>VXBO01001644.1:756557-789848 GCA_013400135.1 Rhinoptilus africanus | reverse complement strand
TTTTTTTCTTTTTTTCTAACTTCCACACTTGGAAGATTGGGTCTCTAAATACATACCAGAAGGGTTCATCTGGAGAATCTGGAGAACTGTTGTCTTTTTCTCCCTTTACCTGGTTTGGGTTTTTTTCTACGTTCTTTCTTACCATCTTGTCCACTGTCATTTATGTTTTTGTAACTCCTTTGCAAACTCATTTGAGTCTCTTGCTGGTTTCCTTAGTGTCACATTGTGGGAATCATTCCACGATTTTGATAATTTTTGGCACCTTTTTGCTGTACCTACTTTATTTCTACCATCTTATTTTAGGATCATGCAAAAGGGAACTGGAAACAGCCAGTGTTCTAGGCAAGGTGAAAAGATGTCTGTTTTGTGCTGTGGTCTTCTAGAAATTCTTAATATTCTGTTGGAAAGTAATGTTAACATGATGTCTGCAGAGGCCTACTTCTGTTTTAGAGTGCAACTTTGTATACACCTAATTAGAGCTGCAGGTTTTGTTTGGGTTTACTACATGGATATAGCTTCCTATGCACAAATACTATTGATATACATATATACTGCACTGAATACGTCCATCTTAAGCTTGCTCATCTGCCTGTAGAACATAAAACTATTCATGCACAATATGATGTCTTAGGTGGCCAGAGAAATCTGCAGGGATTATTTATCATTTTCACAAATTCTTGAGAAACCTGAAAACACTGACATGAAACTCATGTAGTTTATGATGTTATATGAAATGCTGCATTTTAATTTGTGGGCAAATAAGGTAGCAGAAACCCCCACTTCCGATACAGAAGATCTCTGCAGCTAAAAGGCAGTTACTAGCGCAGATGTTCTCACATGTTGCAGTCTTAACTCTGAAGGTGACAGCTGAAAACTATGTGTAACTTTGAATACAAGTGTCAATAACAACTGAGACAGTAAAATGTAATTATTGCATGTTATTATACTATCACCTGAGCAGCTGCGAGGCATAGACTGTATATTTTCCCACGTTCAATTAGAAGAAGATAAAAGTAACGCTGCAGAACCGAGTCAGTTAAATGAGAATTTAAATCACCGCAACTGAAGTAGCAATTGTAAAATCATCCCACATCCTAGCCAACAAGGCATGTTTCAAGATTAGCAAAGCGTGACTTTCTTGGACTGGTCACCAAAGCTGGTAGTTTGGATGATACCTGAAGAAAATGTTTGGCCTGTCAGGTATGTGTATGATTCCTTAATGTTCCTTGGGAAGTGATAGTCACGGGAAATGTATTGTCCCGGCAAACAGAGCAGAAGAAAATTATCTTGGAATCATAGAATGTGTTGGGTTGGAAGGGACCTTTAAAGGTCATCTAGTCCAACCCCCCTGCAGTGAGCAGGGACATCTTCAACTAGATCAGGTTGCTCAGAGCCTCATCAAGCCTGGTTGTAAATGTCTTCAGGGATGGGGCTTCCACCACTTCTCTGGGAAACCTGTTCCAGTGTTTCACCACCCTCATTGTAAAGAACTTCATCCTAATGTCCTAAACTTAGCCTGCTCTAGTTTAAAACCATTTCCCCTCATCCTATTGCTACATGTCCTTGCAAACAGCCCCTCCCCAGCTTTCTTATAGGCCCCCACCATACTACCAACACCGTCCCTTTCCATTTGTCTTGGTGCTTACCTTACTCTTTGTTCTCTTATTCAGTCTTTAATGAATACTCCAACCAGGATGTAAAAATGCATCTACCTACTAAGTTTGATGCACTTTTCGTTGCAAGTGGTTTCTGTAGGGCTGCAGCACCTTCTGTTTTAAGAAATAAGCCATAGAGCAGTGACATGCTCAATTGTTCTAGATTGTTCTAGAAAAATTGTCCTAGAAAATAAATCAGTTACAGTGATGGTTGATCACCATGTTGGTAAGAACTTATTTCATTCCGATGTTAAGACTTTTACCTTTTCATTGTAAAGGTACTCACTAGTCCTATGTGTTTCTGTGATCAAGCAAGCACTGGAGTCGCGGGAGATGATGAGGTTTAAAAGCTCAAAAGTGAGAATTTAAAAGTTGCTAAGAGCTCCAAAATTCTAGCCGCATGTCGGATGATATTTTCTGTATTACCTTTCTTTGACTACATTGATTTCTGATAAAATAAAGGTTCAGTTGGAGTAAATTAACTGAAAACACTGCCTAGAATGTCTTTATGGGCAAAGAAATCCATGCATTTCTGTTATCATCACTTAGACTTGCCTCCTGTGTAACACAAGTTATTTAATCCAGTAATCCTCATAACTTAAGAGTGTGTGTACTTCCCACCTACTGATTTATAAATTGAGACCAATTAACTACTTAGCCTTCTCTTTGTTATGAGCCAGTAAGTTTCTGATGTGTTGCTGTAGGGTTAGCATCTGACAACTGTCACTTTTGTGGGATTCACAGACCAGCTGAGGCTGGAAGGCACATCCGTAGATTGTCTGGTCCAACCTGTCTGCTCAAGCACGGTCACATAGAGCTGGTTGCTTGGGACCGCATCCAGACTCTGCAACCTCTCTGGGTAGCCTATGTCAGTGCTCTGTCACCCTCAGAGTAAAGAAAGTGTTTACTGATATTCAGGCAGCACCTTCCATGTTTCTCTGTGTGTGGATTGCCCTCTTGTCCTGTCACTGGGCGACACTGAGAATCGTCTTGCTCCCTCTTCTTCTTTCCTTTCCATCAGGTATTTGTACACATTGATAAGTTCCTCCTTAAGCCTTCTCTTCTCTGGGTTGAGCTGTCATAGCTCTCTCAGCCTTTCCTCACAGGAGAGATGCTCCAGTCTCCTAATTGTTTTTGTTGTTCTTTGCTGGACTCATTCCCCAAAGTCCATATCTTTCTCATAGCCCAGTTTCTTCAGAAAAGTTAATTTATTTTCAATGCCTTATTTGACATTTAAGTGGCATATTCTAATGAGTCCTCTTTCAGATTGCCATTTCCTTATTACAAACACAATTCTGGGATCTGTATTAGTTTTACTCTGATACTGACTGAGGCATAAATTCTGAGTCTCCGTTCTGCAAATGCACATCAAGTGAAATGGAAAAGTACTGGTCTTAAAATTCGGACTCCATGTCAACCAGGCCACAGCAATCCAGACATGAAACTCAAAGTGTCTTTTATTTGCTGTAGACAAAGAAATTGGACAGCTCCTCCCAATTAATGTCAACTGAAAGAAAACAACACTGTCCTATATAAGACTAGGCAGCAGTGCTTTATTTTATCAGAGAATACCAGCTTCTTTTATGTAAAGAAATTCTTTCTGTATCCCTCCCACTCTTTAAAGTATGACCTAGAAAACAGTACTCATACCCCCCACCAAAAGCACCAACAGTCCCTTCTGATTCCCACTTTAAGTGCTTATTTAGCTGGATATTGCTGCCTGTGTCCAACACAGCCTCCTTCTTCTTTAAGTTTTCCTTTTGTGGTTAACGCTCAATAAAACTTAGTGATTCAACATATAAATAAAAGCAATCACTTAATAGAATTGTAATTTTTCTTCCAATGCTGTTTATCTGAAGCATGAGTACGATTTTACATGCTTCAGAGAAGAGTAAAGGTAAACCCTAGATATAAGTGATGCAAACCCCTAAATTTCAGGCCATAATGTGTCACTAGCTGGAGTGAATGAAAAAGAAAACACGTAAGCTTCATGTATGGCCTGGTTTTGAGTTTCTTCCATTGTCTTCTGATGATCAAATACTGGCCTTTTTCAGGCAGCAGAATAGATTTAATTTATTGGATTTTTTTAAAATCTATTTTGCCTTTTTTAATTTACTTGTCTTACATACTGTTCTGGTTAATGAACATAAAGTGAATGCTAAAAGGAAAATCATATTTAGGAAATTTATGTCTTGTTCTCAGGTGGAATATTGAATAAAATCTAACACATTGAATATAGAAATGTTATTAATTGGGAAGTATTTTTTGAGCACAGAGTAGTGATGGAGATCTAAAATGTATCAATATTTATCTTGTGCCATATCCTCATTCTAGAAATTAGATAAAACCTTAATTTTGACCTTCAGGACAGAATTCTCCAGGTGTAGCAGATGGAACTTTGAAGTACAATTCACAGTGAATTTACTCTTACCAGTGTGTAAAAATTTGAAAGATGCTGTCTTTAAACACTAGTTTGCTATTGTCACTTTCTGAAAATTCTTTCTTTCAGTTTATAGAGTTAGGCTGTCACTTTGTTTATAAATACACCTTGTATTTGCTTTTTGGTTACAACCTTGATGACAGTGTCCTAGAGAGTGATTTATTCTGATCAGCAGTCAACAGGATGATACTATAAGTAGTGATGTAAAATAAAATAGAAAAAGTTTTCAGATGCTGTGTTAACTTAAGAAACAGATGCACAGCGTTCTCTCTGTTTCTACAAAGTTGTGACTAATCTTGCAACTGCTGCAAGTTTTATGGTCTTCCAGCCCAACCTATTCAGCCTGGTCCTTCCAGGAGAGTGGAAACTACTCAGAGGTTTTGGAACCTACAACAAAATTAGCTTCCTAGAAAATGTCATAACTTATTTGAGCATCCCTGCAACCAGTAATACTGATAATAGGTGCTGAACTGCTTGAAAGTCTCCTTAATAACTAAGCAACCTCGTTCTACATCAGAAGCTGTTTTGATGACTCTGTATTTTACAAAAAAGTTTTAGCTCAGGGAAAGACAAAGGTAACTGCAGCACAACTACAACCAGCGAGAGAGATCACGGTAGTGCTTTCAAAAACAGCTACCCTTAAGCAGAGATGGCTAAAGGGAAAAAAAAACCAACTGGATTTACCTAAATGAAGTATTAAAGACAAGCAAAATCATTTAATAACAAATGGCAAAGTAGTAAATTCGCCAGTAGAGCTGAGGAATATTTTATGAACGCTTTCTTTTTCCCCTGAGATATGAGAGACAATCTACTTAGAAGACTGTAACTCCATGTTGGGTAAAGTTCCCTGCAGACGTTCCCCTGGAGACCTGCCTGCCACTTCTTTTCCCAACGCTGTCCTTTCTCCACACCAGCTGTGTCCTGGCAGCTCAGCTTTCTGGTCAATGAGAATTCCCCAGCCATGGGTTGCAATGAGCCACCATCTCTGCCCTCTCTGTTGTTTGGTTTATTTTGGTTTTGGGGGGTTTTTTGTTTGTTTGGGGTGGTTTCTTTGCTGTTTTTTCTTTTTTTCTTTTTTTCTTTTTTTTTTTAATGTCTTGTAAGCATGGCTGTCCTTCTGTTCCTCCTTGCTGCAGTACAAAGAGAGGATACAAAGCTTAATGACTTCCCTCTGCATCTCGGAGGTCCAGAAGTCCTAGGAATACTGTGACTAAGCTAATTCTGAAGCAGGGAATGGCATAGCTACTCGGTGGCTGTGACTGTCAGCATGCAGGTTTCTCCACAGAGTATTTGCTATTGAGAAGCAGGCTAAATTAGCTCAGTGTCGCACGGGGGTGGTTTCGGTGTGCTGGGGACCTGAGCTAGAACTGCTGCCTGCCGCTGCACTTTGCCTCTTCAAAATGAGTTCACGGTTCTTAGTTCCGTGCTCTTGTACATGTTGCCCACACTTAGGGTAATGAGGTGTATCAATTATGTTATACCTCCTGGTTTTGTGCATCTGAGAGCGGCTGTTTTCCACACAAACACACACACGAAGCAAATTTAAATCTGTGTTAACAACAGCTTTTTGGCATGCAGTATAAATCTGAGTCCTTGCTCAGGTCTCCTTTTTTTTTTTGTTTTGTTTTGTTTTTCAATGCAACCACATTATATTCCACTATGGCTTCTCACAGTTAATATTTCTTCTAGCATCACAGCAATTCCATATTGATGTCTGTCTTAAACCTGAAATATACACATGTTTTAAAGTCACTAAAATAATACCACAGTGCAAAAATTATAGTAAAGCTTTTATATTTTTTACAGGCTATATACTAGCATCTCTTAATTTCTCTGGCAGCAAGGAAGGAATTTCATGGAAACTGTGGATTTTTCAATATAAACTTAAAAATAGTCTGTTTAGACAGAAAACAGGTTTGGCAACCTTAGCAATATATCAGTTTTAGGAGACTTTTGAGTATCTACAGTGCAACATGAAATAAGACACTTCTGACATTTATTTCTGCAATATATATAGTGTTTGCATCTTTATATCTGATAATCCTACCATGCTGTGCATATATATATATATTAAAAAAAAAAATAACTGCAAAGCAAATGCTGGACAAATAGGACTCCTGTCAGGTGCATAAAGATAAGTTTGCCTTTTCTCTTGTTTTGGTAGAAAGTGCCAGAAGAAATTGTTCCCCTCCCTCACCTCATCTCTCAGAATCTTCTAATAATGAATCTATTGAGTTTTTCAGAGCAGTTGCTTCTTATAAATAACAGTTTCATTGCAGTGAAGGAAATGCAGGTAGTAGTTTTGTCTTGGCTAGTCTTGCCTTGAAACTCAAAGATTATCACATGCCGTTTGATTTGAAGAAAGTATAAGGTATGCTTTAGGGAAAGTATGTTTTTCAAAGTTCACAATTTTCTGAGGTGGTTTTTAGAAAATTTCCTGAATGCCTTTTAGAAAGCTTTTGTCATTGCACCCGGCGGTAACCAGATATTTCTGAGTCCTTGTGTTTCAAAAGCATTAAGTTTCGACACATCCTAGAGAATCTCCAGAGTTCACCAGAATTGTTCTTTTTGCAGCTCTCTGTGTTGAATCAGGATGGCAGATATCTGTTTAAGTGTCCATTCCTAGTATTCTTCTCTAAACTTATTAGCTGATTTTATTTTTGAGATTATACACTTTACAATGATTTCTAATTCTTCAGAAAAAGAGAACGTGAAGTCAGAAATTTACTTCCATGCGGAATGAAGTATTTTTAAGAATTGTAATTCTTTAAGCTGCTTCAGAAAACAATTCAACTGAAACTTAAAATAATTTGATTGCTGAAGCTGAAGAGTTCACCTGGTCCTCCACTCAGTGTCATTATGACCAAGATTACCATGTCTTTTCTAAATCAGTTTAAAGATCTTCATTTTTCCTGTGCTCTTAGGTATGAGTACAGTAGTGTAAAGTACAATATAATATTTGCTTAATCAGTGTGCCTATTAAGAGATGACTCATCTGTGGCCTTATAAGTGCATACAAAGCAAGATGTTAAGTAAGGCCCTTTAAACTATCATGAGTACCCAGTGCCTAGAAAGTAAAATTACCATATTAAGAATTATATACAAATGCTTAACAGAAACCATAATTAGGCACTAGGGCAGAGTGATGTTTTAAAGTCAGCATCACTTGGATTATTTAATCAAGACATCTCCAGCTCCACTAGAAATTGAGTGAAGTCAGATGTTACACAGATGATTTGACAAATGCGTATTATTCTTTTACTTTAAATGTCCGGTAGTCCATCAGCCAGTTTACAAGGTGATGCACATTGTTCTGTTACAAAAAAAGTGTAGTCACACAATTATGCATGACTGTTCAATTGAAGACAGTCTTCTATGTGGTCTTTTTCTCTCACCTCTTGTTTTGCTTGGAAAGCTTGGTGACAGTGAAAAAGTGATAAATACATTAAGAGGTGGAAGAAAGTTGATAAAAAATATGAAAGTAAACAAGATGCATTTCAGTAAAGTTATAATACACTATTCAAATGTTAATATGAATTAACTGTGCTTCTTTATGACACAACAGAGCACAAAGTAAACAGCTTGACATAATTGACAAAAATATTGTTCTCCTTGAAAGTGTATGAGTTCTAAATGAAAGTTACCTGAAAAGAGAGTCCAATTTTTTTACAGTAGATCTCATGATGTTATATACTTCAACATTATTAAAAAGCATAACTGATAGAAAAGATATATAAGTACAGAGTCCCAGACTTGGAAGGGACGTCTTGAGGTCATCTTGTCCATCCCCCCCTGCTCAAAGCAGGCCCACATAGAGCCAGTTGCCCAGGGTCATGTCCAGACAGCTTCTAAATGTCACCAAGGATGGAGGTTATATTTCCTGATATTCAGACAGAAGCTCCCTTATTTTGGTTTGTGCCCATTGCCTCTAGTTCTCTCACGTGACACCACTGAAAAAAGCCTGGCTCCATCTTCTTTGCCCCTCCCTTCAGGTATTTACATACATCGATGACATTCCCCCTGACCCTTGACTTCTCCAGGTCTAACAGTTCTCTCAGCCCTTCCTCATATAAGAGACACTCCAGTCCCTAGTTTAGTGATGGTTTTTGTCAGGGTTAGATTGATGGTTGAACTAGATGATCTGAAAGGTCCCTTCCAGCCTAGGCAATTCTATGATTCATGGCCCTTCGTTCAAGTCTCTCCAGTATGTCCATGTCTCTCTTAGAATCATAGATTCATAGAATCGGTGAGGTTGGAAGGGACCTTTAAGATCATCAAGTCCAACCATTAACCTACCCTGACAAAAAACCACTTCTAAACCATGNTGGCCACCTGGGCACAGTGCTCTTGCACTGGAGTGCCCAGAACTGGGCCCAACACTCCAGATGTGGGCTCAGCAGTGCTGAGTAGACGGCAAGGATCATCTCCCTTGAACTGCTGTCCTCATGCAGTCCAGGGTGCCATCAGCTGCTTTTGCCACAGAGGCACATTGCTCATTCATATTATGTTAGTCTTCAATAAACAGGGAACTGCTGCATACCTGGTTTCCTAAAATCGACAGATTTTCCCCTGAGACTGAAGTATAGATGCCACTGAGTTGAAAAGGCTGCAAGTTGCACCAAGAGTAGTTAAGTTTGTAGGAGATATTTACAGTGGTGTAATAGTTAAATATCGTTTGAACATGTAGCCATTTGTCAGCATCTGCTGAAATATAGTAGCTGCACAGGAGGAAATTCAGATAAGTGAATATGTTTAATCTTTATTTTGTTTTCTAGCTATACAGTCTTGGTTGCATTGAAATAAAGATTCTGAATTAAACAGTACGATCAACTTAGGCATAGTGATTTTTAAAGTCCTTATCATGATAGATAAGCTTGGGCATTTAACAAATAACACTTGTATAGCAACAGTGCACAGCACTGCCCTCATCGTTTTTCTGTTGACATATCAAAATCTGTTACAGTGAGAAAAACCTGATCATGGATGGCCTTGGAACACAAGAAGGGGGTATTGTGAAGAAACAGCTTGGGTGGGGGATGGAAAAGGGGAAAATAAACTTTCAAGCCAGCTCTTTACCACAAGTGACAAACAGGTTGTCATTAAATGACAAGCATAAGGACCCCTTTCAACTTCTATTTATTAGCTTTCAGACATTTTTCAGCCTATCAGCTACTGTTACAAATTAAAGACATAATGAATTCTAATGCTCAGTGAAAATCTTGTGCCTAGAAAAGAATTTCAAGAATTTTTTTTTTGTGGGCATAAAGCACCATTCCTTTGGTGCAAATTGCAAAAGTGGGTTCTGAATTAAAGCTGTACTATAAGAATAAGAGATATCCTTTGCCAAAGCGTAATGTTTATGATTAAAAAGGAGTTAAAAATCAATGTTGCATAATTGACCAGTATTCAGAAGTCTTTTAGGAATGAAGAAAATGCACATACTGAGGTAAGATAACCTTGGGGAAAAAAATTATTCAGGAAAGGAATAAATAAATGTCCAAATTTTCTGTTTTGGTGGGTTTTGTTTGGTTGGTTTTTTGATTGGTTGGTTGATTTTTGTTGTGGTTTTTTTTTTCGTTTGTTTCAATAAGACTAAATTTCTCACTCCTAATGACATTTTAAAGTATTGTTTGAATTTACTGCATCATAGTTGACTAGCAACTGGCTGTGCCATAATGTGCATTCAGAGGGATGAGGTGTGCACCAGCAGCCTGCCTAATGCAACCATTAGTTACTTATTGATACAGGTCCTTAATTTCCACATATCCTGGGCACCCAAAACTGCTTAGAGTGTCTGCTTCTCTCTTCTGCATAAAAAGAAAAGAGTTGGCCCATAATTTTCCCCTTATCAGATGTTAACAATACAGAGGGCATCCGCACTAGTACATCATTTCACATGTGCAAGTGACTATAATCTGTCTGGTTCAGTATGTTAATAAAACTCATTGCAGCCCGGTGCATTAACCTTTTCAGGGACATATAAATCCTAAATTACAGGGATGTGATGCAGGTGGGATTTTTCATTTTTAAAAACCTTAACATAATACTTCTATTAAACACTAAAAAATGGTTTGAATATTAAAGCGTAGATAAAATTGTTGTATTTTGAAAAGGTTGACTGACATGCGTTCTCACCGAAAATGGGAAAAGCAAGTAGCCACAATCATAATTTTGGTCAGGTAAAGATGTTAAGACAAAAATGATTATCACAACAAGCATTTTGCTATTTCATCCTGTTTGAAATATATTACTTTAAGATTACATTTAGGTGCCTTTAAAATTACTGCTCTGCACTCAGTTGCTAAGATAGTAATTAAACAGTGAACAGAATATTAGTTGAGGGGCCCGAGCTGTTGCAGTAACAACTCACTGTTTTCCTGCATCGTCCCAGCCTCTGAGGAGGATCATGTGTGGTTTTTGTTGCTCCTTCTTTAAGGTTCTTGTTGAAAGTGTTTACACTAAGGGGAGATGATGCAGATCGGTGCAGCAGTGTATGTACCCTACGCTCCTCATGCCGTGGGAGGAGGTCTGCCTTCCGCTTGTGCTGCTTGGAGTATGAACTGTTCTCCAGATACCACATCCAGAAACTCCTTGCTTTGCTGGGGAGGAGGAGGAGGAGGAGGTCTCTGGCTGGCTCCGACAAATTAATTGCTTCTTTCTGTATCAGAGGTAGTAATGTATACAGGTACAGGGGTGCATTTCTCAGGGAAATCACGTCTTAATGGTTTTCTAATCTGTTTTGTTCTCACCATGGAAGCAGAAGGCAGCAGCAGAAGCTGCTCTATTAGTTGTGATTTATCATTAATCTTCAGTCAAGGTCTTTCAGACTTTCTGAAATTGTCTTGAAATCCATTGCAGCAAAAAGGCAAGACTCCTGGAGACAGACACTCTGCATAAGTCCATACATTATATATTTTAATTCTGCAGTCTTGTGTGAAGTTGTTTGTCCTCCGTGATTGATTGTTTGTAAATGTAATTTCAATAGAAATCCATTAGTACTTTAATCCTGTAGACATAAGTGAATATTTCATTATTTTACTATGAAATCAAATTTACAAGATCACATTTTGTCCACTTAGTACTCTAAGTCATCAGTAACGCCCTTGCTCACGTCATGAAGGATGCACAGTATGTCGAGAGATTTACAGGAAAAACAAGTACACATTCATTTTTCTTCTGCAGTCTTTTCAGGGGTGGGTGTCACAGGCAGCACAGACTCCATCAGCGCACTGAGTGTTTAGTCATGATGTAGCACAAAGTGCAGGCATATGGTGACCTTCGGTGCTTAGTGTTATTGTACTTTAGTGATCCAGGGACCGGTCGTTACAAAGTGCTTGCAACGTCGGACTCTCTGTGTGTTGTGCTATGTTTATAAATCTATACATAATTTCTGCAGACACTTATTTTGGTTCACCAGTAGCTAATGACAACACACAGAAGGATCTGTCTTTGAGAAATATCAAAAGCAATATGTGCCCCATATGCGTCAAGATTGCAGGCTAAAGCAAAGCCTTTAGCGTGACTTTGGCAGTCGTTTTTGGCAGAAAAATTTCCCCAATCGTAAGATGTCTCAAAGTTAAATACACTGATCCTGCTAGGAAGTTTTATGCCAAAAAATATGAGGTCTTGGGAAATGTGGCATTTTGTGAAGTAACATATATTTTGCTGTTACTTGATGAAAATACCAAGTAAAATTGCAGGCATTAAGGAAATGGAATCACAAAAGGCTTCCCCCTAAAAAAAAGGGAGTGTGAGGTCTGTGGACAGCATGCTTCCTCAGCTTTAATTGACAGGCAGCATTACTTCTGTCCACTAGTTTTAGTGAGAATTAATTTAAAAAGCAAACATGAACAAAAAGGTGGATAGGGAAAATGAAAAGACCTATGCTACCCCCCATGGAAACACCAGAAAAGCCCTGACTGTTCTTCAGTGGATTACTTCTTTGCATGCGTGTTTATTCATTTTGTATGCATTGATACAAGTATCATCTTTGGTTTTGCTATTTTTAATTAAAAATCTGGTTGCATTTACTATTGGCCTGACGTGACATAACATCCCATGCAGTCCTGATGGCAACTCAGTAGGCTACCACAGACACCGCGGTAGAGCAAATGCCAACTCATGCCTGCAGGCAGATGGGAAAGTAAAACATGCATGTTAATTCCAAACAGCTTAAAAACCCCACTTCTCTTATGCCATCAGACAAAAACACGTTAAAGAAAATCTGTCTTTTTGCACATTTAGATAAATACGTTCTGTAAGACCAATTACGTTGGGTAATGTATTTGAACAAATACTCAGCAATTAGGATATTTTGTTGAATGTAGCTGCTGTGACTACTAATCATGTTAAAGCCGTGTTGGTAAAAATCTTCTTTATTTTTTTTTTCTTGCTTAAACAGAAATTCAGATGTGAAAAAGCTGGAAGCTTTAAACCTCAGCTGGAAGCTGAAGTAAATATTTGACACAATTGTTCTTTTTTTTCACCTATTAAATATATTCAATTAAAGAGTAATCAGTTATTCCTCACTAGGTACTTTAAAACTGAAGGCAGTTAGCATCTGTTCTTGGTATTGTCCTTGTGTCATGTTAAGTTAGGATAGACTGGCTTTTTTGATATCTTGAAATCAAAACAAACAAGCAAAGAAAACCCCCAAACCTGCTGTTCTGCTTCTAAGGGAAATGTGCTATTGCTTTGCTGAGATGCAGAAGTGCCCTCTATCTAATCAGGTAACCATAGCCTGCCATTTTCATAATTTTGGGACTTGTACATTAAAAAAAATTTCCAGACTTCTGTGTTGTTGTTCATCATAAACGTGCTTCTTTTCTATATTTTCTGAGTATGGGTAAACACTTCGTTCTTTTAGAAGTAGTTTGACTTATCCAGTGATACAGAAAGAAAACATAGATAATGGAAAATGTGTTGAATGCTGCCAAAAGTCGAAGGGTGTAGATAATTAAAACTGCTGCCCAACGATTATAAGCTGTATATTCAGTGTGGGCTTTCACTGTTGGGGAAAACAAAATATATTCTTTTAACAGAAAATAAGCGGGCTTATAAATCTTGCTTTGTATACTGTCAAAATGGTTATGCTTACAAATAGAAGTGATAAAAATATAAATCTTCCTACGTCTGTCATTTAACTTTTAAGATATAATATTAGACTGGCTCTCTGTATACAATTTATATAGCAAGAAAAATTTCAAAAACATAGGTTAAACAATATATGAAATCGAAAAAGTAGGAGATTGAGGGGATTTTTTTAGTACTTTTTCTACATTACATCAGGTGTAGAGTGGAATCAACTGAAATGATTTCTTATTCATATTTAGTATGTTTGTTTCTATTCATTTAACAGTTTCTAATTTAAATTTTTTTAGTTTCGAAAGATAGCACAAAGTTTGCTTCCCAGCTCAAAGAAGAAGCTGATGAGCGTCTCTATGGGGCATTAATTAGGGCATAGGGATAAAACAAAATTTTCAAGCTGGGTTAGTGATCATCCTGAACTTTCAGGTATAGGCCTGAAAGCTAGAACTGGTCACAGGATTCACTTGGTCATAAAACCCCACGTTTGGGTTTTGGGCACTTCAGTTTCTGATTAATTTTGCAAGCCATTGGGTCTATATAAGCAGTGCAATATCGAGTCTTTAATAGAACTTAATTTTATTTCCAAATTGAAATTAATAATCACAATAGAGAAAAAGAAAAATCAGAAGTTGTTATCTTGTCACCATGGCAATACTAGTTGGAAAGGACTTTGAGTTAAAGAAGTTCTGTGTTGTTACCAGCAAAGTTCTTTTACTAATCTGTTTTTAAACATTTTGAAAATGGTGGTTCTGCAGCCTGCCTTCTCCAGTACTTCGTTAGCAGATCTTCTTTTATCAGAGCTAACTTGGATCTTTCTTGTTGCAATCTAATCTCATAATTTGTTTTTGCAAAAGAGTTGAGAGAAAACTGCCTTAATGAAAGAAACCTTTTATGTTCTTAAACACCCCTATCAAATATGCTGCCTCTTTCCAACAAGGTTAAACCCCAGTTTTTCCCTAAAGCTGTTGTGTTTTCTACCTCATGCTCATTTCTGGACACCCTATCTTTGTTCCACAGCCTATTTGAAGTGTTATTCCCAAAACTGGACCAGTACTCTTCTCTCAAACAACACTCATTTCCCATGTTATGTTTATGCAGGTGATTATTTCTGCCTGCAAATGTGATATCTTGCCCATATTTCTATTAAATTCCTGCTTCATTTTCAAGCTTTTTCTTCAAATTGTTGAGGCTTTGTTTATTAGTTCTAATTTTGACTATTTATTTGCTCGACGCCCATCTTTACCTTGTGCTGTCTGCTAATTTGATAAGTATGCCGTGTTTGAAGGCTAGGGTATAGTTAAAAGCAATAATCCCATACTCAGACAAAACAGGCAGTGGAGTAGCAGTAGCATAAAAAGAAACAGAAATCTCCAGCGGAATCTCCATCTCCTGAGATCTCAAACCTGCGCTCAGAAATGCAGTGCAGCCTCACTGTCCCTGAGTTAACTTTGCTTACTGATGAGTGGCCACTGGGAAGTTTCCTCTGGTTTGCCGATTTCTCTGACAAGAAAGGCAACTCTGGAATTGGAAGCATTTAAAAGTGGGAACAAATATGTCAACAAACAGCAAGAAACACACTGGCTTTTGAAGAAACCTGAAAGAATGTCCTTGAGGAATCCAGAAACTAACAAGTTCATGGGCTTTTTCAGCTCTGTTGTTCTGTGTTCAGCTAGTTAGTACAGATTGAACCACAAAGGGCTGTCTGAATTTTGACCCTGTCATTACCTTCCTAAAGGAAACAACAAACTAAAGCCCAGGGAATTAGCTCAGCCCTCTGACCAACAGGAGAAATGCAAGAGGAAATGTGATAATGGAATAAAAACTCAAGCCTGGTAAAGCCTGTTTCCATGTCTGAGCACGACACTTGAAGGTTACCTGCTCAGAGGTGACCAGTGAGAATGACTATTAGTCCAGGAAACTTGACCTGCAAAGAAAGGCCAGAAGAACTGAAGGGTGGAGAAGGAAGAATGGAGACAAGCTTCAAGTGTGAAGGAAGTGACTGCCGGGAGGAAAAGAGCAGAGGCAGGATCTTTCCTCCACTGCAGTGAAAAAGATTCAGCTCAGATTTCAGGAACAACTTTCCAATTTATTAAGTGTTTGTCAGATTATCTAAGGAAATGGAGCAGCCTGTCTGCCAGAAGAGCTTAGGTCCGCTCCAGCCCACTGTAGGATTCTCTCACTTGGCTCCTGCCACACCATCCACCTGACTTCATTCCCCATCTCGTTCCTGCTGTTGCATGTTTAAAGGCTCTTCCTCAGATTCTTTTTCTTCTGTATGCATAATGATTTTTTTTTTTTCAGCATGGAAAAAATACTTTTCAGACCTCTAGCCTCCTTCAACAGGAAGTCTGCAACCACTGACTCAAGTTCTTCAGAAATTAATTTTTTCTGATTATCTCCCAAACAGTTTCTGCTTTGTGTGCTGTACCAAGTTTCCCTTCACAGCAAGGAAATACAAACAAATCCCTCCTGGCAAAACAACAGGCTCTTTACTCCACTTTACCCTTTTTATAGCAGTTATAAAACTAGATATTCTCCTTATACTATCTTGGGGTTTAGGTTATCATCTCTTCCTCCTGCGTCTCATTCAGTAGGTATAGTCCTGTTTCTCCAGTGAGTGGAAATCACCTGCTTCCTTCTAGACATAGTTTTCAGGTGATGTTATCTGTAGCTTTTGTATTGATGGTGAGCACACGGGCATCTCTATATGGATCCATTTTCATCCTGTTAAGTGAGAATCTCTATGGATCTTTCCAGCAGAACCTGAGACATAAAATGGACAAAAACAAGCTTAAACTTCATTTTAGTGATATTGGAAATATCAGCTAACTTTTTTTCAAGCAAGCATGGCATTCTGTGTTCCTCCTAAACTTCTCTAAGGCACAGAAGAGCATTGCAGTGGCAAAGACTGAAATCCTCCAGTGGAAGACGTGTTGGTGTGTGTTCTGATGAGTATTTATAAAGCTACCATTTTCCTCAGTCTGCTTAATCACCACATGAACACATGGTTCTAGTTTTAAGATCACAACCAACTGCTGTGGAAATACCCGTCACAAACCAAATGTAGGGTTAGTGGCCAAACGTCTCTGCCCTTGGCACTAGTTAACTGATAAACTCTCCCAAAGGCAACAGCAAACCCCCTGATGATAAGATATGAAATGGTGAAATGAAAATTATATGAAACAATTTGTCACAAAAATTTTATGGGACAATTGAAATATGGAACAATGTGTGCATCTAATGTTGGATGAGGAAGGATTTAAGCACCTAAACCAAAAGCTGTAGAAGCTGAATTTTCATGGGTGCTCTGCCTACCATTAGTTGGCATGTCTCCGCTTAAAAGTTCTACACAGAGGACAGACACAGTCTTAGCAGAAAGGCACTTTCATACCTGCTTTCCTGCTTGCCATTTCCCTAGGCCTACTGACAACTACACAAATGAATACTCTGAGGCGCCTGACTCTTCTCATATGCTGCCTACTGAAAGCTAAAGGCCATATATATGTTCTGGACCATATACCTGCACAAAAGGATTAGGAACTGGTAATCTGAAGGCATCCACGTCTGTTACTGCTGGCTCTCACAACTCATGGTAACACTTCTGAGGACACTGCAAACAAGGAGAAGCAGGGAATGGTTCCTGATTGAGGGTTTTCCACTTTGCTGTGATTTCCAACTAGCCCATCAGAGTCTTGAGGACTGCTAGAATTGCCTTGAAACGACAATAATTTATGATTGAATCTGAAACAGCTACTGATGGAGGCATGGTCTGGGGAGGTGTGAGGAAAGCAGACTCTTTCATTTGCCAGCCCTCCAGGATTCAACCTGCTGGCTTGGTGAGCTCACAAATAGGATAACCATCCATGGAAGGATTTTCTTTTAATTTTAAGATGCGTCTCTGAAGTCTATGTAAGTGATTTAGGAAGATACGGGTTAACTTGCAATGGAATTTCATTTTTTAGCCAAGGGGAAAAACCCCCATGCTTTTTTAAAGATAGGGGTTTTTTTTCAAACGTAGACATTAGGTTTGTAATTTGGTGACTGCTGGAAAGCCATAAATCCACATTCCCACTAACTTTTTAATTAGGGCCTTATTCTTAGTAAGTGATTAACAAACTCAGTTGAGTCATCACCCACAAGCTAGTCAGTGGGTACATATCATCAGATCCTCATTAGTACACAAACTCCCTCATTTTCAGCCTCAGCTTGTCAGCTGCCACTGGCCCTGGAGGCATGGACTGAACAAAGCTGTCAGCCCTCAAGATTCAGTTGCCACACTTGTGATGTTTGGTGTTTTACTTAACACCTTAATTCCTGAATTGTTGTTGTTACGCAAGAATCTCCATACTGGTCACAAAATTAAATTCTCTTTTTCTCCCCCCTCCCAAATGAGTAGGTCAAGCTTGAACTCTATGAGATGAACCTCATAGAACATAGAAAAAAGAGAATGCCACTGTAATTTCTTTTTAGTCTTATTTTAATTGAGGAAGGGAACAAGTGGTTTTTTTGATGCTTGATGTTGGTAGTACTGTAGAAACAATGGAGGATTTGTTTTCTACATGTGATTATCTCCATCAGCAGTGGTAGCCAAATTGCAATAGGTTAACTGCTAAGATGGCTTCTTTTAGATAATACTTACATTAACAGTAAATACCTGTTTCTTCAATGCCAGTCAAGATTCATTCCAGGTAAGCTACTTGGAAGAAGCATTTTGCTATAGCAACGTGGAGATGAGACCTATCTTCAGTAGGCAGTTTCTCTTTGTTTAATAGCCTTTCTGACTTGTAGTTAGAAACGCTTCAGTGGCTTTACACTTCATCAGTGACATGTCCCACCCATCCATCCTGGGGTGGGGGGAATTAGCTCTGTGATCAAATTCATTGGTCTTTTCTGTCATCGTAGCATGACATTTCAGGGCTAGCCATATACAACGGGTATGCCAGACTCTGGTGTACCTTACAGTGATTTTTCTCTTGTTGTAACGAAACAAGATCTTTTGTCTCTTCTGATGCTACCTGGCTCTTGAAGGAGTACTTTTTAAAAATTTCTGTCCCTATCACAGGACCTAAAATAAAAGTTACAGTACATGCTTTTTTTTTTATTTAGAAGGGTCACTATCAGTATCGGCAATTGTTTCTCCAGCTAAAGGGACCTCAGTATCATCAGCCTTTTAAGTTATGTGAACTTGGAGGACAGTAGCCCTCTGGTTCTTAAACTGTGATGTAATATAAAATTCTCAAAAGCTTATTTTACACATGAAATATTGTCTGCAGGATACTTCTACTAACCTTTAAACCTTATAAGCTATTCAGACATTGTGTTTTTATAATGTGTAGGTCTAGGGTGGTTGTCATTATCTTGAAATGTAACACAAGCCAGTTCTTTTACTGTGCTATTCATATTTCCATTCTGGTATGTCTGGATGTCGGCATCATTGTACTACGTGAGTGCATTTTTCATACTTAAAAATAGACTCAATAACCATCTTCCTTCTCTTCCTTTCATTTTACAACTGCAGCAGCAGCTACATTTCCTGCCTCAATAGCACTTACGAAGCAATTAGGCAGATTTGGGACAGATCTTGCTACTGAATGCTAGACAGATTTCTCTTTATCCTTGCTAGGACTTGTGTGTGTGAAAGCTAACAGATTATACCCTATCGGCCTGGTTCTTTTCCTGCCCCTGCAAGAACCACTCTTCTCATTTTACACACGGGCTATTTGATTTGGTGCCACAAAATGAAATTAATGGATCCTCTAATTGGTCATTTGTAATTAATTAGTATCAAAAATTATTCATCTTTGTCTCTGTTGTACCTTCTGTTGTCTTCACAGACTACTGCTTGTGATTATACTGCTGAAGGAAATCATTAGCGCTCAAATTAGAAAGACATAGAAAGTAAAATAAAAATATTTTTTAAAAAACCCCAAAACCTCCAACAGTAAAAATTTTCAGTATTTCTGTAAAATCTCACTGATTCAACTAAATTGAGGGAGAAAATAACTATTTTTAATCAGGTAAAATCAATGGATCCTACCCAGCATCACAATTAAGTGGATATAACAAAGCTAAACATTCTGTGAATTTCCTTATAAATGTTAAATATAAGATAAAAGGGCACACCAATCCATTGCTGTATTTATGCCCTGCAATAAATAACAAAAATGGGTAACTCACAATATCCAAAAAATAGAACATTACTTAGGCCATCCCAAAAAATTAAACTTCCTTCATGACAGCAACGCATATTAGTAAGTTTGTCCAACATACCTCAACCTTTCCTGTTATTCCTCCTCCCCTCTGCTCACACACAGACACACGTCTCCATTACAACCGTTGGGAATCATAAGCATGCTATATGCAGTTTTACTGTTCTCCTCCTGAAGGATTTGAATACCGTTCCTGTCACCTTCTCAGAAAGACCCCCTAAACCATCGGTGTGTTGGCCGTTCATCAATTTGGGGGAAGTAACATATCCTCTTGTCAAAGCTGTTACATTGGCTGTTACTGAAGAGTACTTTCTTGCTGAATTCCAGAGGAAAGACATGCATTTTTCAAAGGAGGAATAGAAATTATAAGGAAGGATTCATTGTGCAAAATCAAGCATTTTGAAACTAACAAAAAAACTTCTGCTGCAGACTTGGGGCTTGAGCCACTTATGACTGTAGACCACCAGTATGATATGTACGCAAGAGAAAATTCAGTTTTGTCATGGCAAAGGGTTCTTGATAGGAACAGGGAACAATTAGTACCATAGTAGAAGACATTGGTGATACCTCATTAAATCATTAGAATGTTCTGCAAAAATGTGGCCAAGTTGTTCACAGAATTTAAACTGGAACAGCCCAAAGGAGGTGAATAAGAGAATGAAATATGTATCTTTGGGGAAGAGATTAAGTATGTCATGATGATGATGACATGAAATGATGATGAGAGAGTACATTAATATTTTTCAACTAGCTTTGAGGCTAGTTATCAAGGAGGAAGAAGAATTCTTTCTGTTAAAAGTGCAAATGCATGTGCAGTGGTCATAAAGTATTTAGGTTAGCAGTTTTTAAAAAAGTTTTCAAACATCCAAAGAGTGAAACTCTGGGACAGCCTACGTCAAATAGGGGGAGTGGGACAAAAAGATAGAGGTTATTTAATGGCTGCATGTAGACTGTGTTACTGTGTTTTTATAGGGAAAGTGTGAGAAACTGTAGAAAGGTTGTGGTGAAACAGTTATGTTTAGGATCAGTCATTGAATGTGACTGGTTGGTAAACCCAGGAGGGGTTAAAAGAAGTTTAGAGCTCTGATGGTTATGGTGATTTTGAAAATTATGATATTAATATAATCATATTACTTAAGGCTTTCTGCTAGGTGCCTTCAAGGACCAGAAAGGATTTCAACCTCTAAGATAATAAATTGACAACTGACTTTTTTTTTTTTTTTCTACTTTTAAGCATTGGAAAATGGCTATAGAAAGAAGCAGAGGGCAGAGCAAGGCATGCTGGTATTCCTATTAGTAGGCAGTTTTTTCACTTGGTGTGTCCTGCTCATGAGTGTAGGTGGCTGCTTTGGTTGGAATTGAGATCGCATGTCTGCCACCTCAGGCTAGCAGTGACTCCCTCCCTTTCTTCTCTCCTGCCACGGAAGACAGCCTACCTCTTCAAGTTGTTATGGTATGAGACAGAAGCTTGTCTCCATGTGCACAGAGGAAGGAGCGGAGGAACTCCAGAAGCTTATCAGACAATAGAGCACCCTGACCAAGATGCTTGCA
This sequence comes from Rhinoptilus africanus, assembly GCA_013400135.1. NCBI lineage: Eukaryota > Metazoa > Chordata > Aves > Charadriiformes > Glareolidae > Rhinoptilus > Rhinoptilus africanus. The sequence goes on along the minus strand of VXBO01001644.1, from coordinate 768,906 downwards.
GGTCTACCACAGGATGGTGATGGGCCCTGTTGTTCAGGTGTGAGACCCATCAAGATCAGCCAACAGGAGAGGATCTTGGGACCGCCTTTGGAAAGAGGGAGGTTACTGCCTGTAGAGTGTGGGAATCATTATGGGATGTTGGGGAAGAGTGTCTTGGGATTGTGCAAGGCTTGTTTTTATGGGATGTTTGGAGGAATAACCACAAGCAGGGAAAAAGAGAGAGGGATCAAGGTGAACTGGGGAGGAACAAGCATGGAAAAACAGAGGACAAAGGAGTTAAAAGAGGCCAGTTGTGTGTAAATAGGTTGCTGGTCAGTACGCTTGTCTGACTATGACCTATGCCTGATTGCTGCAGCCTGCCCTGTCTTCTCATTAAATGCCATTCCTCACTATTTTTCTGGCTGAGGGCTCTCTGTTCTGCGCATATGTGTGCTTATGTGGTCTAAGTACCAGCAACTGGAGTGGGGCCCGTGACTCACAGGGCTCGTGTATCTGCCGTGTCAGACACTGGAGCAAGTGTGGGTATGTATGTAGTGTGTGACCACTAGCAAGCATCAAGCTGGACTAGCCAGTGAGCGTGGATAAGCAGCCAGAAGTCTGGGCCAAATAGCGGAAAGACCACAGGGTCTGAAGGCTGGGTGGTGGAGGGACCCCGCAGCCAAATCCAGCCACAGAAGACACCGTGGGGCCTGTGGGTCAGCTGGGAGACCCTTTGGCATCTGTGGTGCCTGAGGCATCTGGAGACCAGTGGATCCAAGGGAAATTTACAGGGTAGAGTCTAATGCCAGTGAGTGGAGAGCCCTGCAGTGTGCCCCTGTGTGCCGCAGCACCAGCAGCTGGAGTGGGGCTGTGGGTCTCAGGGGCTCCAGTACGTCCGGGTGCCAGCAGCTGGGGAGACCTGGGTGTCCAGGGACAGCTGCTGGGCAGACCGTCTAAGCTCAGGTACTCGTAGGGTCCATGTTGTGTATATGTGTACATATATCTCCCACTAAAACACTTTCATCCTGATCAGCCAGAAAGGGAAACAGGATGAGGCCACTGGTGCTGTCTGTGTTTTCGCAAGCGCTGTGTTTTCTGTCTGTCCTCACCTATGTGGCTGGCCATGTGCTTGTGTGCAGGTATATATGCATATGTGTGTATTCCCTGTAGCTACTGGCTAGACCTGGGGGCTGCCTCGCCTGTGTCAGGCTACTGGATTCAGCAGCTCTAACAAAGGTCATTAGGAGTCTCAGAGAATAAATTCCCTGTTTCTATGTAGGTCAAGGACGTTGGCAGTACTCCTCATTTTTCGATGCTCCCGTTTTGTGGCACATAATTGCTGTCTCTGTAGGGGGTTTACAGCAAGTTTTCAGTTTAATAAAGTGTGTTGGGAATATTTTCTGGGTTTGGGTTACTGGAGCACGTGTTCTCTATATTCTTCTTACTACATGGTATCCTGCAATTGCTGAAAGGGGATTTAATGATCAAGGTCTAGTTTTCTATTGCAGTAGGCAGATTCTACTATATGTCACCAACTAAGAATGGTTGCTTTTTTAGTCAGTAGTTGTATCACTTGGAGCTTCTGGGTTGATCTTGTGCATAAACTTTGGAAAGAAGTGCAAAAGAAATGGTTGTCCTCTCCTCCTTTTGGTACTCGTAACAACAAAATGTTCTTAGATGCAGCTGCTGTATTGACATATATCAGCAGTAGATGACAAACTCCACTTCCACTGGAGTGCAGATAACACTCAGTTGAGGCACAACAGCATGCCCTTTTTCCTGCAGAAAGCCATTGGCGATTCGCATTCAACCTTGTGAACTATTATATGCTCAGATCTCTTTTTCCCTGTGCAAGACTAACAAGTTGGATTTTAGCCTTTTTTTTTTTTTTAAATTTGGTGGGTTTCATTGTTCCTAAATACGTAAAGGTGATTAATTTCTTCTAACAAATATCATCCTGTTTTTTTCCAGAGTGGTTCTCTCATTTGCCATTGAATTCATTCTGAATTCTACAGCAACGTTTCTGTATCTTGGATCCCCTCTGATCTGCTATCTGCAAGTGTAATAGCTTACATGTTATTTTCTTATTTGGTTCCTTAAGATAGCAGAACTGGAATAGAGTGTATGAAACTGGAGTAGGCTATAAGACATCCTATGAAATTTTTGTAACTAATTTTCTTTTGTAGTTTTCTATCTAGTTCTATACCAACTGAATAGTAGTTCATCCTGCTTAGGGCAGTTCTTAGCCTGCTTAGAAAATGGCGTATGATGGTGTCAAAAGCCTTGTTAAAAAGATGATGTGTGGCTTCACGTGTTTCTCCTTCAGGTACAAAGTTTCCTCTCTATCAAAAAAGATGATCGGACAGGTTTAGCGTGATTTGTCTTTTATGTTTATGAAGGAGACAGCAGTGAAAAAGAAAGAAACTTGAAAACAGAGTCAGTTATGCAGTAAAATTGTGTACTTCAACATCTGTCCAAAATTTTAAAAATCAAAATTACCTTTAGACTTGTTTTTTATAAGATACCTTAATGCATCTTAAAGGATTAATGTTAATATTGCATATTTAGATGTATAGTATATAAAATGCAAACCAAGGTGGACCAAAGAATTATAGAAGAAAATGTTTAAACATTTTCAAAATGAAATTAGGAAATTAAAGGCAATGCACTTTTTCTATTAAGAAGAGCTGAAACAAATCATTTCACAGGTATTACTTAATTGTGAGAGAAGTTTATCTTCTGCCAATTAAAAAAAATATATATTCAAAAACTCTCCTGTGGAATTTGCAGATATGGTGAAACTTAAAGTTAAGGTAGGATTTGGTATGTTTTTACCTGCTCTGTGTAGTAGAATAATGTTAAAATACACTTCTATATTACAGGATTCAAGGGTGGAATTACTACATAGATTTTATATTATGGTGATTTGGAGAATTATTTCACTATGGTTTCCTTGAACATCTCTTTATTAAGACATGATGGAGAAAATCCACAATTTGTTTATAAGGCATCAAGCATTTTCCTTTTTATTTTTAATTCAATTTTTTTTTTTAAAAAAATATCTACAGACATCTTCACGAATAATGACAGTGATGTCTGAATTAAAATGTTCTACTCAGACTCTTGGCTGTGTTAAACACTTTTTTCGGTATTCAGAAGCAGAGCTCCTTTCTGTGTTCTCGGCATCCTGTGTTCTCGGCGGTGTAGCTTTCAATATTTTCACATTGCTCAAAATCCGTGCGACTTTATTAGCAGAGTGCTGAGCCTGAGCTAATATACCCTGCTGAGGGACTTAGCTGCGACACAGAGCTCTGGCAGAATATCTCCTGGTATTGTAAGAATTACTTGTTAAACTCTATACATGTTGTTGACATAGCAGCAGTGTTTTGAAGCACTGACTAATGCTTCCACAGCTGTAGGTAGTATCAGGCACTTGGTTATTATTAGGAAAGTTGCCAACATATTAGCAATGTTTATATGCACAGTTACTATAGCCAAAGGTACACTTTGTTGTTAGGCACCACTGTTAGAAATGTTCTTAAAATGTCTTAAATCTCCCATTACTGTAGCCCCAGCTGACTGTGGAAGCTAATAGCATTGGCAAAAAAGCTCCTTAGAAATTATAAGCAACCCCCATATGCCAGCATTTGTTGCTAAGTGAAATAAATGGTTACTAGCATCGCCAAGTTGCTGGAACTGCTTGTAACAGCTGTGAACCCCGAAGTAGGTGATTAACGTCAGCTCGAAGTGTTGCCGGCTGCCTGACGGAGCTTGTAACACCCAGGAACCCTGAACTGCAGGACTCCGGAGGGCTGCAAGCATTGCTGACTTTCTAGCAATAAGCGTAACAGCCACAAACCCTGAAATACAGGATTCACAACATCTCTTTTGTTCACCTTCGCTTGGCTCTGGTGGATTCTAATTACTAAGATAAAACCTGAGGAATTTTAGAATGTCCATGTAGTTATTTTTGCTGGTAAATCAGCTAATAAGCTCCATTATGTGAAAATGTTAAATTTGAGGTTTGTAATTTACAGCTGTCCTTACATTTTCAAGAAAGAAGGGGGCTGGATTCTCAGTGTGGCTGTACTCTCTATTTATTGCCAGGAGATGGGGATGGGCTTTTGTGGAACCACTTATAAAATTCTTGTCCTGGGAGCAGTTCCATGTTATTTCCTATCTCGGTATAATTGAAGCAGCCTGAGGATTAGAGATTTAGCTTCCAACTAAGAATTGCCAAAGTTGCAGCATTGTGCCAGTGGCTTCTGCTTGTTGTCTGTTTGGGGAGCTGCAGAGAGTGTAGGAAGACTTAGTAATAAAATATAAACCTTTAAAGATGTCAATCTGTATGTATATAAAAGATCAGTGCATAGGCCAGTTGTTCTACTGTGTTTAATATGCCATGTTTGTATACAGGAGTTAAGTTCTAAAGCATGCAAATAATCATAACATCTCTAGCATTACCAGTGGGATACAGAAAATTACTGCTGAATGTGGGATTGTAACAGGCCAAAACCCAGTATTTACTCATGAACATTTACTTTTTTGTTAGTGGAAAGAATATTTCTGCTGTCTCTGCCAAAATTGTATTTACTAGTCCTTGGACTGATAAGCAACAGTGCTCAGATCTTGAAATACGAACTTTTTCATTAAATACAGATATTGTATAGTATGATAATGAGCACACCGTGTTGCTCAGGTAGGCAGTTCTCCTACCTCTTCTATGATTAAAACTGTTAATCATGAGTTCTTGTGAACTGTTACCAAGTCGGTAGTTTATTCATTCCCTTTTTCTAAGACAGAACTATGCAGTATAAAATGAAACATACAAGAAACAGGTTCAGAACAAAGTAGAAAAGATGGTTCCTCAAGTAAAGTATGGTTAAGCTGTGGATCTCTCTGCTGTGGATTATTGTGCAGGCCAAAAATTACAACTTCAAAAAGTAACTGAACCAGATCAGTTCATGGAAGGGACAAAAAAGCCCAAACACATGAGGAATATTCAATGCAAAGACATCAGAAAGATCCAAAGAAATCTGTGAGCCACAAATTTCTGGAGGTTGGGAGTTTCCTTTGGGAATGTCTCTAGCAGTGCCTGAGAGCAGATGTCTAGGAAAGGTCAGGTGCAGAGGTGAAGGAAGCAGGGGTGTATTATCTTTGCTTTGACCTGGCGTGGCCATCCCCCTGGTATGTTCTTAAGCTTTTTTTAAATTAGAGCATGGGGCACAGTGGACCTCAGCATAGGTGAGGTTCTGTGTGAACAACCCGATCTAATAGATTTGAATGAATAAATGTGAAGGTTGTGTGGATTATTTCCATCCATCTCGTCAGTTTGTCAGCTCTCAGACTTCATGAAGAGGAGTGAAGTGATAACAAATTCATGGATGATTATCTTAGGTGAAATCTAAAGCTACTCTCTTATCTGCAGTTCTTAGGTGGATGGCAGTTTCTGAGCACAGAAGCAATGCAACAGCTGCAGTTGTGGGATTTATGAATTTGCATATGTGAAATCACGTACTGGAAGTATGTGACTCAAATAACACTTTCTTCAGTGACAACCATCTAAATAATAAGTCAGTAAGCTGGCTGCCTGAGCCTGAAATACTGCACAGTACCTGCGCATACAGAAAGAATACAAAGGATTGAAGTTGAACACTATTAGTTTGTATTCAGTGATGATATTTGCTGTATAATTGTGTATAAAAGGGCTAGGGGGTACAGAATAATGTGTTTGCTCTACTATCAGTTTGTTGGCAAAGAGCAAGATAGAGGGATACGCAGTACATACTATTCTGCTTTAAAGCTTTAACTCGCAACTGCGCCTTACTGCTTTTTAAAAGTCATCTTTGTGACTGTTTTATTTCACTGGTTTTAGTTTTCTGATTTAATTTATGTTTGTCAAAAATATTTTCAAAAGGTGACAAGCATGGAATTCAAGTATGCATGATGGCATTTAAAAATACATTATTTAGTATTTAGACTGCAAGGGTTGAAACTGGGGCCAATACTGCCTAACATCTTCATTAGTGACTTGGATGATGGGGCAGGGCACATCCTCAGCAGATTTGCAGGTGTAACAAAACTAGGAGGATTGATTGATGCACCAGATGGTTGTGCTGCCATTTAATGGCATGTGGGACAGGCTGGAGATCTTGGCCAGCAGGAATCTCCTGAAGCAGAGCAAAGGGAAATGCCAAATCTTGCACTTAGGGAAGGAGAAACCACAGTCACCCACCAGTACAGGCTGGGGGATGTTTGCCTGAAAAGCAGCTTTGAAATAAAGGCTCTGGGGCTCTGGGCGGACACCAAGTGGAACATGAGCCAGCAATGTTCCCTTGTGGCATAGGTGGCCAGCAGCACCCAGGTTGCACTAGGCAGAGGGTTACCACTAGGTCAAGGGAGGTGGGTGAGTCTTCTCCACTGCTCAGCCTTGGCTGGAGCACATCTGGAGTGGTGTGCACAGGTTTGGACTTCCGAGAACAGGAGAGGCATGGACATACTGGAGCAAGTCTACCAAAGGGCCACTGTAATGATGAAGGGATTGCAGCATCTGTTATGTAAGGAGAGCCTGAGAGAGTTAGGATCGCTTAGCCTGGAGAAGGCTCAGGGGAGGTCTTATATGTGCACGAATATGTGTATATATCTTATATTGTATAAAATCCTTAGGAGTTTTTTTTAATACTTCCATTTTATAAGAAAGAAGACAATGTTTGGCATTACAAACAACTTCATTTCCATGAATCAAAAGCAGGCATAGCTTGCACACTCACAACAGGCTGTAGCTACGAATCCCAGTCGCACTCAACCACAGCAGGGTGTGCTATGCTGCTGCCGGTAGTGCTCAGTTTGGGTGGAAGCTGCGAGGGGCGGAGGGACCGTGGGGGCTGCCTGCTCGGCCTCTGCGCCAGGACACGGGGCAGGCTGCCCTCTGGTATCCTTCCCTGACCGGTGGTCTTTGGGAGCTGTGGGGCAGGGGCTGGGGAAGAGGGATCACTGCGGAAGGAAGTGAGAGGGAGGTCAGCCGACGCAGGCACTGCTCTTCTCCAGCCTTCTGAGTTGTTGGGATGCTTGTTCTAGCTTACCTTTCTACCCCAGCTTCTCAAGGAACAACTTCCGATTCTTGCCTCTTCTGAGCAGCTCAAGAGGAGATGAGTTGAGGTTACGCCAGGCAGAGAAGGATGGCTGGTTTGTGCCTTGGTGTCGTGGGTCTCAAGAAAGAGGAAAATGCCATGTATTGCATGAGAAAGCAAGAGGTAGGAAGACATATGGGGGCGCACATCTATTCCCAGCCTCATTCTGCCCCCTGCCCCCAAATTGCAGTGGCCTCTCACTCTTGGAAAACTATTGTGAAACAGTGCTGTACCTTCCCGAAACAAGCATCCAGAAACCCACAAATACCTGGAAGCTGTAATATTCCTTTTGGAGTCATTGCCCTCCCCTGCTGCCTCCCAACCAGCTCCCTTACAGCCACCACACTGAATGGAGTCCTGCAGGCTCAGAGCTTGAACAAATGCGTGGTTTTACTGGCAGTGAGAGAGAAAGGCTGTCAACATAGGAAAATTATGTATATTGATCTTTATGTGTAGCTTATGAGTTCTCAGTAACATCAATAAGTAATAGTATCAAAATTTCTGAATTATTACATGCTCTATGTGAATTCAGAAAAAAGCCTTTCCGTCAGCAATGCGGCCGTTATTTGATCAGTAACTTGAAAGTAGACATCACTTTAACACAAAAGGGCTTGAAACAACTACAATTTGAAAGACATCCTGACCCATCAACATATTTTACAGCCAACATAGGCAAGGAGAGTGCAATATTTCCATGTATATATATTTTTTTTCTGGATCCACTAATTCAAAACATTTCCAGACCATATGTTTTTGACATTTTACTCTGTTTTGCTTTTTTGATTGTGGTTCCTACTATCTCCAGGGAAAATTCATATCTGTGGTGCACCATTTTGTGCAAAGAACGGTGAGAAAGCCTTCTGCCCATCTGCCTGTCTTCCGTCTTTAGCTGCCTGTCGTAAGGATCTAATTGTGCCTAACTCTCCAAATCAAAAATGGATTAGGTTTGGCTGTAGTATCTGTCCAGTATCGTCTTTCCCTCCGTTTTGCCACGCTGCTGCTGCAAAGCCATGCAGCTTAGTGTAGGAAGGGGTGGGTTAAAATTGTAGTCCCTTCTCTTTGATTTAGGCTCAGCAGCAAACTTTGGTTGGGCTTGTATGTGCCACAGGTCTGCCTGCGGCCTTAGCTGGGTGAAACTGCATACAAAAGCTTAAAAGGAGCAGATGCAAGTATATGGGCATTGTATTGTTTGGCTACTGCTTGAGGTTTAAGGTAAATGAGCTTGCTGGTCATATTGGGATGTTATATGGGGATGATATATAACTTGCTTAATGGCACTATGAAAAATCACTAGATCAAATGGCAACTCTTATTTGACAAAGTAAACAGCTGCCCCATAAGTTGCTTTGGGCTGTTTATGTAGAAGTGGAAGTATTATGCTATGATGAAAGACGTGGCAAGGACAGGATTAAGACTGTTTTGAGACACCTGACCTGAATCTCCAAGTATTTTTTAGATTGATAGAAATTACAGTGAAAATTCAGTTACCTTAAACTTTAGCACTATAGTAAGAATTTCTCCAGACAGTGAAGATATGGATCCACCTGAACATTTTGTGACAGCTGTATTTATCTTTTAATATGTTTTTTGAAGAATGAAGGCATCATCAGTTTTACTTTTAAAGAGATTAAATACCTAAAAATCCTCAGGGTTTAAGAGGCCAGTGACTTCTAGCTGCCTCACCCCTTCTTCACATGCTTAAATATCTACATAGATCTGATCATTTGTATGAGATTCATTCGACCAAGTGCAGTGTAGGTGGCTGCATCTGATACAGGCACTGTAGTCTCCCATTAGTGCCTACAGCAGTGAGAAGCAGATGCTTCTAGGGAGTGATTCATCTCACCTTAAGGTTTATCCCAGGCAAGTCAATAGAAGTTATGATGTACCAATATAAATCACATCAAACTTGAAGCTTGACACTGCTGTAAATATACTGGGAGGTAAAATTACTCATGTAGACTTAAGGAAAGTCTTAGAAAGCATATGTTATCCTCTTCTTACTCTTCTCTGAGGTCCAGGTGACCCAGGTTTTTCAGTGGCTGTAGACCTCTGAAGTTCCTTCGTTGAATGTGTGCCCATGTCATTGCACAGCTGTTTAGGTGCCTGTGTTTGCATATTTTAGCCTTCAGCAGGTTTCAAATCAGGCCAAGATTTCAGACTTCGCCTGTTCACTGCTTCTGTCCACAGTGTCTGTCCATGTTTTGTTTTGGTCTGTTCATCTCTTTTTTTTCCTGCAGCGTGTCTTTTTGTGCCCTGAACAGCACCTTTTCTGTTCTCTCTTGTCATTTGTCCATCTATCTCATGGTCTCTTATCCAGTTCTTGTGCTGTTGCTTATTTCCTGGTGGTTTCCTCCCTGTTTTCTATCTTCAGAGCCTTGTTTTGGAATGGGTCAAGACATTGTATTCAAGCTGGCCTTCTTCTGGGCACTCCTTATCTGTACTCTGGGTGGTGCTTTTCCGTTCACAGTAGTCTGAATTTCTCTACAAGGGGAAAATCAAGACCCCAGGAAGCTCACGAATGAATACACTGTTACTGTGGTAGAAACGAAACCTGGCAATTCTATTAATTTAGGGATAGTAAGATGAATGAATGTTATGATCAAATTAAGAGAAGAAGAAGGAAAAAAAGAAAAGAATGCCCTATTAATTTCTAGGAATTTCTGTGAACTTGCCGCAAAGTTCGCATACGTACATTAGGAAAGGTACCTTCATTTTTACTGCTGCTCAAACAGAGTGACTTGGGGTTTACCCTCTCCTTTGTTATTGCATAAGTGATCAAGTATACCAGGAGTCTCAACTGTCAATGACATAATTCTCTTTAATTGGTAAGTGTAAGGGTAAAAAAAAAAACAAAACCCACCCGAACTCATTTGCTGCTCATTTAACAATTTTAACTATTTAACTTCAGGGAATTTCTGAACAACCTACTTGCAAAAAAGGCAGTAAATATAGTTAATCTTATTTTGGTTTTCACCTAGATGCACAGTACATTGATACAGATTGCTAGTACATCACTTAATATTTATTCTTGGTAAAGCAGACATTATTTTAACCGCAGAAAAGTACTTCAGAATTCATAGTAAATGTGTGTTAGCATGCGATAAAGTATAATTCCTCAGGAAAAGCCATCCAGATCACAAATGTAATTTCTGAAATCTTTGGCTGAATATTAATGATTTATATTTTCTGGAATATTAACGTTTTCTGCTCTGGAGTTGCACAGGTCACCTTGGTCAAAGATGATTTCCATTTGCCCTGCTGTTTGTCCCTTTGAGTGTTTGTCCCATCATGAGTTTGTCCCGTGTAGAGGCCGTAAGAATAGTAGATGTGTTCACACTTGGCAGGAATATATCCAAGAGCAGTATTTGAAAGAGACCAAAAGAACCTAGCAGTACCCAAAATAACAGAAGCAAAAGTCAGTAAACTGTTAAGACCACATAGACAAAGCCATAAGATATATGATTTTTTTTAAAAAAAAAAGCACACAAAAAAAAGCAGAAATATTTCAACAATTTGGTCAGAAATGTTGTATAAAAATAAATAGCAATTCAAAAAAACACTGGATCACAAATGAGAGGGTTGAGAAGGGGCAAGTGACTTTAAAAATTACAACTTAATCACTGCACATGAGAAGTGAGTAATAAATAATGAATTACATGAGATTGAAATAGGAAAGATGATATTTAAACCAGCCTTCCAAAACTAATAAGCACTACCAAATTCTAATATGCATGTACTGAGTTTTCATATATGAGTTCTTTGTCTCAAATCAACATAACTCTTGAAATATTTAAAATTGAACTATATTCTTAAGCACTTTCCTGGCTCCATGACAAAGATCAAGCACAAACATATTCCTTGCATGTGAAAAGTTAAGGCTACATTGGATTTATTACTACATATGGAAGTGGAGTGATGTAGTTCAGTTTTTCTCTCATCTGGATGGATTTAAGTTATGGAAAATATTGTAAAAAAGCAAATTGATAAGGATTATATTCAGGAATAGATAGGATTGTAGTGAACAGTTTTATGGAGTAAATGATGAAAAAGATAACAAGGTCTAGAGAAAACATTCAGCTCTCAGCCTGCAGGAACTAGGGTGATGGCAGCAACTAACAAAAAATGGTTGAGAGATCTTATTGAAGCGTGTGTAATACTAAATGGTGTAGATAATGTTAATGCTTTCTACCCAGCATGCATTCTAAGACCAGGGGCAAGTACTGTACTTAAAACCAAATGCAGACATAAAGAAACACTTATTAAATTAATTGTATCTGCTGAAGTGACCTGCAAGGCAAAGGTATTGAGAAAAACACATTGAGGGTTACTCAGGCAACAATTAGCTGATGTCCTGGAGGCACCAGCTCCACCAGGAGGAAACGCTTGTGCTTTCTTCCACTTCCTCAGTGGCATTTGAGACAGGATTTTTGTTTTGTAACTGTACTCGGATCATGATTGTTTGCCATTTTTTACTTTATAAAAATAGAATATAACGCCTCATAAGATTATTTTGCAGCCGCTCATAATTACAGGTTAGAAACAACAGAATACAGCTTTAAGTTAACAAATAGTTTTGTGATTCATGTTGTCTGAATAGATTCCTAGTTGCGTACGTTACTAAAAGGTTTTGTACATGTAGCTTTCCATATAGAGCATCTGGTTAAAATCTGTATTGACTGCAGATAAAGAAAACCATGAAGTATATGATCTTGGTTATTTCTTTGAGGAGGATCAACAACATATTTGACATTTTAATGCCAAATATATTATAATCATAATTGTTATTGGCATTTTTCTTGAAGGTTTTTAATGGCAATGTAACCCAAGTTGTCCTTGCTGCTGGGCAAGCAGTACTTACTTTGCTGATGTCGGTTGGCAAAGGAAGTTCCTTGATTTTTTTTATCAGTTTTCATTTCATCATCTCCCCTCCAACAAGTCCTTGATTTCTGTAGCATAATTTCCCTTTATCCATTATTACAGAAGGTGCAGTTCCAATTGACTGCTGTCGGACTACTTTCTAAACAGTTCTGGTGGGGTATGACTGCAGCATGGAATGCTGAGATATCAGAAAAGTTACGGACCTGAAAGAAAAGGCAAATTAGCTCAGGCAGAGTGCAGAATTAGTGATGAAGTATTACTCCCAGGACCTGATAAGGCATCTCAGAGCTGTGCTGCTCCATATTGCGTGTTGATCTGCCGGAGGGTAGGTTGGCTCTGCAGAGGGATCTGGACAGGCT
>VXBO01001644.1:718667-756306 GCA_013400135.1 Rhinoptilus africanus | reverse complement strand
AGGTTAATGGTTGGACTTGATGATCTTAAAGGTCCCTTCCAACCTCACCCATTCTATGATTCTATATAGAGTAAACAGCTTCTTTATGTATCACTACATTGCATAGTGAAGATTTCACTTGTTTTGCATTGAAAAATCTGGGATTTCTCGCTGAGGTTTGAAACCAGGGAATGAAAAAATAAACAGACCACTAATTCATGACTTAGGCTGTGCAAGAAGTATTTTTTAAGTATTTCAGTAAATCCTGAGCTAAAATGGTGTGCTTTATTTCTTCAGATGATATATTTCCAGTAAAAGAAATAAAAGATAGAAAGGACAGAATTGGGACAGTACTAGGGTATCCACTCCACAGAACAACTGGGGAATTCTCATCTTGAATCTCACCAGTGGTCCTTCCTGTTTCCGATAGAGTGCAGGGTTCATTTGCTCACAAGAACAAGACATACTCATACTGCACAATTAAGGTATTTTTGTACTTGGGAAGTTTTTCCGTCCTTTTCATGATTTAGAGGGGGGAAAATAATAAAACAGTTATTTAAAATCCAAATGTAGACAGAACATCTGTAGTTTTAACATGTGTTAGCTGGATGAAATCTGACAAACAAACAATACAAATAGAATGATAATAGTTTTGGGCAACCAGCCAGGAACCCGCTGTTGTGAATAGGTCTAGAAATAATTATTTTTTTCTTTATTGAATTATGTCAATATAGCCTGTTCTATCACAGGTGAAATATTTTACAATGTTGTTGCTTTTCACTAAATTTTGAGGATAGTCTGTTATAGACAAGAGACAAGCAAGCCGGGTAGCAAAGTATGAGTGTAGGAGACTCTGCTTGATTTGGGATAAACAATAATGCTGTGACTGAAGCAGAGAAAGGATTTGAAGCTGAATTCTGCTATAATCCAGGCCAGTAGCCAAATGCTAAGCAACTGAGCATGACAGACAAAGATACACAGCTCTCTTTTGCAGTGCAGTTCCATTTATGAAAATGCTCCAAAGATTTTGTCTTTTATTCTGTTTGGAAATGAAAACAAATTTTGCAGCAACTTCTGTACATCTGCCATTTAGTGTCAGTGCTCTGGTCAGCCTCTAGTAGTAAGCAGAACACCTATATTAGGTGTAAATGATTTGTGCCTAATGCAAATCTTAAAATATTTTATGGAGAGTAGAAAAAGCAATTAATGATTGCCAGATTTATTTCCTAAATACCTTTTCTATTTTTTTTTTCTGAGATCTGCTTCAAACTGTGACAGACCCCTTCAAATGAATGGTCAGAAGAAATATGTGATGAAAAGGGGATAGTAGTTGTTTTTTTTCCCATTAATAGCAAAAGAATCAAGCCTGATGCTGAATTTTGATTTTTGTCAAATCCATTTGACATGATTCTGCCTCACGTTCAGCTGGCTACCTACTGAAACTATAAATCAGAAAGTCTCTATCAACTTTACTGGTTGCACTGCCAACCATTGAATTGAATGACAGTCTTAACTCCATGATATACCTGCTTGTCACATCTCATAAGTGAGGTGAATAGGAACGGGTTGTCCAGGCAGGTTGTGGATGCCCCGTCCCTGAAAGTGTTCAAGGCCAGGCTGGATGAGGCTTTGAGCAGCCTGGTCTACTGGGAGGTGTCCTTGTCTGTGGCAGAGGGGTTGCAACTAGATGATCTTTAAGGTCCCTTCTATATTAGGTTTGTTAGGCAGTATTTGTTAGAACTTACAATGGATCCTGTTATTTGGACTTTGGGGTCAGTCTCTTCTCCCAAGTAACAAGCAATAGGACAAGAGTAAATGGCCTCAAGTTATGCCAGGGGTGGTTTAGACTGGATATTAGGAAAAATTTCTTCACCGAAAGGGTTATCAAATGTTGGAAGAGGCTGCCTAGGGGAGTGGTGGAATCGTCATCCCTGGAGGTATTTAAAAGATGGGTAGATGCGGTGCTTAGGGACATGGTTTAGTGGTGGTTTTGGCAGTGTTGGGTTGGTGGTTGGAGTCAATAATCTTAAAGGTCCCTTCCAACCTAGACAATTCTATGATTTGATCTGTAACTTTATTCTGCTCTGAACACTGGTAACTTTTCTATTTTCTGTTCACCTGAGGTGTTGTTCTAGGAATTCCTTTAACTTAGTTTTTTTTACAAAGTTCTTAAATGTAGACTCTGGCTGGTGTGAACAGGTGGGTGGAAGTTTTAATCAGTCTTACAGCCTGAGAGGCAGGGGAAGCAGTAATGCTAATGTGTAGATTGTTTTCTTCATTTTTTTTTTTCCCCAGCAGATCTGCTACAGTTTTCAGTTAGTGTTTATCCTCTCCGTTACTTGAAAACAAAAAAAAACCCCACCCCTCAGCTGAGGGTCAGTTCAATCACTGTTATTTAACATAACCCACAGACATGATGGGAGTAGAAAATTTTAACACCAAAAGACCGAACTGTATCATCTGCTCTGACTCCTTGCACTCAGACATCTGCAGTTCCCACCGAGTTGTGTTTGGAGTAGGTCAGGCTACCCCAGCGAGAAGCAAACAGGACTGAATGCTCCCTTCCCATCAGCCTATAAGCACACGTCTTTCAGCTGCAGTACTTCTCATATGGATTTTATTTTATCTAAACCAGTTTCTATCCTCAAAAATATTGATTCATTCAGTAGCCAGAATTGCTTCCTGAAACGTCTCCAGAGCAGCATGCAGCTGAATATCAATCTTATTGTGATTGGATTAATTCACTGAAATACCATCAGCGTGGAGGCGGGTGCCTTCCAACCTTGAGACCAGCTGGAAGTGCTTTTTCTGGAAAGTCCCAGGTGCCAAAAGGCAGTCAGTAGAAGCAATTTCAGACACAGAATTAATGAAGGTAATGGCAGATGATATTGGGCAGGAGTATTTGGCAAAACATCTGATTTTAGAAGGAACACTAGCTATAATCAGATGGGTAATGTGTTATGGATGATGAAAGGGATGTTCGTCCATAGATCCATTCTTGTCCAGTGTGTTTAATACAATGTGTATTTTTATGTTCCCATTTGGATGAGGCATCCTGCCCATTTATCAGCTAGTGAGCCATCATAGATATTCTCCCAGACTTTTATTTTGCCCTTGCAACAGTCATAATGGAAACCCATACAGAAATTTTTTTAATTTTCGTTAGTTTTATTTGTTACAGCACTGAAGTTTTTCCAATACCATAAAATCTTCTCAGCATAAGTATGATGGAGTCTCCAGAGCTTTCATTCAGGTAAATATTCAAGAGTATTTATGACAGGTGAAAATGCATCTGATTTACTGCTGCTGGAAAAGTGTAATTTCTTGTTAATATTTTCTTCTTTAGTCATCTGTCTTTCTTCTTTCAAATTATGTTAGTGCGTCACCTGTGCTATTTGGGGTTCAGAATTAGAGTATAGCTGGTAGGGAAGATTGCTTCTTTAATTCCTAGGTCCGGTTCAGAACCCGCTCCTTTACTGTCTGTACGCAGACACTCTTATCACCAGCAGCTGTGCAGGCAAATTGTCAAGAAACATTATCTTTGTTTCTTGATCTTTATTACTCTGTGTTGCTTCCACCTGCTTTGAAGATCTATGCAGTGTCTCTGCCGATTAAATTGCTGCACTTAGCTTCTTATGTTGAAATATTTTCCAAATATATAGGTGTTTGCAACCATCTTTGCAATGTCATTTCCACATACCTTTTCTCTAAATCATTCATCAGAGTTAATTAGATGATACATTTTGTGTATTGGGGTGGGAAGGAGCGGTCTAATATATCACTTTTTAACTTTAGGTGTTATCATGTATTTCTTAAGGTTCCCTTTAATATTCTTATTGATTATATGTGACTATTTTCCTATTCCAAGTACTGTTATTATATTGAAATTTATTCATAACTTCACTAGTGGTAAGATCAAGTTCAGTGGTAGTTTGACTTCACATCTGGACAGTTGGCTCGTATAGTAAGGTTATTGATAATCCTTAAATAGTGAATTAACATTTAACTGAAATCTTTGTATTTTGTGTCTTTTAGAATTTATTACAAAACATCAATTACCGTTCAATTAAAAATGCAATTTATTTGTTACGCTTCAATCTATTCTCTGACTTTGGGTTAAGAGTATATTGTTTCACTCATTACGTGACATCATCTAATGCTGTCTCAAGAGTTGCGGCAGGCAAATCTTTTAACTCTTCATTATTCATTAGTTTCCGTTCTGGTCCTTCTAGCTCCTGGGACCATCAAGTCACCACATGCCCACACTCACGTATTATTATTGTTGGCACAGGCTTGGCAAAGCTTTAGAGCTCCTGGCAAGGCACACAAAGGAAATGGTGTTTGGTATCACGAGTACACGTTGCCGCAGATTATAATCTTCCTGAGTTTCATCCTTACTATTTTCCTGTGACAAGATTCTATATGTGCAATGTTGTACCATTATATTTTCTGTGGAGGCTTCTGACATTCTGCCATCTTCTTGGAAAGAATTATTTGCATTTTCCTTTTTTACAGAAAATATTGCTTCCTATCTAAGCATACATGACATGCAGTCTTTAGTTATGATGATAATAAATGATATCACCAATTGATTGAATCAGCACTTTACATCCTGTTTAGCAATGTTGATTTATCAGCATAATTTAGCTTTCTAGAAAAGGTACAGGAAATACAGGTGATTTCTGCCATATCTAAAAACACTCTCCATCAAGACTAGTTTTGCAGCAACAGGGGCAGATTTAAATTTCTAGTGATCATTAATAAAATACTTGTACAAGCCACAGTGTACAAGCCTAGGAAAATTAAGATAATCTCTCTGGTGCTCAATAAGGTAATTTTCCCCATTCGCAAACATGAATCAGTTGTCTTAGCAGATGACATTTTATTAAAGGGAAGTTACCCTGTTACCTAAAGGCACCTTTTTTCTTTAGGGTTTTTTTTTTTCCCTTTTTCCCCTCCAATATATAATACTCCATGAACAACACAGTGTGTAGCTTTGTTTCACAACCTTTTCCTTTGGAGAGGCAAGTGCTGAGAACAATACCTCATTCTCAATTTGAGATTGACAAATCCAGATGCTCTGGCACCTCCTGCCAGATGTCAGGGGACTTTGAACTTCTGGGGCATTTGTGGTGGGAGATGCTTCCCATCCTTTAGCCACTCCACTCTTTGCTTTATGAGGGAAGTGCAGTTTCCTGCCCTCCTGGCTTTATGGACCTACAATAACTTTGCTAAGGGTTTCTGATATTGATTTACTTCCACTAATACGGCCCTCTTACATGCACATGACACTTAAACAGACCTGCTGCCTTAGGTTAGGGTGACTGCTTACCTCAGAGATAGTTCTGTGCTTTTATTTTTCCCAGACAACTGTACATTATTACAGTGACAAAAATTAAACATAAATGCTCCCTAGAGATAATAAAACAACCAAACACCAGAAGATCATTTGCCTTTTCTGGCGGCTTCCCATCCCTCTGGAGTTCTTGGGACTGCAGAGTGTCTTCTGCCTTACAGTTTCCAGCCTCTGGACTTCTATATGGGCCATATACACTCTCTGTATAGTGTAGTTTCCTTTTCTAATTTTGTTTCAGCTTTCCAACATCCATCCTCTCTTACATAACTCCTAGTCTTTCCCATTCATTTCACTAGTATTTCATCCCATTTTCTTAAATGAATGCTAAAGCTTATCATCTTGCCATCCCTGCTTCTGTACTGATTTTTTTTAAGGGACTGCATTGTTACTTCCCTAAAACAGGAACATGCTTGCTTTAACTTGAAAGCAGTTTAGATTTATGTTCTTGGTTTAATCTACCACGCCTCATTTCAGCTTCATGTAGGTTTATAGAAGCTGAAATGTAGGGTATAGCTTCTACTCCCCTTGTGCAGAATTGTTCCTTTCTACAGTTTGTTTTTACATATTTTTTTTTTCACTTCACTCTATCTAGTGTTAATTGCAACCTTTCCGTGTAACTGTATGGATATTCAAGAAAATTAATGTTTTCCTCTTTCAAAAAGTATCATCTTTCTGGATAAAATTTGATTTATTAAAACATATGCCTGACCCCAACACCTCATTAGTAAAATTCTTCTGTATGTTTCTCAGTTTTTCAGCAAAGTCCACTAGTTCAAATTCCTTAACCTGTCCATCTGTCATATTAGGCTGAAGCATTTCTCATAATAGTTGTATAACATTGTGTCCTCTCCTGTTCACTCCATTATCAAATTCTACTTTCACTGTCACTGTGAAGCCAAAGAAATTTCCTTATCTTCTGTGGAATAACGTTTGGCTGGGTTTTTTTCAGTCTGAAAGTAAAATTTATCTCACTGTCTTTTTCAATTTTGGATAACTTCCAGGCTTTTTTTCTTTTTTTTTTTTTTGGTTAGTATAAAAATGTCCTACATTTATGACCTCAAAACTCTTTACTGTAAGACACGCTTTTACACACATAGCGCTATCAGGTCCTTTCTGCATCATCTTCAGTGTTTTGTTGTTTGTCTATTTCACACCATTTCCTGCTTTGGACCCATTCCAGAACTGTTATTCGTTGCTTCATTTCTACTTACAGGGTAAGATAAAGCCATTAGCTGTGTTTCTGTTCCACTTCTCCATTGCTAGCGATGAAGTACAAGTACTCCTCTCACTCTAGAGCCAGCCCTGTATTTATTTCTCAAACAGAAGAACCTGCACGACTACAGATGTGAGTCTAGGCGTACTGCAATATGTCAGGATGATGAGTTACAATTACTTTGGTGTGGTTAAATATCATTAACTAGATGTGATTTCCAGGTACTCAGATCATAGGCTTGAAATCTGGGCTCTGAGAAAGTTGGTGGGAGTTTTGGCACTGACTTCAGTGGAGTTGGGACTTCGTCTGAAATCCTGGGTCACAGTCACCCTTTGTGGACCTCTCTAGTAGCTGTGCTTTTGCTGCGACATGGTCTGTGGGGTGTATTACAGGGACAACACCACAGTAAGCTAAACATATAAGTAAATCAACTTCAGATTATATAATTTGAAAGTGCTTCTGCACTGAATCCTTTCATACTGATGCCCAACTTGAATGATTTCTAGGGTATTAACATTATTGTTTGTCTTTAACACGTGCCGACCAAAAAAGCATTCTGACGAAACTCTGCTAACTATTATCCATTTATATAGTGACCACACAAGCAATAGGAATAATATAAAAAAGTGGGAAACAGTGTGTTTTAGCTGTTAAATAAAGTCTTTAATTTTAGAATTTGAGCAAACTTAATTGTGATATTAAGGCAGAAGGACTTTTACTAAATTATGGCTTTTATGAAGAAATAAACATTTGGTTTACAGTACCTTTTTCTATTTGGTTCTCATTTTGTGCATAGTTAATGTGCGTACTTGAATGGTAAATGTTATCTTCTTTACAATTTAAAAGTTTTAAATTCTGTTTCATCTCTGAAATCTCTGAGTCATCGTTTATACGTTTCCCTACACACTCATTTTAAGTTCAGAAACAGTTACTCACTAATTGTATCAAAATGTAAGCAGATATTCTAAAGAAAGATTTCTGAGGGATGGCCCGAGAAGTAGGTTCAGTTTTTCTGACAGTATTCAAACTGATACATGTATTTTTTATATATGTATATATATGAATATATGAACAGTAATGTGAAAAATAGTACTTTTGTAGTTTGCAAAGAGTTATATGAGCAGTAGGATTGCTATTTGTCCAGATTTTTGACTAAATAACTAAAAGTTATTAAAAGAAATTCCTATATCAAAAAGCAGAGTAAGCTCTCTGTGGCTTTCAGTGCTGTAGAATCAAGTGAAGAAACTGTCAAAAGTTTGCCTTTTAGTAGGTCCAAATCAGCCACGAATAAACAACTTGATCCCTAAAATACAGAGCATTTGTGTTCAGTTAACAAGGCCTGTACCATCTCAATACGTATGTGTGTGACTGTGTTGTGAACTCATTTGTTTTATCACATAGGTTAAAGATTTTGCTGTGAATATTTTACTGATATTTCTACATAGTTGTGCTATATCACATACTTTTCCAGTAAGCTTGCATTGTGTCAATTTGTTTATTAACATGAACTTTTCATTACCACTTTTTAAAACGTAATGATGTGGGTTTTCTTCTGCCTTTGCCCTCCTTCTCCCTCTCAAAGCAGAATATTGAGCACTGGGGATTGTTAGGTTAAGTTCATTGCATGTCTCAAAACTCTTGTAGGAGCAATTTTGTGAAGAGTTAAATATTTTCAATGGCTTAACTTTTGTGAGAAAGAAGTGGGGCGGGGAGGTGGGGGTGGAGGACTGATATAACTATTTCAGGTTATTCATCCATCTCTCATGAGTGTCTTGATACAATGGCAAAATGATGCAGAATGAGACCAACCATGTGTGATACTTGAAAAAAAGGCCTCGGAACATTTTCTGCATTCCAAGAATTGTTTAAGCATGAAATTTTCCCATTTTATATTTGAATAAAACCTTTTTTCAAAAAGAAAATGAAGAGAAATGTTCTTTTGTAATTCAAGTGTCATTAGTATTACACATAAACCTGGATTAATCTCGTCTCACTTTACGTGGATGAAAAATCTAAGTCATGAGTCTTCTTCATCTTTCTTCAATCAATGAAGACAGCTAAGGTTTTGCTTCATTGTTTCCCAAGGAAATTTGGGCCATTAGGATACTAATTTAGGCACTTTAAGTCACTAAAAAGTCAAAGGATGGGTCTGAATTGACATGCTTATATCGCAGATCTTCGCCCTAAAGCCACCTCACAGCTGTAGAAACCCTCCTCATTACTAAGGTTTTTTTGTACTTCTGATCAGAAAAAATTACCATTCTGTGAACCTGAGTTAGGTGAACGTTGCCAGTGTTTCTTGTCCCTACTGTGTTGCTTTTTACTTCTTTTTCTTAAGGTCCAATCAAATTATGTTCGATCCAAAACCATAATAACTTGAAAAGCAAGTCCTTTGCAGCCACCAGGCTGCAAGCAGTGCCAGGCTACTAAGAGGCATTCCTCTTCATGCTGGATTTCTAAATTCACATTTTCACTCTTTTTCTGTCAGAGACAGAGGTCCTTATTTCCACTTTCATTGTGCAGTGGATGCATGATGTTCAGCATTACAAGGCTAGACAGAAAAGCTGGCTAGGTCTACCTGGCAGACCTTCATTCTTTTTCCCTTGAAATCAGCTCTTCACAAACTCACTGCTGATTACTAAATGTTACGAAGTTTTGAAGTGAGATAAACAGTATTGTTTTGGAAAACCAAGACCACAATATCACAGTAACTCACAGTGTATTTTAAAAATAAAATCTAATAAGAGAGTAGTTGCTATATTAAAAAATTTTTACCTTAAACTTACATGGTAGTAGAAGGTCTTAAAAATCCCCTCTAGTTAATGACTGGGGAAGAGAAAGAATCTTCTCTTTTTGAATGGTAGAGTGTAAACTGTCCAGTTATACACACTTCAAGGTGTTTGGATTTCAGGGATTTTAATTAATTTAATTAAGGAAAATAAACTCTGTTCAGGCTTAGGAGGATATAACAATGCCATATGTTCTTTGTGAGTCTGAAATCACAGAATGAGTCCTGTCTCTGACAGGCTAAATCTAGATTTTATAAACATGAAGAAAAAGTTAGATCTCTTATTTCAGATTAAAATTTTCTATTCTGACTTCCAAAAGAAGGTTGCTAGCTCAAATATACAAAATGCCTGATTGAAGAAAGTGCAGACTTAATTCTGTGGTTGGATGTACTTATATAGGCTTGAATTCACCTACGCTTCCTGACTGTTTATTGAGTTTGAAAGACTTAACATAACTGTATTAGGGAGATTATCTTTCAACAGTCAAACCAATTTGCATTAAATTGGTACTTTAAAAAAATCCTCAGCTGCTATGCATGGCTGAGAAAAAAGCTTGAGACACACATTCCTAGAAACCTAAAAAATACTAGAGGAAGTAACCACAAGAATCTTTGGAGTAGGGACATTTTCATTTTCAGAAAGTGAATATGCAGGCATTTGCTTCATAATACTGCCTGAAAGTCATTCACAAAAATATAAAATAGAGCAGAACTCACAAAAATATGCTGCCTTTGACTTGGGCAGAAGAATTCAGTGAAGTTTTCTGGTGTTTTTTTTTGTGTTTACAAGTTTCCTCTTTTCTCTCAATATAAACATTCTCAAACCATGTACTAATTCTGGTGTTTTCAGATGTGTAGAATTAGCCGCTGAGTCCCCTTTGATAACACAGATGACAGGGGGCTGCTTCAGTGAAGGAAACTGGGAGTCAGGTAAACTTCTGAGCTGCAGCCTTGTCTGCCATAATTATTCTCTGTTTCTGATACCTTTTCTATTACCTGAAGGCATGAGGAGGTGCTACTTGAGGTTCACCCTCTAATTCAAAGATATATAAGGGTTTGAGAATATCCTCTTAGAACAATTCTCAGCCTTTATGAAGCATGCATAGAAGGAAGTTGATGGGGAATTCATCCTAGAGATTTACTTCCTTAGGGCTTCTTCCTCTATGCAATGTATAAGCTGCATGAACTCAAACCAAGGATTTTACACTGCTGATTTTGAAGATTCCCTAGTTTAATTTTGTATCAGGTGGTTTATAGAACTAAAGTATTGCAAAAATCCCTTTAAAAGTAAATAAGTAAATGATGCTGCTAGGACTTCCAGGATGTATGATGATGAAAATTCTCTGTAGGACCTCAGTGTGTGGATTGTGTTGTTGCACTGAGAAGAGCAAAGTTTTTCTTCTGGCTGCTAGATGACTTATACCAACTTTCCTTTTTTTGTTGTTTGATTTTTTTTCAGCTTTCGTTTGCAGCAACAACCCCAGAGTTGGCTGATAAGAAAAAATATCCTTACTTCTTCCGGACAGTGCCATCTGATAACGCAGTGAATCCAGCAATTTTGAAGTTACTCAAATATTACCAGTGGAAGAGAGTAGGAACTTTAACCCAGGATGTACAAAGGTTCTCTGAGGTAAGATTTGCATAATTTCCAATGCACAAAGAGAACTACTAATGTCAGACTTCCAAGGAGCTAATTCCTCCATTAATAGCAATTAAAAAGAAACAGACCCACTGTTTTGGTCTCATTTGGCTTTGGTCACCTTTGCTGTACTGAATAAAACTAATTCCCTTCTGTGCTTATTTGACCGTCTTTAGTAAAAACTAACCGTGCTTTCCCTCAACTGCTTTATTGCTCCAATGTCATTACACCCAAGTGCAAAAAAAAAAAATATTTTTGTTGTTGTTGTTGTTGTAAAAGTTCCTTTATGCCCTTTGACTTGCCAAAGTATATGATTTTGAAGGAGGCTTGTATCCTGACATGGGCTCACTTAAAAGAGAACAAATCTAACTTCATTGTGTTTCTTTTGTGCTCTGATTTATTATAAGGATCAGTCTGATCAGTCTGAACATTGGAGGGACAAAATCTGTTAAGTCTGTGGCTGAAAGTATTGGAGGAGCTTACTGAGACAGAAATGACTAAAGCTCCAGAACTGATAAGATCATGTATTATGTACCCTCCAAATCTTCTGAGTTTCACCCTGAGCAACATTTTGGTCATAAAAATGGCAATAAAGCATGGACCAAGTGCCTTAAGCGTGGTTTTAACAATAGAGCAGTTAAAACAAAACATCCTATAAGGAATTAATCAGAACAAGACAAGGGAAAGAGCTGGCCCGTTAATTGACAGGAAAAACTAATAGAGGCATGCCAGTTTTGTGGTTGGTTTGTTGTTGTTTTTCCTTAGCATTCATTTAAAAGAAGGCTGACTGTTCTGAAGAATAGCACAATTAAAACTAGTTAAGAGGGGTAAGAACAGGTTAGAGTCCGCTTAGATGAGACAGATATTTTCAAATTGTCTGGCACAATTAATTCACTGTGGAGTACTTAAGAAATCTTAGACTTTTTCCTTATGAGCTTAGAGAATTAAAGGATAAGAAGTAAGTGAATTTTAAGGGGAGGGAAGAAACCTTAGTGTCTGTCTTTCCAAAAAATACATAAAGACCCAGGGAATTATAGACCAGTGAGCCTAAATTTAATTCCTTGAAAGACACTTGAGTAGATCATCTGCTTGGAATCCCCCAGAAGATAAAAAGATCCTAAACAATGGCCAAAATGGATTTGTCAAGAATAAATCATGTAAAGCAATCTAATTTCCTTCTATGACATGATAACAGGTCTTGAGGAGATGGGGTAGTGATGTGTGGATTTTTTTAATGACTTATAAAAATAATATAAATATAAAGACAGTCCTAAAGAAAAGTAGGGAAACTTGATCTTGAGGAAGATACTGTAAAAGCAGTTTCTGACCAACAGTCCTACGGCCAAGGTTAATTAACATTAGATCTGTTGAATATTTGTCTTTAAATGCTGAAGCAGTAGTAGCCACAATGTATGATATGATTTATCCTTCTCTGGCTTGGAATGATAACTTCAAAGAGTAGTTATCAGTGGTTCACTGCCAAACAAGAAGGATGGGATTCTGTCAAGTGGTTTTCTCTGGAAACAGATAAGGTTTTCTCTAGATAGTGGGATAGAGAAAATGTTTATTAAATCTGCAATTGATACCTACTTGAAAAGCTGCGAGCACTTTGCAGAGGACAGGATTAGGTTTCAGAATGATCTTGACAGTAGAGAAAGGCTTTAATATAAGTAGTATGTAATCGAAGAAGTGGAAAATGCTAGACTACAGTAATCAACTATATTAATGAAGAATGGCTATCTAGGCAGTAGATCTCCAGAGAAAGGTATGGGAAGCACTACAATGAACCACAAACTGGGTAAAAATCAAGAATGTCAGACTGCTTGACCTACTCTAAAAAGCAGAAAGGAAGCAAGTGACTCCAATTTCACCACCCACAATGTAATGCAATATTGACACTTAAGACACAGAGAGTAAATTTCAACTCTGCTTATTGCTAATTAGATCTAAGTTGGAACATCAGGACTATTATCGTCTTCAAGAAGGAAGTAAATCAGAGAAGTCTATAGCAATGTTAAATAATCTGGAAACGTGTTTTATGAGAAAGATTAAAAGTGGAAAACAGTGGAATAGACTGGGAAGGTTGTTGAACCTTTGTCGTGGTTTGTTAAGATAAGATTAAACACAATTTTTGGTGATTCATGGGATTCTTGGTCTTCCTTTGGGACAGAGGGATGGATTTCATGTCTATCCTGGTCACTTAAGAAATGTTAAAACTGCAGCTTTCTAGGGTTTGCTAGAGTGCTGCACCTGAGTTCAAAGTCTTTTTATTCCTCTTTAATGGTAAGCCACTTCTTTCTGTGCCAAACTACAAATTCAGTTTAGTGTGATTCATTAAAGCATTCAAGTAATGAAAGATCCAGTTAAAACTTCCTTGAATTCAGGTGGTTTTAGTCGAGCATGTTGAGTTCTGAGTCTTTGAAATTATTAGAGCTCTATTCTTCCTTTTTCAGCTCTGTGCAGTTTCTTCCTTCCCTTTATGTTTCTGTGCAGACAGTGAAAGCACAGGGAAAAATGCAGGAAATGACTAATAGGCTGTCCAGGAGAAGTGAGGGACGGCAGCCACCAGCAGCAGAGAGGGAGAGCATGTGTTGTCCAGGCAGAGCCCAGCCCCGCTGCAAGGGAGGAGGGCAGGCCCAGAGGTTGAGACCAGGCTCAGCCAAGGGTGCAGACCATCAGGCAAGTAAGTCCTTGGCAGTGAGGCAGGTCCAAGGCCATGCTGGGAAGTCAGTCCATGCAGGTCAGGGTCACTTCTACTAGTTGCTGGGCAGGTCCATGTCAGAGACTGAAAACACAGGACTAAAGGTGTGGGTGGAGCATTAAGGCCTGTTAGTGACCTCCAGGTGTTGCTTTTAGTCTGTACATCCACTGAAACCATAATTTTCCTTCTAAAGGAACATCAGGTAAAACTATTCTAAGCACCGTTTAAATCATTCCTTTTCTTAGCATTTTTTGAAAGTGACAAAATTGTTGAATAGTGTCTAAAACTTTTTTTTTTTTGTAAAATCCTACGGAGTTTAGAATGCAATTCTTCTTTTCTGTACTGAAAATGCATTACAAGCCACTAGACTAGAAGTAACAGAATATCATGTCTGTTTACTCTCATATAAAATAAAATAAGCAGAAATAAATTAATGGGGTCTTTAGAGAAGCCTGTTTAGTAGCTCAGGTGATTTTACTCTTAGGAACAAGAGACCACATTGCATGCTCTCATTTTCCACCTCCCAGAAAGACTGTACGAATTTGACACATCTTTCTTTTCTTTTTTTTTCTTTTTAAATCTAGAACAATTTGCATATCTATCTTAATTTCCTCCAGTTGTTCTTCCACCTAAACACATGTGGGGATAGATACTGCCTTCTTGTTCATGTTATATACAGAAGGCTTCATACCCATATAGTTTAGTCAACAGGATGTCTCTTCAGCTGCCATCTAGCTTCTGGTTTTACTGGCCACTTTTTTCTCTAGCTGGATCACTATATCCTATCTCTTTGCAATTTGTACTATTATCTTACATCCTGAAAATAAAAGCTCACCTAACTTGTCCACAAGTTAGCTGCCCGTAAGAGTCATAAACCTGTTGGTTGGTTTACCTTGCCTTGTAATGAGGCAGTTGTCTCAATTGCTTAGATGATCAGTCTTACTCCAGTTGTCTTGGAGGCCTAAATTACAGAGGATCTCTTGCTTCCATTTCAGCCATTTCCCTTGGGAACCCTTCCTGCAGAGGCTTTGCATTATCATAGAATCATAGAATCATAGGGGTGGAAGGGACCTCGAAAGATCATCTAGTCCAACCCCCCTGCCAGAGCAGGGTCACCTAGAGCACATCACCCAGGAACGCGTCCAGGCGGGTTTTGAATGTCTCCAGTGAAGGAGACTCCACAACCTCTCTGGGCAGCCTGTTCCAGTGCTCTGTCACTCTCACAGTAAAAAAAATTCTTCCTGATATCCCTCTGGAATCTCCTATGCTCCAATTTACATCCATTACTCCTTGTCCTAATTATCACCCACTTCCTTTTACTTGGTGGAAAAACTTCTCTTTCTTATAAATAAATGTTACATCTTCCTTATTCTCCAGATCACATGGAGAGACAAAAGGTATGTAGAGAGAATGGAGAAGTTTATGCCAGCATGCTTTCAGTTCTTGAAGCATGTGAGCAATATCTGATACTCTAGTGTGGCTTGAGGCTCCCTTTCTTGGCATTGCTTGGATCCGAAAGATTTTGACTTTTCAAGTGACTATTTGTATTCTTTGTAACTTAGTCAGGTCTGTTTGTTCAACCAGAAATGTCTCTTCTATTGGATTAATGATTAAATTGTCTAAGATGTCCTGGTGTAAGGGTAATATACAAACTTCATCTGTTCTGTTGCTTAACTAGGACAATTTCATACCCATTGTGCTTCTGTGTCCTAGATTTTGTGGACTGCTGCCCTGTTCTCATCCTCTGGGAAAGATTCTGTTTCAAAAGTTAATAATTCTGTGGCAGAGGTTTATAAATGAGGTCACAAGATATTTTCAGGATTTCCAGCTTTAAGTGTTTGCTATGGCATATAATCACAGGATGATTTAGATTGGAAGGGACCTCAGTAGTTTGGCTGGTCCAACCTGCTGCTCAAAGCAAGGCTAGCTTTAATGTTTATCATCCCTGAAGAATTTCAGCTGTTGCGCTGTAATTCTTATTTACTCATAACATTCCTGTCCATATCCTCTTTCCAGTTACCAGGTGAGCTGTCAGCTGATTGGAGATTATGCAGTGATTGGTGCCTCCAATTTTGCTGCTGTCTAGCGCTACCTGTTTGGGATTGTACTTCGAATTAGGCAAACCAAGCAATATTCCTGTGGTCTGTGTTTGCTGTTTCATGTATT
The DNA here is from genome assembly GCA_013400135.1 of Rhinoptilus africanus. Classification (NCBI taxonomy): domain Eukaryota; kingdom Metazoa; phylum Chordata; class Aves; order Charadriiformes; family Glareolidae; genus Rhinoptilus; species Rhinoptilus africanus. The sequence continues at coordinate 740,464 of VXBO01001644.1, read as the reverse complement.
GGTGGGAAGAGTCATGAGAATGAAGTCATACTTAACTATCAATAACTCAAAACTGTTGGGAGCCACCAGTATTGAAGAAGATGCAAAGGCTTCATAATAGAACTGTGAAACAGCAAAATATGTAATCATGTACTGGTTTTCAGGTAATGCTGTATTTGCTAACCAGTAATTCTAGTTTACCTTCGGTATTTTACCACTCTTTCCTGCATATTGCTCACTTTTGGTTCACACTGAAAGTTGGCACTTGATTGCACTGGTACACTAAGAGGGATTCTGGCTTCCTTGTTCTGTGATAGATGCTTCCTCTAGATTGGTTTCAGTTGTTTCTTTTTCCTCCCATCACGTTAAAATTCAGTGAAACTGCATATTAACTTCACATTGGGTGGCATATTCATGATATTTCTAGATTTAAAAAAAAATATATATATTTCCCTCCCACCAAGTATCATGTCTGGGATTGTTTTTAGAACAAGTTAAATTCTTATCGTCTCAAGTGACTCTTTGTTTTTCTGTACTTCTTAACAGTCATCTCTTTATGTGATTTCTCTGCTTCTTCCTGGAAATATTGAGAACTCCTAATGTAATTTTATCAGTGTAGGTGGCATTTCAAAAAGACAGAAGAAATGAGAAGTGTGCAGCAAGCTAATGAAATAGATTAACAATATGAAAAAAAAAAAGATATAATATTTTCTCTTGTGACTCTATCACAATCTTCATTGAGTTTAATAACCTAAAAATACCTTGGTAACGAAAACTAAAGGCAAACAACCATTTTAAGTGGACAAAATAGCACTTTTTTGGCTGACATGATTAAAACTCTTAGAATTTTTTAAGGTTGTACTGCATTTTGTACAGTGACATCAATTTCAAAAATCAGCAGATCGTCAGGGTCCATTTTGCTTAGATTGAAGGCATTTAGTAAGTATAAATTCCAGTTTTCATCCCAGAAAAAAAGAAAAAAAGAAATAATTCCAAAGAAAAGCAGCAAGTAAACAAACCTTCTCAAAGTAGTATTTGTCTCTTACTGTAGAGAAAGCAGAATAGAAGTCTTATTAATCTAGAAGTTTACTTATTGCTCTGTGGAGTCTAGGATCTCTGCGAATCTAGGATCTGAGTTAGTGGTCAGTTCTCATAAGAATTCACTGGATAAGCAGATGCAATGAGAGAGTTACTGAGGGGCTGAGAGGAATTAGGCAGTGAAAAGAAATTAGTTATCTGGTGACCTTTCAAATTTCAGCCAGAAAACAGGCTTGAAACACTAGGTTTTGATGGCTGTAGGTATACATTGTGCAAACTAAAAGGTGTGATTACACTCTTTGACTTCTCAGGCTTGGCTTCTGAGAAAAGACAGAAGAGCAGAGATTGCCACACTCCATCACAGTTGCCAAGAGGTTTTAGGGCAGCAAGAAAAATACTACTTTTTCTCCAAGAATGAGCTTGGAAGTACCAAATTTACCAGATAACAGCAGTGTTTAAGTTGGAAGCTCTGAATAATACCTGGTGATTTCATCCTAGAAGGAGCGCTGTACCTTCAACTTTGAGAGCAGAAATGCAGAAAAGAGAGGCAGAAATAAGAGATGTGAGAAAAATGTGGGAAAAGGCATGCAGAGAAGAGAATGAGAGCCAGAAAACTGAGACATTATCATAGAATCATAGAATCGTTCAGGTTGGAAGGGACCTTAAAGATCATCTAGTTCCAACCCCCCTGCCATGGGCAGGGACACCTCCCACTAGACCAGGCTGCTCAAAGCCCCATCCAGCCTGGCCTTAAAAAATTCCAGAGATGGAGCTTCCACCGCCTCTCTGGGCAACCTGTTCCAGTGCCTCACCACCCTCATTATAAATGTGTGGTGGGTTGACCCTGTCTGGAAGTCAGGTGCCCATAACAGCTGCTCTATCACTCCCCCTCCTCAGCTGGACAAGGGAGAGAAAATATAACAAAAAAGTTGTGGGTCAAGATAAGAACAGGGAGATCACTCAGCAATTGCTGTCATGGGCAAATCAGACTTGACTCGGGGAAATTAATTTAATTAATTGCCAATCAAATCAGAGTAGGATAGTGAGAAATGAAAAACTGAAACACCTTCCCCTCACTCCTCCCTTCTTCCTGGGCTCAACTTCACTCCCCATTTCTCCACCTCCTACCTCCAACTGGCGCAGGGGGACAGGGAATGGGGGTTGCGGTCAGTTCATCACATGTTGTCTCTGCTGCTCCTTCCTCCTCACACTCTTCCCCTGATCCAGGGTGGAGTCCCTCCCACGGGAGACAGTCCTGCACAAACTTCCCATGGGCTGCAGTTCTTCACAAACTCCTCCAGCATGGGTCCTTTGCGCAGGATTTGGTCCTTCAGGAACAGGCTACTCCAGCATGGGTCCCTTCCACAGGGTCACAAATCCTGCCAGCAAACCTGCGCCAGCATGGGCTCCTCTGTCTCCATGGGGCCATAGGTCCTGCCAGGAGCCTGCTCCATCTCAGGTTTCCCACAGGGTCACTTCTTCGGGTGCACTTGCTCCAATGTGGGGTCCTCCACAGGCTGCAGGTGGATATCTGCTCCACCATGGACCTCCCTGGGCTGCAGGGCACAGCCTGCCTCACCATGGTTCCCACCACAGGCTGCAGGGGGGTCTCTGCTCCGGCGCCTGGAGCACCTCCTCCCCCCACTTCTTCACTGCCCTTGCTGTCTGCAGAGTTGTTTCTCTCACATATTCTCGCTCCTCTCTCCTGCTGCTGTTGTGCAGGTTTTTTCCCCCCTTCTTAACTATGTTATCCAGAGGTGCTACTACTGTCACCAATGGGCTCGGCCTTGGCCAGTGGCAGGTCCGTCTTGTAGCCGTCTGGCATTGGCTCTGTCGGATAAAGCGGAAGCTTCTGGCAGCTTATCATAGAAGGAGGCTCTCTAGACCCCACTGCTGCTACCAAAACCTTGCCATGGAAACCCAATCAAAATGTCATTGATTTTAACTGTAGAACTTTTTCAAACTATCTCTTCCTAATGTTTTTTTTTGTATTTTTTCAAGGTGTCATGTCTTCCTCATGTATTGTATCCATATTTTTGTTTGTTTTCTGTGTCATTTCATTCTTTCTACAAAGCCTTTCAGATTTCTTTTACTGGTTCATGTTTTTGTTCCTAAAGAAGATGAGACGATCTCTGTCTGCTATGTCTTTCCTTTACTGGTTCCACCCAGGAGTATCTCCCATCTCCATGTGCTCAGCTGCTTTTGAGGAAGAAGTAATCTTCTCCTAACCTAATAGGTTGCTACAGTCAGGACAAAATAAGCAGATAACTTCTGCCCAGTATTCAAAAATATTTATAAAGCCAATTGGAAATAAAATAAGTTGTTAGGCCTTCTTTGGAATACTAATGTGAAGTTTTTGAGGCAAAAGTTGTCATTTTTTCTTTATTGGACAGTTATTGACATAGTCTGTTCTTCCTGTGTTTGGAGGATGCTTGAGAGGCACTGATATGGCCTTAAATATTCTTTAAGCATTTTTGGAAATATATACGGTATTAAACAAAGAGTTTTTTATTTTTCTTTTGCTGGTTTAAAAGAAAAACAAAAGCAAATCTTCACCAAGCTTGGATGTATGCCTCAGAAACTGTTGTAAAAATGCTACAGTGAAACAAAGGCTGTATTTAATCCAACCTTATTCATTATGAAGAGATGAGGTTTTGCTTGCTTGCTCTCCTTTTTCTTATTTTGGGTTCCTGATCTCAAAGCCTCAGTCTTCTTTTCTTAAAGATAGTTCCAGTGAGTTTGATAAACAGAAATATGGAGAATCTGTCCTCCTTATGGTTTCTAAATTGGCCCACAAAGCAGAATTACAGGCGACGATGTGCCCAAGATCTTCCCTATCTTGCCCTATTCCCAATTCTTACCTGATTTCTGCAGCAAAATTTTAGGAACAGTTTACTTCCAAGTTCTCTTCAATTTGCAAAGAAGAATGAAATTCCCTCTTCTGTCTTACAGTTATGCTTTCCTGTGATTCAAGTTAATACAATAAGATCTTCACAGAAAGGCAGTCTATCAAAGTGACTTCTACTAATATCACAGGATACTCTTCATATAAATGGAAAACTGTCTTCACTGGTGTTTATAAGTGGTTTAAGGGGGAAGAATCATGGCAGTAATTTAAAATAGAAGAGAGAGAGACATTTCTTTCAGTAAGAAATTTCGGAACTGGAAAGAAAGATATTTAGGCATATAAAATATAGGTGGTCACTTGCTGGAATTCTCTGCAGGCCAGGCATAAGTGCCTTTTTGGCCTGTTGTGCAAAAATCATCCATGCTAGGAAACTTTTTTTTTCTTATGGCAGAAGTATTTTATCCAATATTTTTCACCTTTTCTTGTTTTCCAAATAAATTTCTTAAATTTTTTGTAGCTTTCAAAAACAAAAAGAGAAAGGGGTTGGAACATCATCTGGTAGAGAATTAGAGCTATACGGTGGTATTTTGTGGTTATGTCATCTTGCACTGAAGATTCACACTCCACTATCATCCAAAGAGGCCCCAGGGTTCCTGTGAAATGAGTAAGTCCTTACCAAACTTCAGATATCTTGAACAAAACCAAATCAAACTTAGGAATTTTTTTAGAGAACTGGTCACCATTCCTTTATGTATAAACCTTATATGGTGCATGTGTGGTAGGTTGGCATTTGCAACATGAGATAAAGGAGTGGAATGATCAGTACCTTCTCTGCCTCTAATACCTCATGGCTGAGAAACTCCATATACTTGAGTTTCCTAATGGACTGATATAAAAATCATTACTTCATCAGATACCAAGACTAATCCAGACTCAAAGACAAGAAATTCCTCTTTAGGTTATATTGAAAAAATGTTCCAAGACAATGCTGCTTGTAACAGATGTTAGCATTGCACATTGAAATTTCATTGCTTATACCACGGCATTTTCCTAGTTCTGTTTTGGGTTTTGCTATGCTTTGGTGCTTGTATTTTAGAAAATAGATAATACAAGGATGAAATATGATTCTAAACAGTGATTTATCTTGCAAGCATTCCCCACACACAATAGTTTTGATTGGGTGTCTAATTATCTTCCATTCATCAGGCAATTGCAGGATATTTTCAAATTAAAATCGATGGTGCAGTGATAAAATTTAAAAGTGGGCACAGTTGTGCACATGATGTAGATGAGTATCAGAAAAATGTGATATTGTGCACATCAGAAGAGAATGATCTTACTTCACTGAAATAACCATTTCTGAAACAATTTATCAAAATTCATGGTCTTCATTGCTAAGAGGTTAAAATAAAATCCTGGAAAAGTCATGGAATGTCTTTTGGAATGATGAACCTTCCCGGAAGACTGTGCAAATTTAACAGAATCCATTCCCCATGAAAGGTAATCTGCAAGCACTGGCGTCAAGAAGATAAAGGAGCTGTCAAACTGCTTGAAGGTAGTGTGTGCAGGACTGGGGCCATTACTTAGGTTCATTTTCAAAAATATGTCCATCTCCTATCACTTTCATTATGAATGATTAAAGCAAGAATTAGATCAGGGTATGAGAGTAATTTTTAAGTGTTCTTGTGTGTTTTGTTCAGTGCTGTTATCTGGATACATTTATTTACTGGGATGTATATATTTATTACTGGGATTTGCATTTTTTTTTAATAAAAATTAATCTTTTCCCAAGAACTGTGATTCTTTCTCTACTATTCTGGTTGTGTCCAACCCAAATTTATAGCATCTTTTGTCTGTCTTTATTCTTGCTTTTAGATGGTTTTGTGATGGTTCAGGCTTGAGTTTCAGCAAATTGCAGAACCTCTTGTGCCCTGCGAGGAGAGTGGAACCTTTGCAGGGCAAGAGGTACCTTTTCCCTAAGGAAAGGGTTTAAGAAAAGACATCGCAGTTATCACTCTTGGACTTCAAATGCAGAAATGTAGGAGAACATATTTAGTGTCACACAGTCACAGTTTTGCCTTCTTTTCATATTATTAAGTTACTCTATAGAAAAGGAAGGAAGGGTCCAAGATGAGGATTAACACTACTAAGATTTTTTTCTCATATTCCCAGTCATCCCTGAAACATGTATCTGCCCTGTCATTAGTATGATACCATTTGTCCTTTGATTCTCTGCACTACAGTGTTGCACTGGGGATCTTGAGTGATGTGGACCACTCTGTAACATATGGCTCAGGCAGGCAGTCTCCCGGAGAAATAAGAGTGTAAGTTGTTAACATCTGGCCAGCCTTTGTTCATTTGTCTGGAGCAGGCAGATTGATCTACATATAGTTTGACTTCCAGTGCAGTTTCGTGTTTTATTTACTCCCTTTTAACTGTAGGCTGATGATGAAAGGGACAGTCCTCTCCCTGCCCCCGGCTCCCCAAGTTTCTGCCTTCTCTGTTGCTCCCGATCTTAGCAGTCATTCCACTGCGTCATGAATCAGCTCATCTGTCCAAAGCTAATCTTCCATTTCGAGGGAGACTCAGGCTCTGTGGTGGTTATAACTTCCCCTGCAGTTCTCATGTCCTTTTGAAAAGCGGGAATTTAACTTTCATGGAGACTAATTGAACATCACTCAAAGTGCAGAGTGAAGATTTTATATGGTGGGAGTGTGAAAACTTTTTATTTTTTGGTTTTGAGAAGTTTGCTCACCTCCAAGAGGGACCAGGGCATGCAGCCAATCTAGGCGTTTCCGCTTACTAGGTGAGACTGTTTCCATGGGGAATTTCCTTTGTTCTGTGCAGAAGTTATGACAATACAATGGAAATGAAACAGGGATAAGTTGTCAGAAGTTACAATGGGATCCCTAGAGGTTTTGAACGCTACTGAAGTACTAGATTTAGCATGGTTGTTCTGAGTCCTGGGAAAGAGGCCATGAGGTTATGGGAAGGTCACAGGATTGTGATATAAGAAATGCAAAGAAAACATGGAGATAAAACCTTACCCTAGGTATGTCTGTCTTTATAGGAAGAGGTCTGTGCACGTTCAGCTACAGAGCAGGGGTTCATTTGTAGATGAGAAGTGTCCTACATCTTTTATCTGTGTGAGAAAGTGTCTTTGAGAGATTTGACCTGATAATTGTAATGACATTCCTTGTTACCACCCTTTTTCTTAACAACTTTTTTTTGCCACTGGCACATTCTGAGCTTGTTTTCTCCCAGTGGTTGGCACTAGGTTAATGGTGCACGTGAAAATTACTTTCTAAACACTTTCATAGACTGGAAAGTGGTTCCAAGTTGTGGCTGAGAAAAATCAACCTTCTTGCATCTTCTGATCTGTATCAAAACTTTTAGAAATGCAGGACACGTCGATCAGACATTTCTTCTTTCCAAGTCTTGTACCTTAGGTCTTGCAACAAAACCCCCTTCAAATTGACATCACAAGTCTAATTCAAAATCCCAGAAAGACAGTTGTTTTCCAAGACAGTTTAGACATACCTACGTATTATAGGAGAAACCTGAACTGTTACTCTAAAGCATAAGGTATGACTTTTAGTCTGAGTTAGCTGTATCTGAAGATACCCGATATCTGTTTGTGGGTAAATATATGCAGGACATCAGTAGAGTTTGTAGTGTTTTATGAGTTCATGGAATTCCACAATGGCTGAGGTTGGAAGGGATCTCTGGAGGTCATCTGGTCCAAACCCCCTACTCAGCCAGGACACCTAGAACTGGTTGCCCAGGACCATGTCCAGACAACTTTTTAGTATCTCCACAGATAGAGACTTTATAGCCTCCCTGGGAAACCTGTGCCAGTGACCAGTAGTTCCTGGTGTTCAGATGGAACTTGCCATGTTTCACTTTATGCTCGTTGCCTCTGGTCTTGTCACTGGGCACCACTGAAAAAAAGCCTGGCTTCATCCTCTTTGCCTCTCCCTTCAGGTATTTATATACATTGATGATGTTCCCCCGAGCCTTCTCCAGGTAGAACAGTCCCAGATATCTCAGCCTTTCCTCAAAGGAGAGATGCTCCAGTGCCTTAATCACTTTCATGGCCCTTCACTGGACTCCCTCTAGTATGTCTGTGTCTCTTGTATTGAGGAGCCCAGAACTGGACCTCACACTCCATGTATGGGCTCATCAGTGCTGAACAGAGGGAAAGGATCATTTCCCTTCATCTTCTAGATCTCATCAAATGAAATTGTAACCATGAGCTCCTTCTGCAAGTGAAGATTTTCAATTCGTTTAATCAGCGCTCCATCATTTAGTGGAGAACTTATTTAATAACAATATATTTTTTCTTTTTGTTATAAAATACAGAATTAATCAAACTCTGATGATTGTTGAAAATGCTATGATAATAATAATTCTGTTATGATATTGAAGATACACTTGAAGATGTTATAAGTTCATTATGAACAATTTTTGAGAAATACCTCTTTTTTTCCGTCTGGATAAGACGAGCTACTTGGACATTGTATTAGTATTCCCTGGCTGAATGAATGCATAAGTGCTTCCAGCACACACATTACTAAACTTTGACTGCAGTCAATACAGTTAAAGAGAACTTGAAACAACCCTTTCTGTAAATGTCAAAAGCTAAATTGCATACATGTTAAATAGGAGTTATATTCACTAAAAATGTTATTGCAGTGACTGTCTTAGCTTCATCTCCAGAGCTCTTTGCAATTTCTTTGGCGCTAGAGAAAGCTTTAAGGAGGCTGATAAAGCTAGGTCTGGAAAAGTGTTTAGGCTCCTTGTCCCAAGCTCCAAGAGTCGTAGAGTTTAGTTGTTCTTCCTTCTTACGCAATTGATGGAGTAGTGTATAAATTGTTTTTGGATGCATTCCCAAAATCAGAGGTGACAACACATAGATCAAGGAACTAGCAAAGGTAGACAAGAGTCAGCCCTAAGATTTCTGTGTATCATAAATCCTGCCACTTTCCAGGGAGTTTAAAGCCTTTGGGGCTATAGGGATGTGCTTCTGTACATGCAGGATTCACATCCCTGTATCATTTTCTGGACCCCAGAGTGCTACCATCTGTACTTCAAAGGCTGAATGGAGGTCAGTCCTTTCTCTTAGAAAGCTACTTCTGCAGATGATGGTATTTTTGCCTTAGCTTCTCCTCTCTTCTGTTCCCTTCTCTTTCACTCTTCTGAAAGGAATTCAAACTCACATCAGCCTGCCACCAGGATGGACACCTAATCATCAGAGTGTCAGACATCTGCATCCTTTTCTGACAGTAACTCCAAGTACTTTTGCTACTGTGATAAATGGAAGCACAGCCCGTTCCAGAAGGATATGATGTGGCTGGAAAATAAGGAATGTGTCCAGATACTCTTAAACAGATGCATAACAAGAAATGCTTATATTTGCTTTGCACTGCTCTTGGGGAGGAAGGTGGGTGGTGAATTCCTGTACTTCATTCTGCAAATTGCACATGTACTAAAGGGAGGATTACAGAATAGAATTAGATAGCGTTGTAAAGAATGTTTCACTTACTTTTTTTAAAGTTCAGCCTGTATATGGCCATTGAGCTGGCAGTTGTTTGGATAAAGAGAAATGAGCAGATGTTGGTCTTTCTCATGCAGAGACTGTTCTAGTTGTTCCCTAGGTATGCAGAGTTAGTAATGTGACATGAGCAGGAGCATCTTTACTGTGCCTTTTTTTGCAGCATATAGACATAGTGGAGATTTGTTCAGACATGTTTTGCATCCCCAATCTAAATAGGGGTTGTTAACAGAAACTAAAACTGCACTATGGGAGACAAGATGATATATGACATTAGAAGGCCCTAATGGGCAGGCCAAAGCTCCCTTAATAATACTCTGTGATTACATGCAACTTGCCAGACAGAACAAAAAGGTATCAAGGACTGGGGGAAGCTGTTAGACCATCTCATTTGCATACCCTAGGATGCAGTTACCTTTCCTAATGAGTAAATAAACAAGAGTATTTAGAAAAATGCATTACTCTGCATGTGTGTGTGAACCAAGAGGCTATGGCTTTGCAGTTACCAGGAGTGGTGCTTTGCATGGTGATTGCTGAAACTGTGGCTTCCTACAGAAGAAAGAATCCATCCATAACACAAATCTCTAGTTCAATTTAGAACCCACAGTTCCTCTTGTCTTCAAGCACAGGTCACAGTAAGGCTTGTTTGCCATCACTGAAAAGGAAACAGGAATGTTTTCCCCAGACCTTACTTGGCCCACTTTCCCTCCTTGCTTTGTGCTGACCTTCTCGGAATCTTATCATGCCTCCAGCTTGAAAACTTCCCTTCTGTGATCCTGCTGTCTGTTGAGGTCACATGTAGTAGAGGTATGGTATCCTTCAGGTAGAGGTACAGTATCCTTCATCCATCTACAGTGATTCTGTATATAGGATACTAATTGTAAACAGAATGGGGTTGCACAACCCAGTTGCAATACTTTTATCAATGAAAAGTGTATCCTTTCATTTTTCTCCAAGACATTTTCATCATTGCCCAGCTTCATGTCCACATGTCTTTTCAAGACGTCTTCTCTCTCTTCAGACTGTAAACAGGCAATTTATATCAGCATTAAAATCACGAGTAGAAAGGTATAAGACAGGAAAATATGTTTGAAAATGATTAGAACAAATTATATAAATCTGCATTTTTACTATAGGGTTTGACAATGATAGTAAGAATTCATAAGAGGTCAGAGACCTCTAGGCTACACAGTGATCCAAATTGCCATGCTTATGCAGTGTGTTGCTTGCAAAGTTCCCAGCTCTGAGATATTTCTTTGGCTATAGTGAAAAATTACACTTCTTGTAGTACCAGAGATTCTAGGGCTGTCTGCATCATATTGAAATGGTATGCCCTGAAGAAGGAGAAAAGGAAAACACATGAATTATCTTTTGATTACAATACGCTGCAGTATACTGTGTAGCCTTCAGCTCTTCTTTTGCTTTCCAGTCGTTTTCCTCACTTCAGCTTTATTTGTTTAATTTCAGCCTGTATGATGTCCTGATGCACTAGGAAGCTAATTTGCCTACAGCCTAGTTAAAATCTCATATTTTGGCTCTGTCAGGTCTAATGATTGCAAAAGTGTTTGCTTTTGCACTGGTGGAACAGACAAGTGCTCTGTGTTAGCCTTGTCAGCCTTCTGCAATCAGTCCTGAGGTCTGCCTTCAGACCAGCTTTGCTTCGCTTGTCCAGCTTGCTGAAACGAAACCCCACGGTATTTGCTATGAAGGTTTCTGTGATGGATTCCATCACTCATGATTTCATGGATGTGTTTGTTTATATGAATATTAGGCACTTTAGGACAAATGCTTGTCAAAGGCAAAAAGTAAGAACTTGTCGTTGTGCTTTCACCTGGAAACTACTTGTTTTCAGCTTTTCTTTTATCTTGGAATTACTTTTCCTTTGTGCAACTCTACAAATACAAAACTAAAGAAACCCCACACACCCTGGCTGCCTTGTTAGCTTTAACTTTGTGTCCTTGAAATACTTACCATCATTTTCTTAAATTTACGTTTGATTGTGCCTTTCTTTGTCAGGCAGGATTCCTGTATATTGATGACCAATTTGCCTTAGGCAAATTTTTAACTACAAAACTAGGTAAAGATTGATTGTGAGTACACTTGGTAAAACAGACTTTTTTCTGTCTTTCTTATAAAGAAGACTAGATTCAGACTCGGTCATCTTAAATAGTCACCGTATTAAAGGTGTTTGGCCCATGTAAAGTTTCAGCTGTAATGATGTGCTGAGAACATGCCAGCGTAATGGACTTCTCAAGGCCAGAATGTACCCTTTGCTGACAGGAATTGCTCTCTGTTTGAGATTTATTTTGCGTAATATTAGCCACCTAAACAGTGGTGCCTAGGATAAGCTTTCCTTTAGTCCATGGTCACCTCTCACCCTAAGTTGAAGTGTCTCAATACAAAAACATTGGTGATATTGTCCAGATTCCTACTGCTTTCCATTTGCTAACTTAAACTAGGGACCACAGGGAGGCAGATTATGACCCACGGTTGAGTGAGATAATGGTAGGCAGGGGTCAAAAGCACAGCGTGCAGGGTGATGGGAACAAGAGAGACTTCAGGAACAATAAAGCAGAGTGAAGGGACACCTGCTTCAAGTGTACACAAATGCATGCAGCCTGGGAAACAAGCAGGAGGAACTTTAGCTGCACGTGCAGTCACCAAGCTCCATCACTGGAATAACTGAGACACAGTGGGAGAATTTACGTGGCTGGTCTGCTGTGGTGGACGGATGCAAGCTAAACAGGAAACACAGGCAAAGAATGAGGAGGATTGGACTGTCTTCTATTGTGAAGGAGCAGCTTGGACACATAGATCTCTTCTACATGAGGGATGATGTTCTGGCTGAGAGTTTGGCAGAATTGGAGGAGAGGCCAGTAGGGGTGACACTGTGGTGTGAGTTTGTTAACACCCAGTCAGGATAAAGAATTGGATAAAAACACTCTAAGCGACATGAGGAAGTATTTTTCACAAATACAGTGGTGCTTTTTGCAGGAAAAGTAATATTTAATTCTTCTGATTTCATTCCAACTAAGGAGGGTTCCAGGGAGAAACCACCATAAAGCTGATTGTGAAGCAGTCTGACTCCAAGCACTCAGAACCTGTAGGATCCATGCTATAACTTGTTCAGGAGTGAGGGGGAGAGTTAAACACCCCATTCTCCTTCAGGAGTGGGCAGATAACTCAACAATTCCATAACTCCCAAGTACAACAAGACACAAGTATCAACATTTAATCTGACTTTTCCAGGTGCTAGCCTCTTAGCATTTCCTTGTCCATAGTCCATTACCAAAACTACAGTAGTGCATTGCTGTGTTGTGACAGCTATTCTCACTGACTGAAGCTTAGTTACAGTAATTAAAGTCAGCAAATGAGGCAGTTCTGACTGAAATACGGAACATGCTGGGATTTGTGTACTGGCTTACCATATTTGCATAAGAAGAAAAGGGTTAAATACAATTAAATGGATTAATTTTTGTTTCTCTTGTGGAAATATCTGCTGAATCAATGTTTAGCAGCCTGTGATAATTCATGATGAAATGATTTACATTTACTAGAAATTCAGGTAACCTTCAATAAGGCTGCCAGATCCTTTGACGCTATGGTAGAAATTCTATGTCAATTTACAGTAAAACTGTAGACCAGTACTGAATGCGCATACATTTTCAATTATCAGTATGAAAGACTTCTTTCCTGTAAAATGTAATGTAAGAATGAAAGACGGGAAAGGAAAAAAAAATGCAAGTATTTTCAGATGTACACAGCATGGATGTTTGCATTTCGGTCATCAATGCAAGGAAGGAAGAAATGCTCAGCTGTAATTAGACTTATCTGCAAATTTTTAGCTGTGGGAAAAAAAAGAAAGCTAAATACAACTACTTGATAATCAAATGCTAAAATGCAGGGGACCTGAGAATCCACGTGTGATCCTGTGAATATGTCTGCAATAAAAAGTAAATGTTCTCACCTGTCTTCAAGACAGAGAGCGTTTTCAAAAAGGATTTGTTCATTAAGGCTGAGATTCTGTCAACCTCCGTTACACGGTTTCAGTGTAGTGCCTTCTGACTAAAGCATTATGCCCTCTATTTTGCAGGAGTTTAGACTGAATGATTGGTACATCTCCTTCTGGCATTAAAATCTTGGTATTTTTCTTTAAAAAGCCTGTTACATACCACTCGATCTTAATATATATGGTATTGCATAGTAAAATGTAAAAATCTTTCCCTGAGCTTGACATCATATGGTACGGAATACCCCTTTGGTCAGTTTGGGTCAACTGACCCATCTGTGTCCCCTCCCAACATCTTACCTATTCCCAGCCTACTGACTTTTGGGGGCAGGTGGGAGAGAGAAAGCCTTGACACTGTGCAAGAACTGTTTGGCAATAGCCAAAACGCTGGTGGGTTATCATGGCTGGTTTAGACACAAATGCAAAACACAGCACCACACAGGCTGCTGTGAAGAAAGCTGCCTTCATAGCTTCATTCCAGCCAGATCCAGTACATCACATTACTGCTTTGTGCTCTGGTTTCTGTCAGTGAAATGGAAGTCAGCAGTGTTTTTCATCTGTAGATCCTAAATAGTTTAAAAGAACACGACATTTTTGTTATCTATGAGTATTTATTCTCATTTTGTCACCAGAGACACTGAGGAGCAAATAAATAAAGAGTATCTTTTGGAGTGGGGGTTAGAGTGGATGCCAGTAAGAAGTTCAAAATATGAACGCTTGATTATATCGCTAGCATAAAATCATTGTTCCATAGTCAAAACCCAGATATTTTCTTGGTTTTCTAAAGAAAAATGCTACAGAATCTAATTCATATATGTATAATCATATTGATTCCCATGTATTCATGCTCAAGAACACAAGGTGGCTGGGAAATTTACTATAATCTTTGTCACTGTCCTAAGGGCTAGCAATACACATTTAAAAAAATGTGTTTTATTTAATCTTTAACTTCCAGTCACCATATTTTATGTATTTTTGTCTGCTAGATTAAAGAGATTGGAGTTAGAAAATCTCCTTAAGTAGGTAATTTATCATGTACAGACTGTATCATCATGATTCAGTTCTGTCTTAATCCATTTTAGAGCGAGCTCATTTACTCTCTTACTGTACGGTCTATTTCCAAATTGCAAATCAATCTTACGGTTTTCCTCTAAATTTTGAGGTTTTTTTCTTGGCATTGCTTTTAGTGGAAAAATTGGATAGAATTGGCTATCTCTAGTCTTGAGAGAGGAGTGTGTAAGGACTCTAGGTACTTTAAGCATATGTCGTTCTTATAAGCATATGTCTTGAAGTGTATGTCTTTTTGCAGGTGGGCAGAGATTGCCTTCAATCCATGCTGCAATCCAGATAGATGCTGGCAAACTCTGAACTGTGCCTAGCTGACTGAGAGGAGGGCTAAGGATCCCATAGAGCAGTGGTCTCCAAATGGAGGGATCTGACCCCCAGGGTTGTGTGCAAGACGATCTGTTGGGGTGCAGGAGGAAAACAGTTGAACTTCCACTTATATTTATTTTTTATATTAAAAAAAAAGGAAGAAATTAAGCTTTACTAATATTTAACATACAGATTTACACTGGTGCATTTAGTTGGTCCATATGTCAGATGGTCCTGTGGGGTTCATGAGGTGCCCTGAGGGAAGAGTGGGTACTCCACAACCTGGAGGGGTTGACAGTGGCATCCTTGCTCATTCGTTCACTTTCAGCATATTGCAATGCACTGCAGTTTACATGGGCCCAGTTACGTGGATTTATGGATTATATTATCTAGTTTTTACTAAACTACAAAATGGACAAGTGGCTTAAAAAAGTTCCTGCAAAGAAAATGCAGATTGAAGATAATACTGGTAAAGGCAGCACAAGCAAACAAGAAGAAAATGGCAGAGCTGGCACTTCTCCTACTGCTAGTTCCCTTACCTTCATCAGCCACATGATGGGTAAAAAAAATGACAAGCTAACCAGATCTGACAAGAAATCAGCCAAAAAAAAAAGGCAAAAATATCAAGACGACTATTTGAAGTATGGATTTATACCTACTGTTGCTAATGATGAACTTCACCCTAAGTGTACACTGTGCCTTGAGACATCAGCTATTATGAAGCCATCAAGATTAGAAAGTCATTTAAAAATTAAGCATCCAGACCACGAAGACAAACCTCTACAATTTTTTCAGTGAAGTTTAAAGTCATGTGATACTCAGTTCAATACTTTACATAGCTAAACTTAATGATAAATGTTTAAAAGCGTCTTCTCAGGTTTCTTACTTAATAGAAAAAGACAAAAACCCACATGCCATTGGGGAAACACTGATAAAAATGGCTGAAATAATGCATGGAAAACAACATGTCAGCAAACTGAAGTCCGTTCCTTTGTCAGCAAATACTGTTGAAGATGAACAAGAGAGTTGAAGAAAGAGATACTAGAACAAATCACACAGTGTGGGAAGTTTGCTACGCAACTGGGGGAAAGTACAGATACTTCTAACGTGCCTCAGCTTATGGTATTTGCTGGATTCTGCTTCAATAATTAAATAGATAAAAGAAGTACTTTTTTTGCGAGCCACTAAAGGAGATATGTACTGGAGAAGATACATTCTCAACAGTAAAGGACTTCTTTAACAACAGCAATATTTTATGGAAAAACTGTGTAAGTGTAACCACTAATGGAGCGGCTGCACTGACTGGAATAAAAAGCGTATTCCAGAGTAAGGTTACAGAGCTGGCATCACATGTGAAATTCCTTCAGTCATTGGCAAGCTCTTGCAGCAAAGAAGTTTGAGATGAAAGTGCATGAAGTGCCGCAAGGTGCTATTGATGTGGTTTATTTTACAAAACCAAGACCTTTTAATAGTAGAATACTCTGTGATCAGATGGAGAGTGACCACAAAAATTTTCTGTACCCCACAGAGGTTCACTGGTTTCCTTATGGTGAAGTGCTTAATAAGAGTTGTTGAACTTGAAGACGTTTAGGCATTTTTCTTTTACAAAAAGTCAAGTGTTCCAAAATTGCTGACATTTTCTGTGATGCCAAGAAGCTGTCCATAGCAGAGATTTTCAAAAAAATAAACACACTTAATGTGGACCTTCAACGTGAAGGTGATTCTTTAACAATGAGTGAGAAATTCACTGCTTTTTGGAGGAAACGTGCTACGGATAGAGCATTTTTGGAAACAGATGTTTGGCAATGTTTTGGTCATTTTGTTGCCAAAATTGATGGAAGCTATTCACCTAATAAATACTCCCATATCTGTGCACTTAAAAAACATGGAAACTGAATTTTCTAGCCAGTTAAAAAAATCTTCCCAACAAGAGTTTCAGTGGGTTTTGAACCCAGTTGTTAGGTACATAAAAATGCAACACCTTCTGATTAGTTTGCAAGAAAAATTGGTTGCCATCAAGGAAGATGGAAACTTACTAGCCAAAATCCAACAAAAATCTTTTCATAATTGGTGGATGAGACTTAAAAAATAATATCATGGTTTAGTAAGTGTAGCCAGTGATGTATGTCCTCCATTTGGACCTACATATCTTTGTGAATTATCATTTACAGCTAGCAGCCATTAATATCCAGTATGAAAATAAACTGGACTTAGAACCAGACCTTCAAATTGATGTATCACTAAGTGTTAAACCAAGATTTTAAAAAATAATGAAGGCTATTCAATCACATTGCTTTAGTGAGAGCAAAAAAGGAGTATTATACCTTTAATAAATGAAAT
Organism: Rhinoptilus africanus; assembly: GCA_013400135.1. NCBI lineage: Eukaryota > Metazoa > Chordata > Aves > Charadriiformes > Glareolidae > Rhinoptilus > Rhinoptilus africanus. The sequence goes on along the minus strand of VXBO01001644.1, from coordinate 723,322 downwards.
AACTTTAAAAAATATTATGTAATCTTTATCTCATCCTTTTAAATTTCTATTTTTGTGTATGTTTTAGAATGAACAAAATACATTAGTACATTAGAAAGAAAATGTATATAATTTAAAGATACATACAATGGGTATGCATGCCCAAAGTTTTTTTACTGATGGGATGCATAATCAAAAAAGTTTGGAGATGACTGCCATAGAGCCAGAGCGCCTTAGCTTAGTTTGCTGCTGCAACTCATTGTGGTTACGTAGGTTCAAGAATGGGCAGAGCACATTCATACCTGTTGGAAAATATACTTCAGAAATGCCCACAGTAGACCAGAAACTCCAGCACAATTTTATCCATGACTGGAAAATTTCTGTCTGTCTTATGTAACGAGGTTATTGACACCTCTGTATTAATACATCAAAGAAAATCCATTAACCCTTTTTGTCAGAGCCCTAAAATGAGAAAATCTGTTTATGCATCATGAATTTTACAGATGTTCACAGTAAAGGTACCACCTTTTATATGATCCAAGTATCCCTTGAATCCAGCATAGCTCCTATGGGGGTAGTTACTCTGCTTCTGGATGTCATTGTTTTCACTAAGATAAATAGCCTTAGTAAAAAGTCCCATTCAATTCCTGTAGGTTCTTTTCACACCATGACAATATGTGAAGACACGCGCACGGCACTTCGCTTTGTAAAGCTGAAAATTAATCCCTTAAACCCTGTTGAGTAACAGTTTGGAGAAAGGATGGGAAACTACGACGTGTGTTGCATTATAGGATATTTTCAGTTTCTTAATTTCTCTTCTCCTTTAGGACCATACTTAGGAGGATCACATCATGGTGAATTGGCAGGGGAGAGGGAGAGAGAAAGAGGGAGGATTCCCCTCCTCCTTTCTCTATTATACCTTTTTAGACCCAAATACCAGTAGTAACTTCTGTGTTCCCTGTGGAGGAGAATCTGGTTCCATGTCAATGGATTGATGTTTAAAACTCTTATTCACACAAATAGTGTTGAGTGGTCAGTAGACATAGTGAGATAGAGATATCATGGTAGTTTCTTAAAAGCTCTCATACCACCTACACTTCTGGCTTTTTGGAGTGCCTGTAGTTTTATGGAAACAAGCTTTTCCAGATATTATCCACCAAACTCTCCAAGTGCTAAAATTAATAAGAAATGAAACTTTTAAGAATTACTGAGATTGTAGGATCAACAATTCTAAATTTAAATATGCCTGCACAACTTTAACGTAAATGTTCTGTANTTGACATCTCTAACCCAAGCCCCAGGGAGGCTCAAAATGAAACAAAATGAACGCCTTTCTCCTGACTCCTAGTCCAGTCTGACTTCTTCTTGCCAGAACAGAGTTTGCTTGTATGGGCTACTGGGATTATTTCCTGTCCCTCTAGATCTCCATCTTGTTTAAAGGAGGGAGATTAACGTTACAGGATATTAATGTTACTTTTTTTTAAAAAAAAGCTAAATTGTTTTATCTTCTAGACCAATTAAAAGCATGTTACAAGTGGCATGGAATGTATTTAAAACTCAGAAACAGATAGAAGTTATTTTTAAGGGGATTGTTCAATTTTGGTGAAGTCAAATGCATAACCCTTAATGACACCGTGTGTAGTCTCTTCTCCCTGAGAGCGCTAAAATAAAGCATTACATATGCTTATGAGGGTACAGAACATTTTTTCATGCCAGATTGTTGTTAGTTCTTGTGGGGATACAGAATGGTAAAGTCTGATTCCAGGTGTTCTGTGAATTCCAGACACAATCTGTAATGTTAAAATGAAAAGGGCAGTGACAGTAAAAAGTATTAGCACACATGGTCAAGGAGGTGATCGCCAGTCCATAACAGATAGACATAATTTCCACCACGTGAAGTTGGCAACAAGTTGCCCAAAGACACAGAAAGAAACTGCTTGCCTAATTTGTAGCTTAACACACTTCAAGTAATTCTTAGGTAACCTAGGAGACTTTTTCTGGTTTCCATGCTGAATTAGAGACTTCTTCTCAGACAGTGCTGATAAACTGCCTATATTTTTGTATCATTTTCCAGTCATGGATAAAATTGTCTTTACTTTTTTAAACTAAATAGCTTGTATTAATATGGCCCTGGAGATTTCCTCTGCAGGAAAAGAGAATGCGAAGCCAATGAAAGGAAAAGATGCGACCATGGTATTTTTAACTTTGCTGTTGTAAGAATGAGTGCAACTACAGTAAGGCAGCTTAAGACAATATGCCAAGATGCAGCGTCATGCCTATTCAGAATTCCATCTGGAATAACATAAAATAATGTGCACAATTTATTTATAAAGGACTTGATATAAGATACACCAAGAATTATTGTGATTTAAGAATTTTCAGGAAAGATATTAGAAGGAAGAAATTTCAGAACATAGAAGTCTGCTAAAGGAGAAGAGAAACAGCAAAAGCAATTAACGAAGGCATTAAAGAGTTCAAAAAGATATGAACAAGAGCCAGGGGAAAATTCCTTTTCTAGAAGGACTTTTCACAGGTAACTGGAGTACAGCTTCATCTGACAATTGAAATCTCAGTGGAGGAAGTATGTGAATCAAACTGAGACGCTCAAGTACAGTAAATTATCACCACCATATGGCATCCTTCTGAGGATTATGAAGTAAATAAAGTGTGAAATAACAGTCATACGCCATTGCAGGAAATGTTGCTGCAAGGTTTTCTTCAATATTCAAAAGAATGTTAATATAGCTTCTGTATTTTCTTTAAACTTGGAGGACTAAGGGATAATCCCCAAACTCTGAAGTAATGTTTAATCATCTAGTAGTTCTAGAAAATAGGATGAAAATGTTCTAATAGAGCCATTACTTTATATTTCTTTACTTTAACTTAGATTAAAAAGTGAATGTAATTCAGAGTTAGCATAGCATGTGTTAACTGGATTAATTTAACTAGCATGGGTTAATGGAGCCATAAACTAGCTTGCTTATCTAAATTCCTGCTTTTGCAAAAGTATGTGATTATGACTTCTACGCATTTTTAACTTGCTACTTTTTTTTTTTAACAGAAGCGGTTACTCTTCAAAGCCTTCAGTAGAGGACAGTCATGTCTCTCATGATGAATTTGGGAGAATCAGCAATGTAATAGATGATACTGCCATTATCAGGTCCTAGGGGGAAGGAGGGAGAGTGAAAAAGAGAGATTAGAAGCAAAAGTAGTAGTTTAGCCTGTAGCTTGCTTCTCCCCAGGTAGCTCACCTTATGCCAAAGAGTGACAAATAAACATAAACTGTTTTTTGTGTTGCAGATTTATAGCAACTTTCTTCCTCCTTTAAGCATCCTTGAACTTCAACTTGACACTATGTATAAGGGACGGGGGGACACTTCATGGGCTTCCCAGAAAAGTACAATTTGATTTGCATCAAGTGCATGGCACCTTTTCAAAATACATTTAAGTAGTTGAAATCGTATGCCTGGGTGTCTTTTATTAGTCTTGCCAGCTTTATTTTTCACTTTATCCTTTTTCCTGAGGCAGTGGGTGGCATTATCATGCTAACTACACGTTGGATATCATTAATTTTGCATGTGATCACCTCTCTTTTTGGTTTGGAAACAAAACAGTAAAATCAAGACATTTCTACAGGAAGCATTCACTGCTAGGTAGATTCAAGTGAGGTTTCCTACAATAATTAATGGTTGATGGATTAATAGTAGGGCAGAATTTGCCACTGCTGTCCTTGTCTGGTAGCAGCAGTAGTCAAAGATGGGTGCATAGGCACCAAACATCTCCTACATGGCTGCTTCTTCCTTCCATGGGGATAGCTTCCACTGAAATCTGTACTTCAGTGTTCTTAAGGTGTCTCTTCCTCAAATAGGTGATTAACAACTCTTTATTGAGCAAGTCAACAAACTCTTGATTTTAATTTGCAGGTGAGATGGAGGAAGAATTGTGTTGAAGGTACACCTCTAATTTATTTAAAACATTAATTGGTATTGTTGGGTGCACTGATGACCCAAAAAGGAAAGAGAAGGACGTAGGTTATAGTGGTTACTTTTATTTTAGCCAGATCATTGTAGTATCCGGGTCTTCAGCTCTTGCTTAGGGCAAATGTTCTGTCGTAGTATATTTTAAGCCTATATGAAGGGCACAGATCCTAATACTTTTGTTTTCTGGACATTTTTTTTTCTCTGACCTGCTTGCGCTGGCATCTGCTGAGTAATATCACTCTCATTAGTATCTAATTTATTTCTCTACTGTAGCAGAACCTGTTTGGGTCAGAAGATACATAAGGTAACTTCTGTATTTTTCCATACGGAAGGCTGAAGCATGGTTGATATGGTAAAACTTTCAGGTCTGTTTATATTAGCATTATCATTTGGTGCAGCATTATCATGTGGTGATCTTAGATCCCACATGTCTGTTTTCCCCTTTTCACCTGGAAGAAGAAAAATAGATTTACAAAGTTTAAACCACAGGGTGTTTTTTTACAAAGTAGATCTAAACAAAAGTGTTTGTAGCACAGCATTGCAAAGTGGAAAGTAAGTTAATTAAATGCTTTATTAAGCTGTTTTCTAATTTTAAGCAAACCTGTTTCTCCAATCCTAAAAACCCTAAATCCTAAATACCCTAGTATTGCAAAGAGGACAACTATTGCTATAGTTCAGGCATAGAACAGAATTACA
>VXBO01001644.1:690998-712988 GCA_013400135.1 Rhinoptilus africanus | reverse complement strand
CCACATCGACCGCTCTCCCCTCATCCATCCATCCAGTCACAACATTCCCTTCCTCTCCTTAAACCTACAGCCATCCTTCCTGATACAGACCACAAGAGTGTTGCAACTTGGTCTTGTCTAGACTCGTAATTTTTTTAACAGGCCATTTAGTCCTTCTATCTACTCTCCCAGTTTGCTAGAGATTAAAGAAATTAATTTCTTCCTTGGCAATACAAGTTCTTGGATCCTTAAACCTCCTGTATTTCTTCCTTCACAGGTGCAGGGTCAGGGACTTTGTTGTTTGCCTCTCAAACATCACTGAATTTTGATACAACAGCTATGAGGTAGGCAAATATTGCTGCCATCCACTTCACAGAAAAAAAAAAAAGATACAGCCAGACTTGGTAGCAAACTTTAAAATCTTATTTCAGTGATATGAACTGTATCACAGAGCAACTCTGGCAGAATGAGCGGTAAAAGGCAGTTCTCTTGCTTCCCATCTTCTCTTGTGCCTCAAGCACAAGGCCCATCCTTTTCTTCCTCCAGCTGCATCTCTTACACATGATACAAACACTTCAGTTTTTGGAGCTTGCTCCTGGGTGGACATATTTGCACACCAGTAATTTTTGAAGCTGACCACAGATGGATCTGTTAAATATGTAGTATGGTGAAATACTGATTTCATCTAGCTTTGTACGCAGAGCAGTGTAAAAACACTCTTATTTTGCCGTGAGTGAAGGACTAGGGTCTCTAAGCAGTAATTTGTTGAAACCTTACAGGTTTATTGAATGATCAGGTCTGGTAATTCCTGTTTTGGAAAAATTGAATGTTGGTGTCTTTAAAGTGCATAAAATTTATATGAACCAACATAGAGCTACAACCTTCATCAAATTGTTAACATGGGACTAAAACCACATGGAATTATATTACTTCTGTATCATAAGTCAGTGCAAGAGTTGCTTAGGAACTGCAGATTCCCACCAGAGCTTGATGCAGTTTTGTTACAACTTTCTACAGCAGCTTCCTCAAGTTGAAACTATCCTATTCTACACAATAAAGGAGCAGAAGTATACTAGTTTACAATTTTATTTACTCAAGAGTTGGTGGAATGAAACAATTACTGCTGAGCTCCAAAGCTGCTTGTACCATTGGTGATACGCTTCCCAGAACCACAAGCATCTGCTAAAACAAAACATGCAGCATTTTGTGTTCTGTGTTTCACAATTTAATGCAAAATTGCAACATTTGCTACAGGAATTAGCAACTCTAGAACTGGAGGTAAGGCTTTGCAAATTCTGATGTTGGACCCAACTTCAAATCAGAAGATTCTGTAGTTAAATTCATTTGAAAGAAGTGAAGAATTTCTGTAGGAAGGAACCCACGAGTTCCAATTCTGTGAGATACTTGGAATATTTAAAAAGAAAACACTCACTCTGATGATAGTGAAAATGAAGTATGGAAATAGGAAGCAAAGACTGGAAAATGCAGTGAAAATACCCCCAGACAAGGTACAAGATGAGATGTGTCAGACTAGTGGTCATAGCATTGAAAGGGGAAAAAACGCATTGTCTTCTAGAAAAACAATCTAAACCTTGTAAATTCTTACAAAGTTCCTAATATCTTGTTGTCATAATGAGAAAGTAACACCTTTCTTTTGGCAAAATCTCCACAACAGATACATCTGAAAAACATCCAGGATCTGATTGTGGCAGCTTTGAACTTCTCTGCCACCAAATCCAAAAAGATGTGTCTTTTGGGAGGTTAATCAGTAGTTCAGTGAAAAGTCTAAGAGCTCTGAAAGGGGCATAGTATTGGGCTTCTAGGAGACAGGGCAGGGGGTTATTGAAGAAACTTCTCAGTGGCTGAATTTAAGTAAGTGTTGTTCACAAAAAAATTCCTGTTGTTGCTCAGAAAAAGAATCATATGCAGCTGAATACCTCAATCGCAGAGTTCATGAACAAGTTCTGAAGGGAAGAAATCACAGCAAGTCAGTAGACAGCCTGTGTAATTTTTGTAATCGTCAGCCTTGTGCCTTCCGCTGAACCCTTTCTTTAAGTGTTAATCTGTTTTAATAATATTTAATGTGTGTTTTTTATCATTTTTCTCATGTTAATGATGATCTAATTTTACAAAACAGTAATTGGTGAATCAGCTGTTTTCTACTCAGATCAGCTGAGTAATGTTAATCTGGTCTCCCTGAGATTAAAAGAATGACCAGAAATGGCTCCAGAAAGAAATCAACAAAATATCATAAAAGCAAACCTGCAACTAAAAAAAAAAGATGTTATTTTACAGAAGAAAGACAGACAGTATGGGGTAGAATCACATGACAAGTTGTTTGCCTTTGGAAAGTACAGTTCTATTAGCTAAGGAAAATTTTACTTTTTCTAAGTAACATGATAGTTTTAATGGATTTTTGTACTAGGTAGAAGAATTGTGGATATTAGCTAAACTATGATCACGAGAGATCTCTTTTCTTTTGTTATCACTGATTGTTTATTTCAGAAAGGAAATTTTTCTTTGTATCAAGAAAGAACTATATCATAAGGAGCAATTAATGGCATTGCTGGAGCTGAAATACCATTCATTCATTTTACTAGTATACTAGCAGGAAAAGGGTTCATTACTGATCTTTTTTTGTCAGTGAATATGTTTTTGCAGAATGATCTTAAAAACTGATTCTAACATCACAAAAGAATGAAGGATATAACTCAAATCTTGGTGGACTGACCATTCTGACTGTTATTTCTTTAAAATAACATAAGTTTTCATTTAAAAAATTACCTATATGTCCACTTATTTTAACTATTATAAAAGGTTATAATGTAAAAATATGTCTTAGTAATTTTAAAGCATGACTAAAAGGGATAAGATGAAGCAGAGGCCTTGAAAAGAAGTAATTAAGCCAGCCAGTGCAGTAGTGATCTTCAGGAAATACATCATTGGCCAACCAAGAAACTTGGCAAAACCGACTTAAAGGAAACAATAAAAAAATGGAATGCTGTTTGAGGATTAATTAATGTAATTGCTGCATTGCAGGAACTAGATTATGCTTCTTTGTCTTGAAGAAATTTGAAAAAGTACATAGATAAGTACAAAGGAACAAATGTTCCTCTTTTCTACCAAAACCTATTTTGCTATTTAAAACAGTTAAGCAATATACAAAAAAAAAAAAAAATAAAAAAATTCTTTGCATGGTAAACATAGGATGAAATACACCCGTCTAACCCACTAACACACATAGATTGGGAGGATGCTCACAGACGTATATTAAAGAAAGGCTGAAGGATTACTGAAGAGATGAGATTGTCTTGAAAGTAAAGCTGCCGGCAGAATGCAGAAGTCTCACCTGTGACCTTTCATATCTCATTGCACCCCCTTGCTTTTAGTGTATACTTAGGCATGGGTGTGATAGACTTTCAGTAGAGGAACTTTAGGAATAGCTGGATGTTATTTTTGCATGGATAAAATGTCTTCTCATTATATAAACTTCAGTTCAATTCAAATGAAGAAGTTCCTGCCCCTGAAGGACAGATACCACTTCTTCTTCCTTACTTGTCCATATCACTGTATAATTAACATTTCAGATTATTTTGAATGGACTGTGCTTCACTTTCAAAGCAGGTCAAGGAAAAGGAGAGTAAGGAGGGAGATCTAAAACACGTAATTCCAGCAACCCATACAGAGGGTCATTGGAAAGTATCTGTGCATGATTTATTGAAGTCTAAATTTTCCTGCTTAATATCACATTAATTTCTCTTCCATGTATTGTATTTTCTGTTCTTGCATTTGAGATACCTGTTTAACATAGGGATTTGCTTCTTCTATTTCTGTTATAACAAACAAATAAAAAAGACAATCAGTGCAATGAATGTGATCATAATTTAATTAAATTAAAATCAGAGTTATGCTCTCTTCATTTCAGTCTGCAACCACGTTATAACCAGGTAAAATTATTTTTGCTCATCTATTAGAAATAGTAATGTGAAACTCTGTTTTTGCAGTCATGTGTCTCTGGAGCAAAAGCAGCAGTGATTAAGACAAAAAACCTTGAAGTACTTATATGGAAAAAAAAAACCTAAATCTGTAAACCTGATTGCTTTGTATGTTATGTGGCTTCTTTGTGCTATTAGGCAGCTCAAAGAAGACAGACTCTTGCCACTGTAAAAAAACAGGTGAAAAATTCTGTGGGTACATGGTTGCGTGCACCACCTTTAAGGAAACCATATCACATGCTGCCCCATGCAGCAAGACCCATGCTCTGAGAAAGGAGGAGGGCACGAAGGAGTTCATTAATATTTACCAGTCCCTTACTGACGCAAGCTAAGCTCTGCTGATTCATGCTAGGACCATCTGACAGTGGTTTCAAATCAGTCCTCAGCACTGAGAGTATGTAAGAGTTTCCTTGATGAGTCTCAGACATCACTTTGGCTAGAAGAGAGCTCTTGGTCTTAACAGAACTGGAAATACACAGGGATTGTCCATCTCTATGATGCAAAGTGGGACCCACTGTGACCTTTTCGTCACACGTAGTAAAGCTCTTGATGCAGTGCACCTATTGATAGTAGATTATGGTTGTAAAAGAATAGTGCCTTGATCAGATTTTAGGCGAAATGGAAAAAAATACGTGGGTGCATATATGATCGTTGAGATCACTGCTTGTCGTTACAGTGATAAATATAGTCCATCTGCTTCCTCCTCACTGAGTCTCAGTTCACTGATTTGCCTCTTTCTCAACTTATGACAGGTGAGGAATGATCTGACTGGCGTCCTGTACGGTGAAGACATCGAGATTTCGGATACTGAGAGTTTCTCCAATGATCCTTGCACAAGTGTAAAGAAGCTTAAGGTATGTGCTGCTGTTTGAGCAATAAAGAGAAAGTGATGATTATGTCANTCCTCCCTATAGGTGTGACCCCTCTGCGCTTAGAATCATAGAATCATAGAATCATAGGGTTGGAAGGGACCTTAGTAGATCATCTAGTCCAACCCCCCTGCCAGAGCAGGGCCACCTTAGAGCAGGTTACACAGGAACGCATCCATGGCTAATGGATTAATCCATGGCTTCTCCACTTCTGACTCTCTAACAGGACAGCGAAGTTAGCCGACCTTGGTTGTTATAGCAATAAGTATAAGCAGGAGCCTCAGTGCATGCCATTCCTTGGTATAATCAGGTCTTATCACTCGGAGAGTGAACACTGTCTGAACAATGTGTTGTTAATTTCAGACTTTAGTCAGTTAGACGAGGCCCAGCTAAAAAGTAAAATTCCAAATTATAAAATTGGTTCCATTTTACTTCAAACCAGGACACATGGCATTGAGTTATTTTTTTTCCTATGAAGGAGGCTAATAAAGTAAAATTTGCATAAGAATGATATGCTATGTTCCATTGCATAGTAAAGTCAACAAATGGCATTTTAAGGGCCTAGTCCTGCTTAAGTCAATTAATGTCTATACATACGGTAAATATTTTTATAGTTCCTGATAGGGACACTAAATAAAGCAAGTTGTTGCAGGCTTAATGTTTTTGTACCTAAAGCACCAGTCTTGGTGATATACGTGTGAAAACTCTCGAGGTTTGGAACCAGAGTCCTTTTAAGGTAAATCATCATGTAGCAAAAGCATTGAGCATCTTTCCATTAGCTTCATTACATACTTTAGATTGAATTCTTTGCTTATATCATCTGCATTATTTTATATGAATCATTAAAAAAAATAGGAAAAATAAATTTGATAGCAGAATAATTTACCATACTTCTCTAATTATAATGATTTATTAGGTTCCTGGCATCTCATAAAATTAAAACTTTATTTTAGCATTACCATACAGTGCAACCAATAGACTAGATGTAAGAGATTGGAATCTTAAGCTCCATATGAACATGAAAAAATGATTGAAGAGCAAGAGAAAGCACTTTTAAACAGCGAAGATCAAATTGTTGCTGGCATCAAATACGTATGACACACAATCAAAGCCACAATCCTGCAAATACTTGAATATGTGTGAAAAGGGTTAAAAACCCCCTAATAAACTGAATGGTGATAAAAAACTAAAATCAAAGGAAGGATATCTACTTGTATGAGACTAGACCACTACTGAAGCTAAGTGGAAAAAGTCTAAAGCATGGTAAACTAAGTGTGCGTTATTATTCCCACAGTCTAGAGATGCAAGCCTGAATCCTTAAAGTATAAATAGGTAAAGATTATGTTTATAGGAAGCATTTGTGTCTGTCCAGTCTAAGCCACTTTGCATTTCCTCTCTGGGATTGAAAAGACTCGAGTACGTTATCAGTAAAGTCCACATTTTTGACAGGGTATTTAACGCCTGGCATTGGAAAACTAAAAATTCTGAAGGCAGAACAATTTAAACCAATGGATGATGTAATAACAGAAAAAATGTATATAAGCATGTATATTTAGGCTGAAGGTTAGAAGAAGCAATGAGATTCTGTCCTTCCTGTGTGTCAAAAACATGCTATTTGTTCTACAGGGAAGACCAGAAGACTCTATCAAAAATATATATATTAAAGTTATTTCTTGATTTCTTCTTCAAAACAAATTACTGCAACAATAAATAAGCAATTATCTTGACAGTAATACAGTGTGGGGAGCAGCGGGAGAGATGCAAACGACCATGGTTTTGATCAGCAAGTCTCGTTTATTAAACACGCTTGTACCTTTTTATACTCTTTATAATTAGGTTAATACATATTGCAAAAAGCAAGCTCGCTATTGGTTACAGACTTAAATGTCAACTCCTCCTCCTTGCGGTTTCTAAGCTCATTTCTAAGCGGTTTCTTCCTCATTCCACGCTCTCACTTTCTCAAAGTTGTTTGTCTCTTTTCGTCAAGGTCGGCCTGACTTGCAATTCTGGGGCCTACTACTGCTAACTACTACTACTTATGCTAACTTATGCTAACATGAGGATTGCTTGTACAACCAACTCCAAACTCATCTCCATGTCCCTTCTCATGCAGCCAGTCTGCGACGATACAGGGTTACTTGTTCTTAGGTACATAAATCAGGCACAACTTGGCTATCCAATTCTAAGAATGTTCATTCCTTTCTTCAAGATGTAAACCTAATATAGATAAACTGGTATCTGCTTACTGTACTTGTGATTCAAATTGATATAAAATACCTTTTATTTTTGTAAACACAGTTTAAATTGATGAAAGTAATGATTATGCAAAACGAAAGAGAAATATCTGTTACGGTTTGCAGAAATATGTTTTATATTTTTCCCAGCAACACCTTAATTGTTACTGCATTGACTCCAGCTTCATTGAATCACAGCTGGAAAGTAAATTTAGGCTTAAAGATATCTTTAAAACTCATTTTTTGTTCAGAGAAAGGGATGTTGGAGGTTATGCCTCTGTACATCAATTTAAATGTTTAAAAATTCTGAGCATGCACAGGCAAATTGCATGAGCAATAACGCTTCTGCTTCCAACTTTCTTGTATCGTGCACATAGGACAAAAAAATGGCAATATATGAATTCCAATTCAAGGGAACAGTTTCCATATGATTTCCCAAACACAATAGGTGTTTTGGATACTGCCCAAACAAGATCTCTCATTCTAACAGTCAAGTTAATGGAATTTTAAAATTTTGGGCCATGAACAGGTTTGGATGCGGCCTCAATCTAAGTGAATGACATGCACACTAACACAGACATCAGCAAGTTTTGCCAGCATGGTATGATGGTGGGAGCTGACATCCTCTACTTCACCTTCACCATCAGTGATTCCATAGCTAAGGTCAAAGGCTCGTCTGTAGTTCTTCAAGTGGACTTCCAGGCACTTAGAAGGCAGAACATGTGGTTACCTCTATTGACAAAGTTACCCAGCTTGGAGTAGACTTATTGATAACATCGTGACTGTCAGATACATGGTAGAGAATAAGACAGAGTATCTGAGCTGTTCAATTTAGATATTTCATAAAGAGCCTGCCAAGACATTGACTTTTTCTGGCAGATGAGATATTGTAGCAATCCTTCTCTGGAAAGCTGTGTAATACAACATTGTGGTGTTATTCATTAGAAATGAGATAGATTAAAATCTGATCACAGAAGGGAAGCTCTGCAGGCTGAAAGAAAAAAATAGCTGCCTATTCCAGCATAATGTGCATCACTCAAAAACTGAAAAGGCTGAAGAGTGCCTCATATCTGAGGCTGTTAGAAATGGCAGTGGAGGAGACAAGTTGTTCTTCATCCCTCAGTGGCTCATCTTAGATGTCTTGTTCCTCACTGTCTTCAGGGTTTATACTACTCAGCTGCCAGTAGTACCAAAGACACTTTATGTTTAGTGGATGAATAATATCCTCACCTATATGAAAGAAAGAAGGCAGCAAGAGAATCATTCATTTTTGAGGCTGTGCTACAGTCTTCATTTATAAAACATGTTTTTATGGAGAGTCTGCCACAACTGTGGGTAAATGAAATGTAACTGTTCTTCATTTTCTTGTTTGAACTTTAGTCCATATGGGAACATATGTATTGCTTACTGAGGGGCAAAGCTTAAATGCTGATATTGCTACTCTCATCTCTGAGAAGAGTAAATATGACAGCTCACCATCTGGCAAATGGTCTAAACATTGGTCTTTTTATATAAGTGCATTTTGGGGAGTTGCCTTCCCCCTGGAATGTTTTTAATCATCTCATAGATAACCTGCCTAGTTCCATGAATTAAAAACTCTTCTATCAAATACGCTTTAGCTCCATGCAAGCAATTTAAAACTCTGTGAGAAAGAAAGAGTACTGTACACTTAGTGGGATCCAGTCGGTGACTTCGTTCCCTATGAGAAAGTTACAGTGTGTTAACTTGCATTAGTCCCATGAAAGTTGATGTAAAGGAGTATTATATCCTTGCCAGGAAATCATACTGGCTGATAGTCAGTTAAGAGTGTGATTGAAGGGGGAAAAAAATTATGCCCCAGTAAGTGTCTGACATATCTTTTTGCATGAGACTATAATGTGGACATATACCCTTACCTGCGAGTGCTGACATGAACCCAGCTCTGATAAACTTCAGTGTTCATCCAGATAAAATCTCTGCAAGAGATTTGAGCTACTTCCAGTTGCGTGAATTTGAAGCTTCCGTGTCTTTTATGCAGGACAGATCCAAGCCTGGCATCCAATGGATCTAGGCTTATTTATGATCTTGAATGCAATTTGTCAGGAACCAATTTGTAAAAAATGCGGAAGAGGATACAAAAAGCAGAGTTGGAGAGAAAGAGGCTTACTGAGGAGCGTGTCATTGCACAGAGGAAAAATGTTATGCGTGGAAGAGGAAAAGCTATAAGCCCTCAGGCACTGCATCTCACAGCATCGTATTGATATCTATGGGGTTATAAACAAGGAATCTTTTATGATTTCCCATACATGACTAACCAATTAGTACTATATATTATGTTCTTCATCATGCAACTTCATGAAGCAGGACAAGGAAAAAGATATTCAGCCATATAACCACTACCAGCTTGACCCCGTGGTCCCATACTCTCCACTTAACCCAGCAACATCCTTGTCTCATTCTGGATCTTCATCCCAGTTTGAAGTTCCTTGCTGACTTGATGCTATGTTCTGCTTCTCTGATTTTTCATCTCCCCCCGAGTACCTTTCTCTAGATTGTTGTTCCATTTTCTTCTGGGCTTACTTCCTGAGATTGCATTTATCCTAACAGTAATTCTTTGTCAAGCTTCCAATTTGCCATACTCTTGAAAAGTCCTGATTCTCCCACCCAAGATCCTAATTCAGTAATGCTTTCAAGCCTAATGTTACCTCCCCAGCTGTTTGCTCCATCTTTGCCTAAAACATTTGCCCATCACCCATATTCCTTACTGGATCTGTTTCTCCTTCCCATGTGCCCTTTTTTCTCTCACTGGATCTAGTAACTTTTTTTTTTATTTATTTATTGAGAGTCATTTACTGACTCTCAACATTATCTTCTCAGATCCATCTCTAGCCAGTACTGAGCATATGTGGATTGTGACTTTCCCCACCCCTCCAAGAGTTAACACCTGGACAACGGTGGGGAGAACTGGGGATTCATACTTCTGTCAGAGAAACCTTCTTTTTCTTGACATATTGTGCATAAAAAGACTTGGAAAGAAACATTATTAAGGTTATAACTTTTAAGACTTCGGAAAGAAATCAGAATTTAACTTTCTTTTGCTGTAGTTTTCTATGGCATAATACTTGAAATGGAGGACTTATTCTTTAATAGGTGGGTAATAGAACATTTCTTTTGATCTTCTTCAGTCAATCTGAGGTTGGATACCATCCAAATCTTCTAGTGAACACAGACATGTTAATGTCCTCCTTCCTCCTTACTGTAATGAGTGCTTCAAAAGCAGTAATGTATGTGTTAACATGGAAAAATATTAATTTAGGCAACAGAACATTTCAGTATCGCATCTTGCCTCGATCATACATCAGGGACCAGGGATCATGGACAGAACATGAGGGATCCTCAAGTTATAGAGCTGTAGCCGATCTTTAAACTTGGGCCATGAAGCTTTCCAGTTCAGCATCAGGAATTCTCGAGAACTTGGTTCAGTCGTGGTTCTCACACTTTGCAGATTTCCTGCTCTGTCATTGGAAGTTCAGTCCATGCTGGAAGTGGAGATTCCTGCCTGACAGAAAATCCAGCTTCCCTGAAATCCTTAGTGTGAGATACTGAGATGGTCAGATATTCATAACTGGGATCTGCTGACAGCTGGACAAATCAGCAAATACCCTCATTTGCTTGGGTACCTGAACACGAACAGAACATGTTTGAAAATATGATTGACTGCCAATATTAGAATAGATGCTCTGATATGCCTTGTGAGAAAAACATTTTCAAGATGAGTTTCTTCTGTGCTTGCATGCGTATAGACTAAAGGAATTGTAGAGCCTCATACTCATGTGGCTGAATGTGCAAGATTTATGTCTGACTGCTGTTGCCAAGCTAATTGCACAATGATATTAGTATAAGACAATCTTGCAGACAGTAACGTTATTGAAAGGGGATAGGATGCACTATACACTTCTTGTGGTGCTTTACCGTAAAAGAGTAGTCACTGGGGGAAGTATACTCTGGTTTATGTGATAATCAGGTGAAAGCCATGTCTTAAGGCACAGAACCACACACCACCTTCAGTCTGAAGGTTGTTGCATAGCCAGCAGGCAGTGTTGCTTCACCTGCACTGTAAGGTTATTCTCTACACCCTGACTACAGTCTCTGTCACTTATAAACTATGAGGCCACCCATCTTCTGTTTTGTTTATTTTGTATTTTTTTTAATTGGTTCTCATCATGTTATAAAATGAAAAGGAATTTATTCAATTTTAAGTTTAATAATTAAGTGCCCTGTCATTTCTTTTTATAAACAAACTTTGCGACTCTTTTTAAAAATATTAAATCTGCATTTTTATGTTCAGAGAGACCAATTGATTCAGAGTAGGAATTCCAAGAGTGACCAAAATTATTTTTAGAATGTGAAAAATAGAAATAATGGATGAGGGGGTTTTTTTGCTGCATAATTCCTAAATCTATTTACAGTCCTTACAAAATGTCTAATACTATTGCTGTAATTTGTTTAATTTGTTTGTTTAGTTTCATGTGACCTTGTTAGATTTGTTTAAAAAGGATCTAATCCTCTTCAATAAGATTTACATTACTTTATCAATCTGTGGCTAAATATAAAAATAAAGAGAAGCAGGCTTACTGAAAGTGCACAGGTTCAGAATGAGCAAAGCATATTACATACTTTCTGACTTTAACCCGCTAAGAGTGATACCAATTTCATGCAT
Source organism: Rhinoptilus africanus (assembly GCA_013400135.1). Taxonomy (NCBI): domain Eukaryota; kingdom Metazoa; phylum Chordata; class Aves; order Charadriiformes; family Glareolidae; genus Rhinoptilus; species Rhinoptilus africanus. The sequence goes on along the minus strand of VXBO01001644.1, from coordinate 701,212 downwards.
TTAATTGCAGAGGCATTCTAGTGTCTTTCTACACTGTCCATCATAATATTTTCTGCCCAACAGGAAATAAACATCGAAATTATCTAAACTGAAAATCTTTGATAAATTGATTTAATTAAAACTGAAATGTTTTTCGCCACTGAAATTCACACTGGATCATCTGTTTCTTTTTTCCTTGGAGAGGGAAAGAGCTATTAGTAATTCTAATCAAGTGTTTTGTAAAAGAAATGAAAAATTAGATTTGCTCAACCTTTAGCTGAGAACTCAGCTTTTGTGTGAAATTAAAGGAAATATTAAGTCATGAAAAGCTATCTGTTCTGTGTTTTACAGATGTTAGAGCAATTTTTCACATGAGAAAAAAGCTAGCCCAGCTCCTGAAGAAATATTTTCCTGCATGTGCTCCTGAGTTTAGGAATATTTTCTTAATGTGTTTCTAAGTATGAAAATAAAATGATCTCTTTTGACTTCAGTCATAGGTTTTTAAAGTGTGATGATATTTTTTTAATGTGTGGAGGTGGGAGGGAGGAGGAGAAGATGGATTGACAATGTGTTATAGTGACTGTAGAGAAGATGTTGTATGAGTAAAACCTTAAAAAATTACTAAAGTGGGCATAATATCAAGGCATTTAATCTCACTTAGAATCCGATCTCTCAACTTTACAGTATTAGTTCATGTAAGCAGTAAAAAGCATATATTTTCAGCTGGTTTTAATATGCAAAATTTTAAAAGAAATCTTGCAATGAATCAAAAAAAAGATATTTAGTGTTATTGAATGGTAATATTTGACAAGATCAACATTATAGTTTTATTGCTTAATCATTTTCTTCAAACACCTCAGTTACTGTCTCTTGCAATATTTCAAGTTCTTGAACTTACAGACAATGGAATAGCTCTGAATTAATTTTTCTGTCTGCAGCTGTAATCTCTGCTAACTCTCTACACAATTTGAATGGCCAACTGAAGTGGTTTCTGGAAAGGCTGTGACTGTGTTTAACTGAAACATATCCTATTAAATCTGCAGGGTAACGACGTTCGGATAATCCTTGGCCAGTTTGATGAAGAAATGGCTGTGAAAGTTTTCTGCTGTGTAAGTAAATATATTTAATAGCATATTAGAATAAAGAATGGGGTTCAGCGTTGTCAAGGTTTGTATCCTCAAGAGAGGTTACACATACTTAGCTCTACTTCTCTTTCAATGAAATACAAGAGAGGTTACACATACTTAGCTCTACTTCTCTTTCAATGAAATACTTTGTACTTCGGTGGAATTTAGGCATGGACTGCATGGTTAGCTTGTTCTTATTGCTTTCCTGTAGTGGAATTAAATGCCAAATCGAGCTTGAGCATTGCTCTTCAAGTCAGATCCAGGGAAACGCTTGTATATGTAGCAGCAGATAGAGAGAACTGCAAGATTTGAATCTTGTCCAAGAGTTGTGTTCTGGTGGTCTGTGTTTATGTGGTTTTGCATGTTTTGCTTTGAAAAAATAAGAAATTCAAGCAGTTCCTATACATACTAACTTAGCATAACTAACTTTCTGGTACTCAAAATGTTGCTAATTGTGCATTTGTCGTTCACTTTTGACTGCTGTACATTTTAGGCAAAAGCAAATGTTAGCTTGTAAAAAATAAGGTTTCGAATTAAAGTGCAAGTGCCAAGTGGAAGGTCCTGCACCTGGGTTGCGGCAATCCCAAGCACAAATACAGGCTATGTGGAGAACGGATTGAGAGTACCCCTGCTGAGACTTGGGAGTGCTGGTTGATGAGAAGCTCAACATGACCCATCAATGTGCATTTGCAGCCCAGAAAGTCAACCGTACCCTGAGCTGCATCAAAAGAAGCATGGCCAAGAGGTCGAGGAAGGTGATTTTGCCCCTCTGCTCTGCTCTAGTGAGATCCGTATGGGGTACTGCATCCACCTCTGGGGCCTCTAACATAAGGACATGGGCCTGTTAAAGCGAGTCCAGAGGAAGGCCACAAAAATGATCAGACGACTGGAGCACCTCTCCTTTGAAGACAAGCTGAGAGAATTGGGGTTGTTCAGCCTGGAGACGAGAAGGCTCCAGGGAGACCTTAGTGTGGCCTTTCAGTACTTGAAGGGGGCCTATGGAAAGATGGGGACCAACTTTTTAGCAGGGCCTGTTGCAATAGGACAAGGGGTAGTGGCTTTAAATTAAAAGAGGGTAGATTTAGACTGGATATAAGGAAGAAATTTTTTACAATGAGGATGGTTAAGACACTGGGACAGGTTGCCCAGAGAGATGGTAGATGCCCCATCCCTGGAAACATTCAAGGCCAGGTTGGATGGTGCTTTGAGCAACCTGATCTAGTCGTAGGTATCCCTGCCTATGGTAGGGGGTTTGGAACTAGATGATCTTTAAGTTTCCTTTCAACTCTAAGCATTCCATAATTCTATGATTCGGTGATAAGGGAAATGTGGTAAGACCAGAATACATAAAATTCCCTATCCTCACCATTTATTTGTGTGTGTGAATGTGCTGCAAACATGTGTGATTGCCATTGAAATAGCAGGATTAAAATGTGGTTCTTTATTTGTACTTGCTAAAAAAAAAAAAATAAAATTCCCAAACAAGCAGATTTTACTGCCCTAAATTTTGTATTGTTATTGAATTCTTAGTCTAAATAACCAGATTAATCCTGTATGAGCCAAGAACACAATAGATATAATGGAAAAGCAATAATGATGGCCTCTAAATTTCAGAGGGTGATTTTTAGTGTTCGCTTACAGAGACAGTTACCTATCCAACCAAAGAAAGGAAAAACATAAGTTCAAAATCTGGATGCTACATGTGCCTCAGACACATGTTGGCTCATACTCAGCAACTGTCCCAGTTGCTGGCAAAATTTGGAAAGGAGATTGTAGAGTATATTTGAAAGGAAAAAAATCTATTTGCATCCAAAAGGAAATGGAAAGTATTATTTTGTTTTTCATTCTTCTCATCTTTGACAGGTCTTTGTATATAATTCTTTTTGTTCCAGCATTTAAATTGGATTGACAGTCTCCCATTTTTCCATTCCTGGAAGAAAGAATTGTCCTTCCATGGCCCAGCTCCTCCTCAGAACTCTTGCAGTTGAGCTGTGTTTCCCCAGCTGAGGTGTCCCAGTCAGAACTATCTTCCAATTCAATGTTTAACAAGCGATTGGCCTTTCCTTATGCCACTGCCTTTAGTATCTAGTTGCTGCCTTCTACAGTTCTTTTCCAAGTCCACGTGCACCTAAGGCCACTGAAGAAATCCTAGAAGTCCTCAGAGAGGCAAGGTGCCTTTTTTGTCTGCATCACTCTAGTCTGAAGGATTTCAGGTGGGGGACGTCTCCTTCACACAATTGCCCACTGCAGCTTTCCGTGGCAACAGTTTGGTACTAACATGGGAAGCGTGCATAACACAGAGAGGTTTACAGAGTGATGGTTGCTTCTAAAGTATATTAATGTCAAAAATAATAAGGTGGATTTTTCTGGAGCCTGGAGAAATCTGAGAGATCATGTATTTAGGCTTGTATAAATGTATTTATATGAGAGTTTCAGCAGGAGACTCAATGCAGGAGAGGGCAGTTCAAAGTAGGTCATTTATATATTAATACACTACAATATGTCAGTAAGCTCGTTATTAGTCATAAAATATATTGTTGACTCATGCACTCCTACAGCTATGTGTCTAAGAGGACAATAATTTAGATATGTCAAGTTTTTTAACCCCCTTCCCCAGATGTATCTTCAGACAGGTTTCACTTGTGATTCCCTGTTATATTATGCAGGGTGGCTGATGTCAGCCAAAGAAAGGCTTTAAGTTTGTTAAACGAAGGTGATATGGTGCTAGTGCAAGATTATGATTTTTTTCTGATTGTGCTTATAACTGGAATATTGTTTGATAATGATTTATGTAGGTGGAAAATCTCTAAAGTCTGCCTCAGTTTTCTGTGTGGGTTCAACAATCACAGGCTATGAGGTTTCCTCAGGACATCTATTGGAGTTTACATAGAATTGTAGAATCATTTAGGTTAGAAAAGACCTTTAAGATCATTGAGTCTAACTGTTAACCTAACACAAGTTCCACTAAACCATGTCCCTAAGTGCCATCTAGTGCCATCTATGTGTCTTTTAAGTACCTCAAGGAATGGTGACTCCACCACTTCCCTGGGCAGCCTTTCCAGTGCTTGACAACCCTTTAGATGAAGAAATTTTTCCTAATAGCCAATCTAAACTTCCCTGGGTACAACTTGAGGCCATCTCCTCTTGTCCTATTGCTTGTTACTCGGGAGAAGAGACTGACCCCCACCTCGTTACAACCTCCTTTCAGGTAGTTGTAGAGAGTGATAAGGTTTCCTCTAAACATCGTTTTCTCCAGGCTAAACAACCCCCAAAGTTCCCTCAGCTGCTCCTCACAGGACTTGCTCTCTAGACCTTTCATTGCTCTTCTTTGAACACATTGCTCTTCTTTGTGCTCATTTTCATTTTGTCTGGCTCTTCCCTCTCCCTCCCCACCAAACACACACACAAAAAAGATGCAGAGCACATAACTCAAAAATAAATGGACTAAAAGATTCAGTGGCAAACTTTAAAAACATGACAGGACTAATTCAAGCCAAAGCAAATGTTAGCAGGTGTTTTAAATAAGCTTAGCTATTCATTTAACACTAGTGTCAAAAACAGCAATTTTAATTCTATGGGAAATCTTAGCTTTCTAATGTTGTTTTCACCTCAGTGGGATGAATGTGATATTTTTCATGGAATAGAAATTAGTGTATTTTGCTCAAAACTTAACACTTCAACAATCAAAATGGTCAACTGTGTTGGATATACATATTTTTTTTTTCGTTTGAAATTGGATTAACATGAAACTGCATCCTCCCAATGAAAACTTCAGTTCTGCAGATTTTTTTTTTTTAAATTGTTAGTGGCATTTTTTCCAACATATTTTCTTTAAGCTATAGAGATAATGCAGTGTAGCCATGCACACATCAAGACTGAGGCCTAGCTGATAGAATTATCTGTCTGAAAGCAATTAAAGAAGATGACTATTACGCATAGGTCACTGCATGAGCTTCAGGTGACTCTTTTAGTGATCATTTAATAATAACTAAAGCCAGGCTTAATCAGCATATTTGATACAAATGGACTGGATTCTGTTCTCCTTGAGCTCATAGAGTTTTACTGATGAGTTTCTGTTTTGACATTATTGATTTTTAATGAGAAACAGATGGAGGTTGATTGCAATTCAGAAGTCTACAGGCGTTCTTGAAGGGGTGGGCTATAGGATGTGTTTATGCTGTCATGATGGAAATATGATGGAAATTCGGTGGGGTAAGGATTTGCAGGCCCATTTACACAAATTGCCAGTAATTGTTTACTACACATAGAAAGATCTCTTAAGGAAGTTTCTTTGTCATAAATAAGCATGTCTTCATGGATTCAAACAAGAATGAAAAGTTTAAAAAAAAAAGAAAATTCAATCTCACAAGTGCAAAAAATGTCCAGGAAAATTGTCTGTGTGCTTGAAAGCAACTCAGGGCTTTGTGGCCTAGATAGAGCATGCAGGAAAAGTTAGGGAAGATATATAACTACTTTATGCTGTTCTAACTGTACAAAGCATTTGTAAACGTTCTTTGCTTTTCTCTTGTCCGCGCCTTAGAAACTAACACCTGTAAGAAGTGGTCTGTGTGCATTCAAACAGAATCTTCAAGAAAGATACACATATTTCACGGACATGTGTCTTTTAAGCATCAAAATAATATCCATTTAGCAGAATTATCAGGGAGGAAATGGTGTCAGAAAGCATTATTTTGAAACAAGTCTTCCGGAATCCAAACACTGAAATGCCTGAACACTAACAACTGTGCTGTCACTAGAAAGGTGATCATGGTGCTCAGCTTTGGAGGACCTGATTTTATTCTTCCTTCTTTTGCCTGCCCAGATTACCCTTCAAACTCTACCAGTCCACCAGGTCTCAAATGAAGAGTAGCCAGCTCTTAAAGTGTTTGGGGTTTGTTTTCTAAAGCAAAATCTAGACGTGCAACCGAATTATTGCAGTAATGTGAAAGTTTCAGTGCAACCTTTGGAATGATCCCTTGTTTCCAGGATGGAATTTCTGGCTGTTTCGAAACTTAATTTTCATCCCATATCCCAGGACATTTACAGATTATACAGGAAACAACCTCAAGTGCAAACAGAAAAATTCCAACAGCTCTAATTTCACAAAATTAATAGTCAGTAATTTCTTGCAACACACCAGTTGATCCTTTAATCTATGTAGAGCAAGGGAATCTACTGATGATTGTCCTCTAAAAGCACAATTCTGTTTTAATTTATGCCCTCGGTGATTTGGAAACTGTCAAATTAAATACACTGTATTACTGAAAGGTCTTGAACGACCTCATTGTGTAATGGAAACTCTTTTAGATATCAGAAAGTATTACAGGACAGGATTACTGTTTTCCTCACAGGTGGATCTGGTATGCAGTGTAGCAGGAGTGGTGACAGGCGGGAAGGCAAAAGCAGATGTGTTTCTGGAAGGGTAGAACTAATGAGCAGTAGAAAGACAAACAGTTTATGTGGATTGTGGAATAAGTAAGATGTGAGATGCAAGACACTGGGTTTCAGACAGGAGTGCTTTCAAGCGGTATTGTATACGAATGCATGAAATTTGGTTTTGGCTGAACAAAAGCTCCTGCAGCCAGGGGCCAAACAAATCTGCTTTATGCAAAATACATTTATGAACTGAGTTAGCACAATTATAGTATCCTTCACAGATTTAAAGCCCAATTTTCATTTGGGTATTAATGTATTTAGGAGGCTGTCCTATTTTGTATTTTTTGCTATTCATCTTTATTTATCTGATAGGGTTTTGGTATGATCTTTGGGACACTTTTCAAAACACTTATGTTCTGAATGACTAATATATCCTGTTTGCATTCTCATAACTTCCTCATTCTGTAACATTTTCTGTGAAGATGTAGCAGTTTTTCAGTAAGAGCACTAAGGGTGTACCACATATTTCTAAAAACTGGAATTTCGTCTTGTATCTCCAGTATTGCTTATATTATGAGCCAAAGAAGCATGAAACCTGCTGTTTTGAAATGGAGTCTGACTGAAATGTCGAAAGAAAAATATCTAGTTACAAGACAGTGAGAGAAACATCTGAGATAAAATTTGCTAATTTTATCCTAGAACACTCTTCACNCTGTGCCTTCTGACAGTATTCCTCTTTCTCTCCTCCCCATTTTAGAATCCAGTATTTTATTTTTCTGTTTTTGAATAAATGGTCTATTGAAAGCAAAATAGGTTTTACTAAATTCTCTTATCGTGACCTGAATTTTAAAGATGNTCTGAGATAAAATTTGCTAATTTTATCCTAGAACACTCTTCACAATGGAGTAGAGTATCTAGTCTGAATAGATCAGCTTTTAGACACAACAGCATATGTGCCTGACTAATAAAGTATTTCTGTTTCCTGTTATACGTGTCTGCTATGTATTGAAAGGATATAATTGTCATCTCAGTATCTTGGAGTACAGTAGGCTGTATTCAGTATTCAAGCGATATAGAATTTCACCTGAAGAGATTTCTTTCTGGAAAACAAAAATCACTGAAATCTGCTTGCTTTATCAGTTTACTATTGATTCATGCTCCTCAGAAGAAACTCCTTACTTAATGTCCCCGTGGTCTCCATTTTAGCACAGTCACATAATTCATATTAGCAATATTGTGGTTTGATGGTGCCTAGGATCCAAGTTATCTTGATTAACCTTTTGCTAGTTTATGTGGTATGTAGGATGATATTAGAATGGTAATAATTTAGTTTAAACACGGTAACATGGTGATCTTACCACTCCTGTAATAGTTGTGTTATGGAGAATTTTTTATGCAAATGCTGTGCCTTCTGACAGTATTCCTCTTTCTCTCCTCCCCATTTTAGAATCCAGTATTTTATTTTTCTGTTTTTGAATAAATGGTCTATTGAAAGCAAAATAGGTTTTACTAAATTCTCTTATCGTGACCTGAATTTTAAAGATGGGAATCTTCAAGAAAAGAGTCTTAGTTATTAACAATTAATTATTCTAAACTGTTCAAAATACTTGTGTATCCTTCAAATATGCCATAGTTTCATTAATAATGGAAAAAACATGTACAGAAAACAATTACTTGTTGAATGTGTCTATTACAATGTCTATTAGCTTTTCTATTTTTTTTTTCTTTGTAGGCTTATGATGAAGAAATGTATGGCAGCAAGTATCAGTGGATTATTCCAGGGTGGTATGAAAACCTTTGGTGGGAATCCTGGATTAATTCCTCACAGTGTCTCAGCAAAAATCTTCTTGCAGCCATGGAAGGTTATATTGGAGTGGATTTTGAGCCTCTCAGCTCAAAAATGATAAAGACCATATCAGGAAGGGTTAGTATTTTTCCTCCAACTATTTTATTATACCATCAGTTGTCTCACCAGTGTCTTGACACAGCAAAGCACTGAGGAGGGAGGTGAAGCTAAAGGGTTCTTCTACAAAGAGAGCTGGCAGTCATCATAGTTAGTCTTATCTTTCTACTGGTTTGTAATTTTTAAATAATATTTAGAAACCAATTCCAATTCTCTATACAGTAAGGAGCAGCAAAATCCCTTGCCTCAAATCTGTCCTCTTCCCCCTCTGTGAACATTATAGTTTAGCGTACAGTAAAGCTTGAATTATAATCTGCAGTGTCATGTGCTGTGCCATGTCAAGTTAAATAGTTGAGCACAGAAATGGAAAACTGTTATGTTTACACCTAATTTTGCAAATGGCTAATTTCATAGGTGATTTGTGCCTCTCACAACTAGGGGATGGGGGGTAGGGCTTGTTTTAAATATGTAAATATGTGGTATTTCCATAAAGTACGTAACATTTTGTCACAGAAGAAATTCATGGAAACTCTGGCCAATGAATAAACATGCGTGATTTTGCTGCTTTTCATCTTCTTTTCATCTATCTTTCATGCCTTGCTGAGTGAGCACGAAAGGGCAACTTTACAAAAAGGCAACTCCTCATCAGATAGCACACCATAAAGAGCATAGTAAACTTATAAAACATAGACAAATTGCCACTCAGATAATTTCATACTAAGCAAATACTTGCTTAAATAAAAGTTATTGATTTGCATCTTCCTATAAAGTGTAATCAGACCACTAATTTGCAGGGATACAGACTTATTCTCTGTTCTGGTATGGCACACCAGTACGCTGGTATGTTAAGTACTGAAATAAAACTAAAGTTTTTCTCCTCTGCAGACTCCACAGCAATATGAAAAGGAATACAATGCTAAGCGCGGTGATGGGCAATCCAGCAAATTTCATGGTTATGCCTATGATGGAATATGGGTGATTGCCAAGACCCTGCAGCGGGCAATGAAGTATTTGAATGCCACCAACAAGCACCAAAAAATTGAAGATTTTAACTACACGAATCACAAACTTGGAAAAATTTTTCTGGATGCTATGAACGAAACCAACTTCTTTGGAGTAACGGTAAGTCCTAAACAGATACTTGTGGGGTGGAGGAGGCTTGTGATTTTATGTCAATAGCTGAAGCAAGCATTAAATTTTAAATACTCTTGAAAAAGAAACACAGTTGTGTATTTCTTATATCTTCAGAGCTTCCAGAGTTCTACTTTATCTTAAAAATTAATGTTGTTGTGTTGAGACTCTTTCTCATTACCTGCCTTCTGATGCCAAGGGATGACTCTGTACAGTTCCTCAGTTACCAGATTTTTAAGAATGGACGTAATCTGAATTAACAACTCAGAGTGATCTCAAGGGAACAACAGGTCTTGCAAGCTGCAGTGACCTTTTATGTGACTGTTTGAGCAGCTGAGGAGTAGCTGGCAGGTCATCTGAAAATACCTCCTATTTTCCCTCCAACATTTATTTTTTGGTAATAGTACACTAATATTTCCCAACTCCAGCGTTGTACATCCTAGATATTCTTACAACATACTTCAGTTCATAATTTGTATTTTTTCATAGTCAAGTACAAAGCATGTTGACTATGACTTAAGAAGAACTAGTCACATAGAGTAATAACCTCATTCTATTTTCAGCTGCACCATTGCAAATTCGTAGTAATTTTTTTTAATTGACATCGCTTCTATTTTTTATCAGAGTAAAACCAGCGATAGGAGTGTGGCCTGAAAACTTTTTAGTTACTTGATTGTGTTTGAGACAACGTCAGTCAG
>VXBO01001644.1:670566-689838 GCA_013400135.1 Rhinoptilus africanus | reverse complement strand
TTGTAAAATGTTTCCCTTTAAGATTGGTCTACCAAGTCATTGTGACAATGCATGGCCCAAATTTCGTATTTGCAAGGATCATGCTTCTTGTTCCTATACTATATTCACAAAAATGTTTTAATCAGAAAGATATGGAGAAAAGAAAATCTGTAGCAGCTATGCTGTCTTAGGATATAATTAGAAAAAACAATAATCAAGTTTTTCCAGACAGTGTGAAAAAGAAGAGTTTTATAGCAGATATTAAAAGTTTTGCATTGAAATGTTCAGAAAGTTGAAGGAACAGATTGATTCTTACCAGAAATATTTTTAACTTTTTATGCTGCAGTCTAATAAATTGCTGTCATTTGTGACCTAATTTGAAACTTTTACTGGAACATAAGTTTTAGGTCTCGGAGTTACAAATCTCATTTTAATATTTTTTTTTCCAGAAAAGGCATTTTAGGATAAAATTTTTACAATTTATTTTAAAAAAACTTATTCTAAACAGGAGAAGGACATTCATTTATTCTACAATATCTATGCCAAATATAAAGTGAGTTTCTGGTTCTGCTATTTTTTTGATTTTTTTTTTCTCTTAGTAAACTGGTTCCTTCTGTTAGTTTTCCTTCATGCTTATCTGACTTACAGTCATGTTGATTACCATGTAATTTTCACGTGTATTTTGAATATAGAGCAAGGAAAGATATATTTGGCGTTTTATCAGAAAACACTAACATGGTTATCTGCTACACTTTTTCAAAGGTAAAATGGATACTGTTTTACCAGTACAAAAGCACTTTGTGATGAGAAGTGGAATATGAACAAACAGAAGACCTGCAGGGAGGGTCCTACAGTTTTGTTAATCTGAATGTCCCAGTTCTGCAGCCAGATGCCGTGATGTTGGCCTTTTTCAAATTGAGTTAGGCATTGTGTGGTTAGGATGGTCCACCTGCAACGACCAGCTTTCAGGAGAGCAGTCCTGTTGATTTGAGGCTAACTTGACTGTCATGGTTTACATTTTTCTAATTCCTTGCTTATCAGACCACTTACTTATTTTTTAATGGGAAAGTTATTGAAACAAAAAAAGTCTCTTAAAGGATTTTGAACAATTTTTTCCACATTCACTGAATGCAACCCTGACACCCTAATGGTTTATAAACTGCCAGATGCCTGTTTCTTTGATAAATATATCCCTATTCTGAAACAGTACAGTATTCTTTCTGATAACAAAATATATGTCTGGGATATCTATATATCTGCATTTCAATTACATAGCAGTTTATAGCATAATACATATAACATGCCCGTCATGTATGTGTGAACACCAAAGAAGAAGAAAAGTCCAACTTTATTTTGTGTAATACTACCATAGGATAACATGTAGGCTTGATAATTAGTGAAGAATTAGTGCTGTCTTCTCAGGATACTGAGGCATATTTAGTGCATACTGAATCGAAATCCGTCTAAAGAATAGATTGATTTTTTTTAGTCATCTTTTTCTTTTGTTTTTTTCTTTTTGTGAAGACCATGGATGGTTACACAGTACCTTACAACTACAGCAATGCTTCTATTTGTTAGCAAAAAGAAATCTGTTGTACTTGGAAAGATATTAAATACCACATTTGTTCTCATTATGCTAAAAGCTTGTATTGGTTCCATGGGGATAGCCAGGTGATGGGAAAAATACAACACATGTTCGAGATAATTTTAAATTTTTTTTTTTTGCAATACATGACATTCTTTTTAAAAATGCTTTCCTCTAATTTCCTAATTGCTTCACCTTTTTCACTGATGTGATGTCATGAATGTTACCATTTTCCCTGGTTTGTGCCTTAAGTCTTGTAACTGTTGCAGTAAGGTATTCTACTGCTTGAGTTTATTGCTATTATCTGTGATTATAAATCAGGCTTCAGGATTGTTAATTTATTTCTCATCCTTATGGCCTTCTATTATTTGTGTGTAATGGAAAAAGAATTACAGTGGGGTAGAGAGAAAATTAAATACAGTGTTGTCTTTCCTTTTATGTTAGCCAGAGACTCTAGCACAGTAGGATAAAATTCCATCACAGTAGCTGCTGTGCAATTGAAACCACAGCCATGAAATAGCTTTCAAGTCTGTCCCTGGCATCCTGCATTTGAATGGATCCAGTCACGTTTCATAACTGGAAAAATGCTTATTGATATGAAGTTCATTTTGTATTTTGATGCTGATTATTTCTGAAGACTGGTTTTTGCAGCTTACCTCTACTTTCCAGGCTTCAGTAGCCACTGAGCTCTACAGGAACCTCAGAAATATAGGAGGTGTTAGCATCAGAATAGGAACAGGGAGAAAGTATTCATTTCATGTCATCCTGGAAAAATAACATACTCTAAGACTGTTAAATTAGGGAATACGTTGGTCTGTGGCAGAGAATCAGATGGAATTAGGGTGGACTTCATCATAGTAAACTTATGCTTCATATGGGGGTCTAACACACATTTCTGTAGAGGCATTGATTGATGCAGTTCATTTTGCATGAACAGTTCTGAATTAAGCCTCAGGAGCTATTTATACCTGGAGTCAAATTTGCTTTGTTGGCATGGCTGAGGTGGGGCAGACAGTAAAAAATTATTGGAGGCAGGGCAGAAATTTTAATCAAGTAACTTCTTGTTAATCTAGAATAGTGCTTTAAAAGTAAATTTAATTTTATAGGGGGGGAGGGGGAGGTGTTGTGTGTAGTGGAATACCTAACACCATAAAGATATCTATTCCTGAGAAATACTTTTGAATGTTCCATCAAAATTTGACTTGGTCTTAATTTTGAGCATTTGAAAATTCACATTTGGCCATTATCCTTAATCAGGTGATTTGAGAGAGTTCAATAAGCTAGCTAAATGCATAGTCAGGAAACTATATATATGTATATATGTGTCTGTTCACAACCCCACTCAACTGTTGGCAGATCTCAGTTTTTTCCACACCTGACCCCATGGATTATGAATGTGAACTACTCTGAACTTAACGCCTTCTGTTTCCTTTTGATTTTTCAGAACTTGCTTCCTGTTACAGGGTGTCTTAGGTTGCACAAGAAAGAAAAATATTTGGGGTCTGGTTGTGTGCAAGACTTCCTACATCTCTTTTTGGTTTTCCTGAACCTTTTATCTGAGCTTCACCCAGTGGAGATAAACGTGGAGAATCTCTTACTTCCTTATTCCCTCCTGACTTCCAGTGTGTTATCCAACTCAGATGAGCAACTGAGAGCCGTAGGGTGGGTTGATGAAGCAATTTGCTCTCTATACGACCAGTTCATTCAGGAGACTTCTCAGAGAGCTGCTGAAGTAAGCCATCAGCAAGTTTGCATAGGGTCATAAACAATGTTTGCCTATTAGGAAAATTCAGTGCAAATGTTTTCATCTGCCAACAGTGTAAAACTGCATACAGAAGAGAATCCTAACTTTTTAAAGTGAGAACTGGCATTAACTCTGACATTTCAAGATTAGCCCTCAGGCTAATCAGCAGTTGACGCTTTAATAGATAAAGTAGGTGGCAAATAAAAAAGGCTTTAGTCTGAAGTTGTAGAATGCTTATTACTGCATCTGTCATTCTAATAGATGGGTATTTGATGAAAATAAATGAACATACATTTACAGAAAAGCTAGTGAAACATTTTCTAAAATCTGGCTAACATCTCTTAGCTTCCTTTGCTCTATGTTTAATTGTGTCTGTAGCTAGACAGTGTTTAACATACTACATAACATGCCCTAGAAGCTGCTTTGTTGCTACTTTGAGTACAAAAAGTGGAAGTTCCCTACAAATTATAAAGAAACAAAGCTCTACTGAAGGTGATGGCATTGTCTAAGTGGTAGTGCAGGTTTGTGCTTCACAGGGTAGTTCTCCAAGCTTCTGAAGGAACAAAATGCATTTCAGTAGTTCTACCACTCTGTTTTTTTCTGAAGTGTGTTTTGTTTTGTAGCTGCCTGCTTCCAATCCACTTTTGTTTTATCTTTTTGTTTTGTTTTCTCTTACTCTGTTTTTCTTTCCTGTGTTCTTTGAATTTGAATGATGAAACACTAAAGAAAAAAATAAAATCTACAAAATTTGGAAGTTCTGTCCTGCTCCAGATCAGCAGTTAAACTAGGAGAGGGTATCAGTGATTTTAAAGAGAGTTTTCAAACAGTTTCTTCCTCTGGCAGTTGGTTTTGCCTGAGGTTGGTATAGAGGGATATTTGAAAAAAGAAAAAAAAGATACTGAAAGAGAGAACAGCCTATACATGCTGGACAAGCAACACAGGAACTATGGGTTCTGGTATCTCCTGCATAAGTAGGAGATTGTTTTTCCTGATGGTTAGATGGCCTTTTGTGTTCTGTTTAGGCAGAAGGACTAGGAAGGTAAGGTGTTTCTTTGCCACCCCTCCAGAATGTAGTAGAAAAAGAAGGAAAAATGTTACGTGCCTTCTTTCACTGAGGTAAAGCCCTGTGCCTCACTTCACCAGGATCTTTTTGATGAGAGATAGGAAACGTTGTGCATGTGCCTGTTGTAAAAGTGTGATAGGATAAAATCTTATAGACATTTATGGAGAAGTAAACCCCTCTTGCAGTAAGTGTACCAATGAAATATCATCTCTGAAAAAATAACAGATAACCTGGAGTAGCTCCATCCACCTATGCTGTAGCTTCAAACCATGTCAGTGTCTTATGATCAAAGGTAGATGACGCATCAGTGTGGATCTCTGCTGATTATCCCATATCAGCAACAGAATTTGCACAACATGTCTCTGTTCTCCATATACAAGTCTGTGGAGAAGAATTAAGGATTTGTAATATATGCTATAAGAATTGTTTTCTCCTGTAATTATAATCCAAAATGGCAAAAAAGGTGCAAGGTGTGTGGTGTTGTCAATGTTGCAAATGTCTCATTTTCTGCTTGTAAAATTTAACTATTTCTGTCACTGAAACTGCAGCTGTAACATTACAAGGAAGGACTAGAGCATTGCTGTTATGGGAAGTGCAGAGGGAAAGTTAAGCATGACAGAGAAGGAAAAATCTCAGGTGCTTTTATTGCTCTAGGACCCGATGCAGTGTGGTAGCACGTAGTGCGTCAATTAGCGCAGCAGCTTAGCAAACAACTGTCTTGGGTGCTGTGATTACATAGCACAGGTTAAAATTATTCCAAGCCCCTTTCAAGTATTGTTGCCTGAAAAGGAAGACTGCTTCTTCCCCAGGAGAGGAATGTCCTGAGTGCAGTGGGGACAGACAAAGAGTTGGTTCTGCGTTCTGGGTGGAGAAGCCCTGGGAGAGGAATTAAATCTATAGCTATCTCCTTACTCCCCAACCCATGCCACAAACACACCTTTTTTTAAAGAACAATGAGTCTGGAAAGGAAGACTGCAGGAAAAGGTGTATTTATGAGAATATAATGGGAAAGGAAGAGATTTCCTGGAAGGCTTTCATGTAATCTGCCTCACTGAGCAGTTCTGAGTTTCCAGTCTCCAGTGCCTCTTGTTCTGATTGGTTTAATACTGTGTAGAGATTAATGAACATCTTCTCACCTGACTGTGCTTTTCTTGAAACAGATTTTACTGTCCTTGTTGAAGAGCAGATCACTAGCAGACGATATTCATTCCATAGAAATATGTCCAGATATAGACATACAGGCATGGGTCATATATTTACTAGATGGGCCATATAAGTGTTTGGTAGATGAAGCGTGGTGGTCCTGAAGAGCCAGCTAGGCTCTTTTATGGTTACCTGGCAGATGATGTGTGAATCTAACAAGTACAGGCATAGCTGAATCATGCTTCTAGGTGAGTTTTTGCAGATGATGCAATGACATAGAGGCAAAACCCTACGGATTACAGACATTCCAGAGTAAGGGTGTTTTTCAGTGGTATAGTTATTCCTGCATTTGGTGGCACTAAGAGAAGAAAAAAAGATGCATGGCAAATTTAGGGATGCTACTGCTTTTGTCTGCTACATCTCCATTTGAAATCACAAGCAAAGACATTTTCCATGGATACTTCCAAGCCCTCAATTCCCCAGTAGCCTGAGGATAAAATTCACCAAACATAGTACAGCCATCACTTGCAGCATATTCTCTCGATATGTGCAGTGGTCGGAACATCAAGATTAGTTATTCTGCATCAGCCTCAGTCTGCAACCTCTTTCCTCAGAGCTACTTCCGATTTATTTCCCTTCCCTCCTAGAAAAGAGCACTGCAGAAGTACCTGAGTTAGCTCAAATTTGGAGATGTGAATGCCTTTCAGTCACGACTCTCAAGTTAAAAACCACTATGATTTTAGAGATAGCATATTTTAGAAATAGTATAAAACTGAATTCCTGAGTGCTTGAGGGTATTACAGCTCTTGTTTTATTTTCCACGCTAACAGATGTTAGCCCTGCTGCCTTGGGATCATTCCAGCTCTGGTAATTCCGTTCTGTGTACCTAAAACTCTCACTGAGATTTCAGACGGATGAGGAAGTTATTATTTACTAGCTTTACACCGGGACTCTGCTGGGACAATAAATGCCATAAAGATGCAAAATTTTAGTATTATGCTTCTCACTGCTTTTATTAGACATTGCATTTTATTATTATTTCACTGCACAGGCAAGGTATAGTAAGATTTTACTGGTTTGATCCTGTTCCTGTTTCAGTCAGTGGCAAATCTCTTCTAACTTCATCATGAGTAGGAGGAGGTCCTTACCTAGCAAAGTGCTTTAATAACTTATTTGTGGATATAACTCAAAATGTTATTCTAAAAATCCTTTTTGCTCACCGAAAATTTAGAAGAAACTTTTTCTGAAATACTTTCTAGAATTAATGAATAAATTTTAAGAGTGCTGATCAGCTGTAGTGCTGTAAGTTAGTAATGAATGATTAGACACAAGAGCTTGTTCAAGCACATTTGCAGAATGCCTGTAGATAGTGTACTATGTGGAATTACATGACTCAGATGTCAAATAGCTGTGAGTGATTAAAATAATGTGGTGGAGTATAGCAATTTAAGAAGTAACATCTAGTGATGCCTATAAAAGACTGCAACTTCTAATGCAGACCATGTAAATCAAAGAAATTCTGAATACTTTAGTGATCGGTTGTGCTTATTACGTATATTCTTTTGGCACAACAGCATAATTCTTAGCTGAGTATCAGATATGCAGGAATAGGAAATATGGAAAAAAGATAAAGGAGAAATCTCAGAGAGCATACAGATCATATGAAGGTTGACAGAGTAGGAAGACTATTCATAAACCAGTTTTTGAAAATCTTAAGGATATGTTTTCTTTGAAGAGCTGTTATCACACTACTCTGAAATCTTCTCAACATCTGCTTTGCTGTACATTAAGTTTGGAGCATTTAGAGAATGATTAAACCACATAAATGATATATGTGTTTCTACATATGACAAAATCTTAAAGCAGGTTCATTTAGGAAGTAAATTGTGAAGTATGAAATTAGTTATAAACTGCTTATTTTTATCCTTTACATCACTGATTGGGGTACTCTAAGAAAAGAAATAAAAGAAATGCATTTTTATGATCATTTTTGTATCACACTTACAAAGATCTGTTGATTTAGGTTAATTGGACTACTTCTCTCCATTGCTGAATAGTTCCATGGCAAACTTTAATTTATGTTCTGTTTTCATCTAGGTTATCCCATCATTGGGCAATTTCAAAAAGCTTTTAAAAGGAGTCTTTTTTGTCTTCAGTGAAAGTGACCCACATTGCTGTTACAAGAATTAGAATTTAGCCTGATGGGAATTTCTGTGTGCACCTAAGAGCAAAATTTTCCCTTGGGGAATATTTTGCAATGTGACATTTTTACTTTCTGGCCAGCAAAAAATAAATTAAACTTTTAAAACTGTATTTTAACCCTCTGTTCACACTGCAGTACTTCTGAGATTTTGGCTTCACCGATTAACATACTCTCTGCTGTTGTTAATCTTTATGACAGCTCAAGGCAAAAATATTCCTTAACTTGAATATAGCATTTTGCTGAGTGTGAATCCACCTGTAATGTTAAAAATGGTGTTATTAGCTGACTTAGCCTGGAAATGCTCTGAGATTGTCAGGTCTGATGTTCAGTGGATCATATTTTCATACATCACTGCTCCTCTTTTCTGGCAGTCATGATTTCTATGATGAACTAGTTTTCTTCCTTGGAGAGGTGTTCCAGTTGCAAATAGGATTCTTGGAGCCTGCAAGCATTTTAGGGAAACACAGGAAAATTAAACTATTATGATGGCATTTATTGTAGACAAATGCACAGTACATTTTCAAATAGTTTTCTAGTATTTTTGGAACTGGCTTTTAGGACTTCTGTATTTGTTCCCTTCTGCTTTTCTCCCTTCCCACCATCTTGTCATAGCAAGTAGTTGCCTCGGCTGTTGCTAGTGATGAGGATGGTTTTTGAATTATGTAGCCTCTGCTAGAACAATGTTAAGATAGTGTTCTTTTTTAGGATTTCATAACACAACAAAGATCTTGCACTTCAGTAGGGCATACAGTATGGTAGTATTTCCCCTTTGGAGTTCTTTACATGAAGAAACTTGTGGAAGGTGAGGAGGCAGAAAGTGCAGCAAGGCCCTTGCTGGGGGCCCCGCAGTCCAGGACAGCATTCTCTACTGGTGCTGAGTCCCAGCGTCACAGCTGCCATGGCAAAACAGGCGGTGGCCAAAGGCAGTGCTTTGCAAACTAAAGTAGGCTGCCTTATTTTATTAATTATTTATTTATTTCCCCCCTCCAACCTCCTTATTCGAACAATTTGTGAGTATTTCTGTTCTGTGTTTTAAAAAAATAATCCCAGGACTCTGCCTTCTGTGTTATCATCCACTTTATGGTTGAGGTTGTCAGCGTATGAACCCAAAACAGTGGACAGCAGGCTGTCCTCTCATTTTGTTATGAACAGTTTTAATCAAATCTAGGACCCGTCATGCTTCATTTGCTGAATTTTTCTGTGTGACAATAATTTTCTCAGTGTTGTGATTTGTAGTGACCTAAATGCACCAAAATTATAAACATGTCTACTAAACACTGTCAGAAATCAGATTATTCTTTTAGAATATGGTCTAAAAAGAAGTTCACACACCTCTGTGTTGTTGATACTTCTAACAGTATCTATATTTCTATGTGTCCAGCCTCCAACATCTAGCCAAAGCTTCATGAAACCTTACTGTCTCTCCTGACAAGTCTTTCTGCCTCTCATCCAAGAACTTGTTGGACTGCTTTGACAACGTAAAATCTTGTGTATGCGACTAAGATAAGCGAAGCTGTACCCAGCTCTCTCGCTTATGTGCGATCAAGCCTTTTAGGTTGAGTGAGCCTTCACCCCGAGTGTAACCTGCACAGCTTCTGGGTCATGCCACTCATGTAGTATCAGCAGGTGTAATAACAGGTAATTTAGATGAAAGCAACCCATCTCTAACCAAACTGACATAACAAAGAGTGAACTTAGAGTTAAACAATATCATAGATCATGTAAATAAAGCTGTCCAGGGCTGCCGTCACCACAGAGGATGCTCTATGTGCTGCATGGTGACATGTAAAATTCTGAGTGTCACCATAATACTGACAAACTGAAGAATCTTCCAGAGTAAATCAACAAAAATCAAGAGATTATAGAGAAATATTTGAGGAAAGAGTTGTGTATATACTGTATTAAAAATCAGAAAAAAAATATAGTGGTTTTCCATCTATGTTAGATTGATGTAAGTTGTTTTGTCAAATCTATTATGTGTAGGCATAAATTAGCTATATAGGAGACAACCCTTTAACTGGAAAACCTTGAAAAATACAGTTATGGATTATTTTAGACCTTGTAAGTTCTACACTTTTTCTACATTGTAAATTGTGCCCCAAACAATTCTGGCGAAATTCTTCTGCCTGTGCGATTTCAGTTCTGCCTCGTTCCTTCTAGCTGCTGAATTAGACAGCGGTTCAGTTGTGTTTGATCATGTAATTAGAATGATGTTGTGCATAAGCAGGCATCATTATGAGTGCTGCAAAATACACAGAGCTAAAACCCGCAGCTAGAGACTGCGAAGAATGTTGTCCCGGGAGTGAGAGACAGCAGCAGCAGCCAGCCTGGCAGTTTTCCCTCTCTCCCTCCCTCACCCACCCTTGGTGAAGGACAGGGTCCTGCTCCATAGAGCAGAGGAAATAGCTTGTGGAATTCTTTGTGGAGTCTGAGGAACTGAAGGTCTTGCCTCATCTGGCTTTCCAGTCCTGCGTGCCACTGCTTGACTTGCTTTCTGATGCAAGGGTGGTGGTGGTGGTGGTGCTGCGTCTGCCTGGTGACTGTGGGGCTACAGCATCAGCATGTTCGTGTTGAGCTGCTTGGGTTCAAAGGTTCTTTGGGAGTTAAAATGTTCTTTATGAGTTACAAAGGGGAGAAGAAGTTACAGTGATCAGAAGTGCCATGTCTCAGCTGAATATGAATTCTGGGAGACAGAGGTAAACTTCTGCAGCCTGGAGGCTCTTGTTCTGCTGAACTGGGATGTTTGCTGCATACCAGAGAAGCATGTGAGCGTCTCTGAAAGAGGCTGCAATGATATTTTCTAATTGGAAGTGTTAGACTTTCTTACCATTGAGTTTTCCAAGATCACAGTCACATCTCAGAAATTTTGTTATTGGTGCTTTTGTTATGAATGACCTTGAAGCTTGGCATTTGAGAACCAAAATATCTATCTATCTTGTCAGTTAATTTCCTTTTTTTTAAAAAAAAAAAAAATGAAAACCTTTTCCTGGTATCTGGCTACACAATTCCCTTTTCGTTGTGACAGTTCATTGATACAGAAGCAAGGCAGAGGTTTAAAAAAAGCAATTATGACACCACAAAATTTGATAGGGGATTAAAAGTATAAATTGCCTCAGGTAAGACCACATAGATCAGTTAAATTGCATTGAGAAATAAATCACTCAAGCTACATGAACAGCTGAGGAATAAATGTTTGCTGGTCCTTTTAGATGAGTGCAAAACAAACCAAGACAGCATTAAATACTGGGTAACATACTGATCGTTGTGAGTGGTGTGTAGACCTCAGCAGTGTCACAAAGCCACTGTAAGGACCTTTCTGTTGTAAACTTTGAAGTCGTTTATTGGTCTGTGAATTTGCGTGTGATTTTAAAGCTACTTGTTTTAATGGGATTTATCCTCTAGCCTGTTCTTTGACTGCAAAGACAGTGGCGCTATGGAAATTTGGATCTCTTTGTAGCTAGATAATATTTTCTGTTAGTTTTCATGTTGAAGATGCAGGTTATTTTATAGAAGTCAAAGGGCCACAATTAGTATTCTAGAAAAGGTTCAGTGCTCAGTTTTCAGTCTAATGTTTCAGACCCGTGCATGTTAGTGTCAAATTTTCCCTCTTGCAGAAACTCAGGTGAAAGTTTATGGGAAGAAAGCCATCCCTTAGTGGGTATTTCCTAACAGTGCAGTAGAGCAAATTAAACTTTTTCTCTGCTTCAGGTCTGTTTTCCATAGCACAGCTGTTAAGTCCCAAGGGACACAGCAGGGGCCATTACCCCAATTTGAGGCAACCCCTAACCTGGGGAGGAAGGGGAGGGAACCTGGTCCAGAGCACTTCTAGCCTGCATCCCTGCTCCTCCTGGGCTATGGGAAAAGCTGTGGCAGAGGGAACAGAAATCCCTTGTAGATATGGTTCAGAAAACACTTAGATAAATAAGTTTTATGGATCATGAATATTAAACATACTTTCCCTTAAAATCTAAGTAGTGTCATCTGAGTCACTGAGCTCATAAATTTCTGTAGCCGTTACCGCAAATAGCATATACATGGAAGGAAGAAAGGAAGTAAAATGCTGCAACTACCTTCCCAATTATTTCTTTTCAGATCTGTTTTTTATATTTGGATATTTGGTGTTTTTAAGATCTGGGCATTTTAGATTTCTATATTTGTATGGTGCATCAGTGAGTAAATGTCAGCTCTTAGAAATGTTCAGGCAAGTAAAGATGCAGCTAAGCACCTAGAATATTGATTTTCTTGTGCAAGTTATTATTTAGTTTGTATTTAAACACAAGCATACTGTATTGTATTTCTGATTGAAATAAATCTATAGAGTATTTCCACAGGAAAGTGGTTGATGCACTTTATGTATATCCTGATAATCATATTATCTGACTTATAAATTCAGAGTATTTTAGGTAAGCATTAGGATGAATTGGTAAATTAGTCAAAGGCGCACCCAATTAGGAGTGACAAAAAAGAGCAGTACTAGAAAGAACTCCATAAAAATTACAAAATAATCATGGAAGATCCTAACTATTGCACATTTACAAATGTCAAACTGCGTATTTCTCCACTGTAAATCAAGGGAACATGTAGCCAAATGTTTAGAAGTTGTAGAATATTCTTTCTCTACTTATTAATAAAGATACTTAAAAGTATCGGGGACAGAATAGCTCAATTTCAAATTTCATTTCTGAAAAAATATTTTCCCTGAGGCTTTCAAACTGTTTATACTGGTCTTTCTCTTAGCCTCTGATGAAGTGAAGTGCTTAGGAGTACACTGAATATTAAGTGTGTGTTTTACAAATGGACTGGCGAAAGGCTGTATTGAATCAAGTCTTTAATAGAGTACGTTCCTTGTTTTTGCAAGGTAGCTTGTATCCAAGTAAAAGAATCACTTCCTATCTAGAGTTAACATTTAGTAACCACTCTTTGTGGAACTGTTTTACAGTATCCCAAATGCCAACTGTAAGACAGAATAAACTCATTATACAAAATGTGAGTATTATACAATATTTAATGTGCATCTCAGTGAAATTAAAGGCATGTCAGACTTAGGTTTTTCAATAAAGGCATTCCACAGCCCGGGGGCTTGTCATGGCTGAAAATCTAGTTTGTGACATACTTTTCACTCCTCTGAGAGACATGCAAGGCAGTGCTACAACCCAAACTACAATGCTAGCAGATACATAATGTGTTAGGCTTTTGCAGACTGCATGTATTTTACAATCTTAAGTTACAAATGCGAGTATCAAATGGAGATAATAAAATTGAAATAATAACTTCAGTGTTAGGTTGACTTTATTCTTTGAGGTTTGCAAATGCTTTTTAAAATACATAAACCATGGACCCCTCTCAGTTAGTGGCAAAATGCAGCTATATGTGATGCCATCCCAAGACAGCACAGCAACCTTGTTTCTGCTGTGTCTTTAATACCAACTACATCTCAGACTGCTTTCAGTAATTCCTGGCAGGACATAGGAGAGAGTAGACAGGAAAGAACCTGCTCCAAACACCCCGTGAGTCACTAGTATAATCTCATTTAGCAGTGGATCTCATACAGGAAGGGGAACAAGTGAAAAATTCTGAAACACAGCAATCCCCTCGTGCTTTAATGAGATTTTAGGAAAGGAAAAGAGGGATGGCTATCTTTCTCTGCCAAAGTAAAATTATTGTCTCCATTTTTGTAAAAAGAATTAACTCATCATGGTAAAATATTTAAGCTCTGTTGCATTCACAAGATTCTATTGTTGTTGTTCGAATTGCCTTTCAGTTATAACAACGAGGAAAGTTGTTTGTAATAACCACAACCTTTTAGGTAAATACAACCTTAAGTTCATGTCCTTTTAACCTTTGTTAATTAGCAGCCAAAATAAGGCACAGTTTACAGTCATAAGTCAGACTACACTATCTGTTTGCCTTAAACACTGATTGTAATTAATTGAATGCGCGTGGTTTGCTTTGCAGAGCGACAATGCAGATGCTGTGGTGCACAGCCTGGAAGCCCTGCATGCGTGATTTGCCCTTTACCACCATCTCTCTCTCACTCCGAGGTGGTATCTTTTGCTCTTATTGCTATACTGGTCATGACCAGAGCTTGAAGTCTTTATTAAAGACATATTTCTCTCTCCTAGCCTTCTTTGTGCTGTAGATCTAATCTTCTCTGACTATAGTTCTTCTTTAATTACCTTTGCAGTACCTTAATGAAAAAGCTTTTTTCTTTGATGATTGTCTCCTTCAAGTATTTGTGGCAGTGTTTCTTTTCACTTATTATTCAGCCATTCTGTATAGATGGAAAGATCTTAATTCTCCCCGGGAAATTAATCCCTATGTGCTTAATTTGATTTAAATTCTTCTACCAATGCGTATGCTAAGAAGTTATGGGACAGTGAGCAGGCCATTGATTTAAATGCTGTGATCTGAGAGGGGAAATAGTATTTGACATGCATGATGTTGGCAACAGCTGCTTTCGTGTTCTGGCTTTCTGAATTTCCCTTCATTAATTCACATCCTTCTGTGGTGGCAGTGTTTGTAAGTGATAGGAGTTTTTTCAATATAAGTTATTCCAAAGCTTACTCCAGACAGACACAGGCACTTTTGCTTCTTCTCCTCACCATTTTTCCTCGTTGCCTCTAGTTTGCACATTAGTTTGTTTAGGTCTACCTTATTTTATTGTAAACACTGACTATTTTGCTGTCCAGATTCCTGAGGCCTGCATGTTTTGTTAGTTTAATCTTGTAATTAACCTACTGATATAGGTGGGAACAGTTGGCATCCTCCCCAGCCTTCCTCTGTGCAGTCTCTTCGCAGACAGGGTAACAGGGATGCCTTTACTGACAGAGTATGTCCAGCTTGTCTCTCTCTAATGTTAATAAAAGCAAGGCAAGGCCTTTGGGTGATTCTGATAGTTGCTATATAATACTTCTAAATTGCCCAGTAATTAGCATGCATTTGTACTTACTGATTGCAGACATGGAACATTAACAATACTAAATATTTGTACAAAACTTGGATGTGTCAAAATTCTCCCCAAAACTACTGACAATGCTGTTGTTGACATTTTTATATTCTACTTGTGTCAACAAAAAGAAATTGCAATATTTATTTTATTTGACCTCTCGGTTTATTTGAACCTTCCAACCCCCAAAAGAGGTTATTAAGTGTTATCATAAAGTAATAGGAGAAACATGGAAGCTTGTTCTTCCTGGTTATGTAGGAAAGCTCTATATTGAATGCTGCTTCTTGGAAGCTGTTGACAAATATTGTATTTACAATCTATTTGAAAAACAAAACCTGACCTGACCTGACCTGATTTCTCCGTAGAGCAAAGGTTAAGTATAAAGATGATGTAACTTGCAAACCATCAGGTTTTCAAAGGCCATATGTCCCCATACTGTTAAAAAAGATGAAATTAAGAAAAAAGTAAAACCTGTTTAGAAACCAGATGGTACTGTTTGCTTCAGCAGAACGGGTCATAATTCTCTTCAGATTAGCCATCCAGGATATGAAAGGAGGAAAGATGATTCATCTTAAACAACAGTGTCTCATCTTCTTGTTTCGGGCTGTCTCTTCAGCATTTTGTCTGACTCTTTCCTGTTCACTTTTGTGATATCAGCAAACCCGCTATGCTGGATAGTAAACTGGATAATGGACCTGGGAGTCTGAAAATAACTGCTCCCTTGCCACTCACAATATGTGTAGAAGCAGAGTAGCCCAGCAGCAGCAGTCTTGGGCTGGTGTTTTGTGAATCGTGATGCTGCACCTTGCGGAGGCAGCACTCGAGTCAAACCTGCTGTGGATTAGGCACCATTTCCAACGCTGCCTGAAGAGATATTCTGTGATAAGCTCTGACAATTTGATTGTTGCATGGTGAGGTGGCTTGGTTTCGAAGGTCAGACACAAGAATCAGCTCTAAGTGTTGTGGTATGTGTTAGAAGCGTAGCCAGCGGCCAATTTGAACGCATATTCTTATAACAACTCTCCATCTGATCTTTCTTTTTAATGAATGGTGTTTCATGCAGCATGTCTGCATGAAAAACTTTTCCTGCATTTGTTGCACATTGAAATGAACTGCCAGATTTCACAAAACTTAAAAGTTTTTGGTGGATCCGATGCTTGTTGAAGTTCTGCAGTGGCTGTGGGTGAAATGGGAAAAGGAGAAGAAGGAGAACTAACCCAAGCTCTGTTGAATGTACCTTGTTTTCAGGAAATCTACTGCTTATTTCAAAGATTGAGCTACAGTATTTTTGTGCAGTTGATTTTCTGTTTACACCATGGGGTAAAAGAGATGAGTAATAGGAAAGAAGCAAAATGGCTTAAGAGTCACAAAGGGCTTACTACCGCAGCATCCTTGTGTCATTAAAGGGTGGGCTAAGGTTTTTGGAACGATAGCATGTCTCCCCAGTTAGCACCATTCTGACATACACTGTATTTGATTGACTGCATGCAGTGACCAAACGATCTTGATTTGACTTAATACACATAGAAACAAGAAGTACATTTTTACCATAACTAATATCTATTGGGAAGAAGAGAATCAGGAGCAATGGGTTTCTAGCATTTGATGTATCACAGAAAATTTTAAAATAAAACTCCAATAGGAGGTTTGAGCATTTGAAGTGTACTTGCTTTCCCTATCATGGATTCCTTAGATAAATTTGGAACTAAATATGGTCATCTCAAGCTATAATTTGAGGTGTTCTTTTAGGAAAATATTTCTGATAAAAAGAAAATTTTAGAGGAAAACTCTGTTAATGATAAAATAGCATAATAGTTGCTGGGTCATTTTTTATGTGCTGGACTACTAGACTATCATAACATGGAATTTACAATTATTTAATTAAATATAAACAATCAAAATGGAGAATACTTTTCCTGATATTTCTCTATTCCCTACCTGTAAGTAATATTCAGTATATTTGTCATAACATACTGATTTTTATATACATTTTGTCTTACACATTTTTGGAGTGGGAATATTTTATATCCACCTGACCATCATAACTCATGAGGAAATAAAGAGTTATCATAGTGCTCAACTGCATGTGTAAATTGTATAAATTAAGCACTGTTGTATAAAGACAGCAGCTGGCTTCTGCTTTAACTTCAGTGGGAATATGTGTCCACAGGTAAAGTGAATTTTGTTTGGACGAAAAGGTTACGATGGCCTATGGTAGTCCACATACAAATTAAAAAGTTTAATCATTCTCCCTGAGAGCAGTTAATAAGAAAGTTTCTCTTGCTTAGATGTGATCTAGAATATTTAGTCCATTACTTCCCATGGGAATACTTCCATGAATAAAAGCTCAGTGGAGTGAGTCGTGGCTCAACTTCTAGGAATAAATCTGAAAGAGGTTCAGAGGCTCAGAAACCCACCAAATTATGGTCTTTATTAATCAGTAGTGCAGTAGGGTAAAAATAGTCCTAATTTGGACACATTTAGACAAAAAAGATGAGTGCTGTCTTGCGACAGAAATTTATTCTAATTAGATTTCCCTCATGTCAGTAGAAGACTTCAGATATTTTCTATGGCACTGTTGATCAAACACAGATTAGAATTATTGGAGCTATAAATTTTCTACCCAGACATTGCCTTTAAGTAGGATATTGATAGTCTCTTGGGGGCTGGATATCATAGAATCATAGAATGGTTTGGATTAGAAGGGACCTTTAAAGGTCATCTAGTCCAATCACACTGCAATGAGCACAGATTTCTTCAACTAGATCAGGTTGCTCAAAGCACCATCCAACCTGACCTTGAATGTTTCCAGGGATGGGGCATCTACCATTTCTCTGGGCAATCTGTGCCAGTGTCTTAACCATCCTCATTGCAAAAAATTTCTTCCTTATATCCAGTCTAAATCTACCCTCTTTTAATTTAAAGCCACTACCCCTTGTCCTATTGCAACAGGCCCTGCTAAAAAGTTGGTCCCCATCTTTCCATAGGCCCCCTTCAAGTACTGAAAGGCCACACTAAGGTCTCCCTGGAGCCTTCTCGTCTCCAGGCTGAACAACCCCAATTCTCTCAGCTTGTCTTCAAAGGAGAGGTGCTCCAGTCGTCTGATCATTTTTGTGGCCTTCCTCAGGACCTGCTCCAACAGGTCCGTATCTTTCTTGTGCTGAAGGCCCCAGAGCTGGACGCAGTAGTCCAGATGGGCTCTCACAAGAGCAGAGCAGAGGGGCAAAATCACCTCCCTTAACCTCTTGGCCATGCTTCTTTTGATGCAGCCCAGGATATGGTTGGCTTTCTGGGCTGTAAGTGCACATTGTCAACTCACATCCACCTTTTCATCCACCAGAACCCTCACGTCCTCCTTGGCATGGCTAATCTCAAGCTCTTCCTCCTCAAGCTTGTACTGATAGCAGGGCTTGTCCCAACCCAGGTGCAGGACCCAGCACCTGGCCTTGTTGAACCTCGTGAGGTTTACACAGGCCCACTTCTTGAGCTTGTCCAGGTCCCTCTGGAGGGTATCCTGTCCCTCAGGCATCTCAACTGCACCACTCAGCTTGGCATTGACCACAAACTTGATGAGAGTGCACTCTATCTCACTGTCTATGTCATTGATGAAGATTTTGAACAGCGCTGGTCCCAGTTCTGAGGACACTGAAGGACACTACTTGTCACCAATCTCCATCTCGACATTGAGCTGTTGACCATTACCCTCTGGCTATGACCATCCAACCAATTCCTCATCCTCTGAACAGTCCACCCATCAAATTCATATCTCTCCAATTTAGAGAGAAGGATGTTGTCGGGGACCGTATCAAAGTCTTACAGAATTTCAGATTACATCTGTAGATAGATGACTATCTATACAAAAAGGCTGGCAACTAGGAGCAACTTTATCACTGGATCCACTACTCCCTATGCGCACACCACTGTATAGGGAGCAAAATAAATTTCAATCATTAAAATGTAGAAGTATGAACACTGTGTCTCTCTTCAAGAGCATGGACGTACCCTGGCAAGAGTATGAAGACTGTGTCTTCATCTATAGGACAGACTGTGTTCACACTGGGACATAAATCGGAGAGCACTGGAAATTGTTCCTGGCTTCAAGACACAGAAATTGGACAGTGAGGTGGATAGAAAACTGGTTAAAAGACAGAGCCCAGAGGGTTGTGATTAGGGGCGTGGAGTCTAGCTGGAGGTCAGTGATGAGCGGTGTTCCCCAGGGGTCAGTACTGGGCCCAGTGCTCTTCAATATATTCATCAATGACCTGGATGAGGGGATAGAGTGCACCCTCAGCAAGTTTGCTGACGACACAAAGCTGGGAGGGGTGGCTGACACCCCGGAAGGCTGTGCCGCCATCCAGAGAGACCTGGACAGGCTGGAGAGCTGGGCGGAGAGGAACCTTATGAAATTCAATAAGGGCAAGTGTAGGGTGCTGCACCTGGGGAGGAATAACCCCCTGCACCAGTACAGGTTGGGAGCTGACCTGCTGGAGAGCAGCTCTGAGGAAAGGGACCTGGGAGTCCTGGTGGACAACAGGATGACCATGAGCCAGCAATGTGCCCTTGTGGCCAAGAAGGCCAATGGCATCCTGGGGTGCATCAAGAAGAGTGT
>VXBO01001644.1:405431-670507 GCA_013400135.1 Rhinoptilus africanus | reverse complement strand
CTATGATTCTATGATTCTAAATTATTGCCCGGGTTTAGTAAGTAAAATTCCTTCTCCTGAATACATCCAGTCAAAAAAGTCATATCCTCATCACCTAATGTCTCACCTCTTCTATTCCTGTATAGTCCCCTTGCCACATTGCAGAGGGAAGATTTCTGATGAGAAAAAAGGAAGAGCCTGATAGATAAAGCCCTCTCTTTCTCCAGGGGTTACCAATGCCTGTTATCTGATAGCAAGTAATAGAAGAGAGAGAAATAGCATTGAAAAACAGTGATGCATAAATTACTTTATCTAACTTGGACAGTAACATAGCCCAACAGTACTGCCTGGTACCCAGATCTGCATGGAAACCTCCTAGTCATTTCCTACGAGTTCCTGTCCAGAGGGTGAGGTTTTTTCTGTTACCATGAGACACAGCAGTGTGGCCTTTCCAGGGAAGTGGACCTGGTTTAATGGCTTCAGAAAAACAGTCTGATATAAGTGGTATCTTCCTTATATGGGTATTCTAAGCTTTTGAAAACAAGATGATTTATATGCTAATAAGATTTCTATTATTGCAACGATTGCTTTCTTGTCCATTAATTACGTACACTTTGATCAGTCAGCATTAGTACTGTGCATAAAATAGCTTTACAAACATTTAATAAATGAGCTCATGTTATTAGTGTTTTTAAAGATAGTTGTTGCTACAAATTAAGAGATTCCTTTTCCAGCTTAGAATATGGAGATAAAATATGATCTAATTTGAGAAGCAATTGCTTTTGTTAGCTGTTTTGCAATTATTAATTCTTTTTTATGAGTGATAGAAAGAGAGTCGAATCTCCTTTTAAGTGCTGTATCCTCATTCTAGATGGAATTCAACGTTGTCATATCACTGCAATATAGTGAAAAACATCATAAATATTCATTGAACGCCAGTGGCAGAGAAGGAAATACTTTCTTATTCTAATATCACTTTCATTTGAGACAGATGAAATAAAAGGCTTCTCATTAGTTATTTTGGGACATTTAATACACTATAGGAATGGCATACACTTGGCAAATTAGCACAGATGATTGATGACAAGTATTAAAAAAATAGAAGTAACTGATCTTTAAGGGCAGCTGTGAATACAAGGTTTGCTGCTTATTGTACAGCGCAGTGCAGTTTGTCAACGTATTAAAAAGAAATTTAGTCCCATTCAATTCAGTGTGAGTGTGTTGACCAAGATAAGGAAAAGGTTACGATACTGGAGATAGCCAGAGAAAATAATGGAATCTGTCATTTGTCTTCCCTCAGGCTGTTTAGATATTATTGCTGTCTTTCTTCATGTAGTCCTCTCCAAGAAGCCTAGCGCTTGATGCCGGAATGCTTTAATTATAGAGGTGTCAGCGTGAGCTTCAACTCGTTGAGTTTATTTAGAACTTGTAGTGTTGGATCTTTTGAAGGAAAATTAAGAATACTGCATCTTTAAACAATAGGGGTTTTTTTGCTTTCCAGTGAAGTCTCTTCCAAGTGTAATGCTTCCTGGGCTCTAAAGGTCTGATCTCTCAAACAGGGCTGAAGTAAGCAGCCAAACTGATAAGATAATGGTTTCTATACTGACATCGACGCAGGAGGGGTCTGAATATGAGGCAACCTTCTCTTTCCTTGGCAACAGAAAAACGGGCAAAGCAAGGGCTGGGCCACTGGACTTGCCTTCAAAGATCTTACCTTAAAATCTGTTTAGCATCCTCTGCAGAACAGGGTTTCAGGACTTCCTTCAGCATGAGCTGAAGTGCCACCAGGAGTGGTCCCAGTGGATTTGCACTGGCATCGGCTTGCTCGGTTGCTAGACCCCACTACTAGGGCTCAAACAGCAATTCAGCCCAGCTCAGCGTGATCCAGGGGGATGGTGCTGGGGTACTGCTGTGGAGACTTTAATCTGGGGGAAAAGAAAACTCAACTTGTATTCAAAGGAGTGCAGTCCTTGCTGAATATAAGTTAGGGAAATGAGTGTAATTTGTATATATTATTCTCTAAAGAGTGCAGTTATGAGTCAATCAAAAATTATCTGTTCTTTTGAGTGATATTCTGCCACCGTCAGCCTTCTGATACACACACAAATGTGTTTTTTTTCAAAATCTAAATATATGGATATTTTTAATATTTCAAGAAATGTAGAAAATTGGTTTACATTTTCAAAAGAAATATTTAACATTTTCATGTAAAAAAAAATATTTTTTAAATCTGAAAATGGACTTTAATTCCTTTTTCCACGTGAAAAATTTCTGTGTGTTTTTTCCCCTGTTTTCCAGCATATTTTAGTTCTTTTAAAATTTATTCTTTTGCCTTTTTTTTGCAACTAAATAAAAGTAAGGCATATACCAATTTCAAAGTCTCTTCAGTATTAAATAACTGAATTGTGTTATTCTGACAAATTATCAGAGGACAGCCTTAGTCTCCTAATGAGTATGTGACCAGATACAAGCTTTCACTACAGAACTTAACTAGTAATGCCCACATGTAGACATTATTTAAACTAGATTTTAGTAAAATTTAATAAATCAAACACAAGTGTAGAAGTTCAAAGTCTCTGTTCTTTGGACGATGCCTAAAGTAATACATAGTTAGCTCTACCTCATGGCAAGGGGAAGTGGGAAGTGTTTAGAGGTGTATCTGTCTGGGTTTTACATAGTCATTTGATGCAGGGTCACAAGAAAAATGAGTAAAAAAAGGCAGCTAAAATACAGCTGTAGGAGAGGTGACTTCAGGCTGGACTGAAAGGCAAGAGAGGGGACTCTTCCAGCAGTTTCCCCAAGACAGCAGTATCAGCTCTTGAACTTATTTTATTGAACATGTTTATTTATGCCTGATGCTAAAAGTGTGAGTGTTATTCATGCAAATTGTTCATAACATGGATTTGAAAGGCACCCTTAAGATAGAGGATGATTAAAATGTCATGTAGAAAGCGCTAAAGGATCTTAATAGAATCACAGAATTGCTTAGGTTGGAAGGGACCTTTCAGATCATGTAGTACAACCATCAACCTAACTCTGACAAAAACCATCACTAAACCATATCTCTAAGCACCATGTCTACCCATCTTTTAAATACCTCCAGGAATGGTGCCTCAACCACTCCCCTGAAGGTTCCAGTGAGACACTGGAGGAAATAAAAGTAAAGAATGCAGGCTGTGCACTCATGAAACTGTCTGCTTTAGACACATCAGAGGCATTTAAAGAGAATGGAGGTGTCCAAGATTCAGACAGAAGCAGCCCAGAATGGTTCCTCCCCAGTTGCACTTTCAGGATGCTGAAATTCAGTCCCTGCCTCTATTCTGGTGGAAGGATAACTCAGCTGGTTTTTTTTTCTTTCCCTGTGGTGGCTCAGAGAATACCAAGTATACTGGAAGAAGAACTGCTTGTTCTCTGCGTAAATATCAGCCAAAAGACATAGGGGGAAAAGCTGTTTAGTCCAAATCATATTATAAGCCTAAAGGTAAGTATATAGCCAAAAAGAAGAGGAACCTGAAAGCTAGAGGAAAACTTAAAATGACCAGAAGATTCAGGATCAGAAGCAGTCTTCTGATGGGAATGATGGAAGTGAAAAACTCCCCATGCTGTGTTTTGTAACTCCAAGAAAATTCTTAGATACAAATACAGCCACTTGCAAATGCATTGATGGGTAGTAATTGCCTTCTAGTTTGAAATTTACTGACTCCCATTCTGCCTTTGCTCCTCTTGAATATAGAACTGAGACCAGTACAGTAAAGTGAGATGCAAATAACTTGTGTGTGTGTCCAGAAGCAGTTTAATTGTGTCTGGGCTGAAAAAGGGGATTCACTAGACCAAGCTTGGTAGCCTTGGAATCTGTTTGTACTTCCAGACTAAAACTGATCATATTTTCCTGTGTAGATCTACCAGTTCACTCACCTGGTTGCATCTGAATTAGTCTGCGCGACACGGTGTAGATACCGTGTTGGGTATGAGAATGTTGTGAGGGGGAAAACAGAAGGATATCTAGCCCTTAGCTGATTCATGGCATTAATTGAACTTTTCATACTGCCTTGAGTTAGAAGAAAAGCAAAACCAGGACTCTCTTTACTAATAACTTGCATTTCTGCTCATTTCTGCAAATTAGCTAGTGTGACTTAAAGGGTGACATTGAAATATTACCTGTTGCCTTGTTTTCATCTCCATCATTATGTCCGTGGGGAATCTTGAAGAGTTTACAAATAACATCTTTCTTTGAAGAATACACTCTTTCTCTGTTAAGTGGCTCTGCATTCTAGCTATTTCTCTAATTTTAGTATGACATTGATTTCAAGTTAGTTTTAGGTAGCGAATATATTGGAAACAACAAAGTATTTCACAAATGTTCATAAAAGCATCCGTCACAGTGGGAAGATGTTTAAATATCAGTAAGCCTTAACTTCAGTGTTCTGAAAATGTAGGAAAACCGATCGCAAAGTAACACCATTACTCCAAGCATTGCGTTATGGAGTCTGAAGAGAGCTATACTTTTGAGAGCTCTGATATATGCCAGCTGGGAAGCTGTTATGCTGTGTAGGATCTAATGGTATGTGACGCTGATCACTCACAACTCAGAAACCGAAATGAGCCTCTTCCAGCATCTGTGGATCTGACTGTTTTCTGAAGAACATGTAGACTGCTGTCTTTCCTCAGTAAAACTGCTACAAGGATATAAATAGAGAATCTTTAAAGTTTCAAAACTATGCCAATTATATCTCACTGATTCTCTGCAGGCTGTTAGCACTGGTTAGAACAGCCTGAAGGAAAAAAATGGACAATGAAAAAGGCCGAATTTGATTTTATGAAGAATATGTTGGTTCGACCTCCTTCCTGCCACTGGCAAGCCTCTTCACATCTCCGTGCCCAGCAACACTAATGCTCTTCTCTCCAGCTTTCAGTCAGAATTTGATGCTGATGAAAGCATCACCTGGAGGGATGCAGCGCTAAAGAAGTGGAAGGGGATGAAACATCTACTTCATTATCATCAAACATAGCTGTTTTCAAGAGTGCTTTCTGATATGGGAAGCAATATAGACAAAATCTGAAATTTTAGAGAAAAGTGATTGTGAGTCCCAGGTTTAGAAATAGTTTAGCCTAGGCTTTTTAGCTTTACAGAAATAGCCATTGTAAACGTCACAGTTATTCTGACAGTTGTCAGGTAAAGACAAAACCACAACTTGGCTAAAATAAAAGGCTGTTAGAAGCTTGCTGTAAATTTAAATGAGTGAAGATTATTGTTGTTTCATTATGAAATGGAAAACCATCCCATTTCAGTGACTGTCACTGGTAAATATATATTAGAAAATTAATGTACCAGACAGTTCTATGTGCTTTGAGCTGCCTTAATTGGTTTGCCCAAGAAAGGTTTCAAGTCCTCTAGTCATTAGAAACATTTCATGAATATTGGATAAAAGGATCTGAATTCCTGTGTAGGAGCTTGTACTGACTAAAGAGGGAAGATCAGTGTTTGTGTTCTAGGCATGGATGGCTGTTCACTAAAACCCAGCCTTTTAGCTGATTCCTTCTTTTCTGATAGGCGTCAGCTCACACTTCTGTCTGCAGGGGAATTTTGAGATGTAGAGTAGCCAGATAACG
Source organism: Rhinoptilus africanus (assembly GCA_013400135.1). Classification (NCBI taxonomy): domain Eukaryota; kingdom Metazoa; phylum Chordata; class Aves; order Charadriiformes; family Glareolidae; genus Rhinoptilus; species Rhinoptilus africanus. Next base: position 664,918 of record VXBO01001644.1, on the reverse strand, counting down.
CTGGCAATGAGTCTCCTATCACAACCTTTCTCTAGCCAGTAGCAAGAATCATCCAAGACCGACAGGTATTCATACTTAAAAAGAGATTTGTAAAGCTCTCTGGTCTTTGTGCCTTTTCTTTTAAATTTTCCTTTCTCCTTAAGGAAGTTTTGAATTTACGTTGCTCATTTGGAAAGATAATAGTCTGAAGACACTGTGCTCAGCACTTGCACATGAGTAATGCCAGTGTGCTCTACTTTGTATGCAAAGATCTTGCTAATAATATAGACTGCCTGCTCATTAGAAAGAATATAGTAAACAAAGTAATCTCCTGTGTGAAGACAATGTGACAGAGCCTGGGCAGGAAGAAGAGCGCGGAGAGGAGGTAGTGGCTCTTGCAGTCTTTCGAGTCATCATCAGAACAAATGAAATACAGCCTGTGCAGTTGTGCTCTCTGCTGGGATTAATGTAGTTTAAAGAAAATGGAAGAAATTACTTCAGAACATCATCTGAAATTGCACTGTTGAAGAGAGAGCACTGCTGCTTAATGCGGTGTCCTTAAAAGGCTTTGTGCCATCTCTTCTGATTCATTCTTCCAAAAGCAGTGAAACAAAACGGTGGTGGTGAAATATAATGTGCTGTTATGCTGTTTCTACAGACACACAGAGCTAGAAACTGAAATCATCAGGGACTCAACCTCAAAAGAACAATTCTGAACATCACCTCAGCAGTTCATATTTACTTTTTAATACACACAGGAAAGGGCTTGAGTTCCTAGTCCCAGTGCTTCAGACTATTTCCTCTTTTCTTGCCACTCTGAAAGACAGGTTGTTTACATCAGTGTTTTTACACATCTCTGAAAGAGATTGTAGACGAGTAAAGGGATTATTTTGCTCGTGCTTCAGGGGTCTAATATAGATCATGAAACTGGCTAAATATTAGTAGTCAGCACTTGGTTACATATATCACCAGCCTCGACAGTGTTTGTTGCAAACATTTCCAGTGCCTGGCACTTTGTTTCCAAAGTATTCAGAAAAACTGGAAAAAATTTTGTCAAGTGTGTATGTTTCATTTTAATTTCTTGTCATGCTTTTAAACCTAAGACCAGTGATGACGACCATGTTTTAGGCAGCCGACAAAGAGCTTGTTTATATGGACACTGGAAGAGATGGCTCATGTAGCAGAAAAGTTCTGTCATTGGATACGAATGATATGGCAAGAAAGAATGGCAAAAAAGAGCATCTAACTGCTCTACCTTGTGCGAATCATAAGCCTACCTGAATGTGTAAAAGCACATTAATGACTGACAAAACATAAAGGTTTCGTCTGCGATGGCCAACAAGTACAATACTGTTTGATGCATGATTTCCTGGCTAGTATCCTTTTTTCCCCACCTTCACCTGTTTATGAATTGCTGGTACCTTGTCAGGAACATTATTCCCTTAGACTTGCTTACTCTGTGTTGCAGATGTTCATTAATCAGACTTTTGCTTGCTGTGCTGAAAAAAACGCTATGATTGTCCTGTCTCATTTCAGCATAGCTGTGTAAAATTGTGCGTATGCATCTAAATGCTAATCTAATGGAACAGCATAGTCTGGGTTTATTTCATGTCATTGTGCTGGCAACAGCACACTTTTGTGACAAGAGAACTTGATGATGGAGGATGCTGCTGAGATGGAGGGAAGACATTTCACCCAAAGAAATTATGTCCGTTCCCCATCGGATTCCTGCACTTCCCTGAAAAAAAGACATGAAGTTCTGACCAAAATATGGTAACGTTCAGATAGCAAAATATTAGTTAGAAGTAGAGGCACCCTTCTACACAGTGAGGTGTTTCAGTTATGGATAGCCTTCCTCAGGAAATAAAAGAGACAATTGAGGTTTAGAGAATGGAGATAGACAATAACAAAATCCCCTCTCCCATAAAGAAAAGACTGAATGGACTGGAACCCTTTATTTAAAAGGGAGTTAAGTTGCAGCATGATGAAGTCATGATGACAGGGCTTACAGTACTTTCTATTTTCGCCTATTCCTAGATTCAGGATGTATGTGAATGATAGACACATAAAGATGTTATACTTGATCACCTTTTCCCAAAATTAGAAACTTAAAGTGCTGGTCTTCACTTGCCATCTCTTCCAGCCCAGCTGTGGAATACAACTCTGTCATTCCTATCATGATATTAGGACATGCACAGTGTAGCCGTTTTTTTGAGGAAACTTGGTTTTGGGAAATGCTTGTATTTCAAGATGGTTCACACTAAAGGAACCAGGGAAAAGCACAACTGGCCAATGCCACAGACTACTTGTATCAGCTGTTGTTAACAGAGATCTCTTGGCAAATATAAGGCACCAAGCACATCTTTTTTTATTAAAATGCCTGGATAATTTTGCCCAGAACAGTTTCTGCCCTGGAAATAAAGAAAAAAAAAAAAAGAAAAAAAAGTGATGTTATATGTCTCTCTCCTGTGTGTTTTATTTCCAAATGGCCTCTGATGTGAACCTCTACATCTGGTTATCCCATACTTTGCTCCTGTTGAAGCAGTTTCTGTAACCTATTTTAAAAAAACATGAATCTTTCCTTAACTCAGAGATAAAGCTGATTTTCCATTTACCTTTTGTCTTCCAAGAGTTCACAGAAGAAGCTACATAAGCATATATGAAGTGTCCCATGAGGTCAGTAGACTGGTTCACCTCCCAATCCTCTGTTTCTGAACAAAGCAAATAAATAAGCTATCCCTACTCAATGAAAATTTCAGAAGCTCACTTCCTGCTGTCCAAAGGAGCAACATGGAAAACGCCACTGATTTTTCTGTTTGAGACTGATGGCCTAAGACCTTCAGTGTCTGCCTCCAATATTATGGGATTCTTTATTCTTCTTTTCCATCACTGTCATGATTACCAGAATTTTTTTTCCCAGGCACTTCTGTTCCATCAATTTATCTTCCTTCTTCCCCATTTTCTTTCTCCAAACCTCATGTTTTCATGTGTGGGAAACTTAGTCATTTGTGAGTATATTTTTCAAGCATTATTCCTGTGGTGCAGACACATATTTAATGCTTAGAAGAAAGCATGTTCATTTTTTCCCGCTGTTTAATGCCTGCTCTGTCTAGCTAGAACACAAGTATCTGTTTAGATGAGAATGGTGCTATTGCCTCATTTAGAAAATGTTTGCCAAGGACAGATTTTTAGCTGTGTTTCACACCTGCTCTTTGAGCTGCTCTGCTGCTGCTGCTCTCCACACACCACTGTTGAATTACCCAAATCTTTTAGAAAATGTCATACGAGAGAAAACAGGCAGGGAAAAGAAATCCCTTTGGATCATAAAATGTTTCAAATTTAAATCTTCAATCTTGAGAATTTTGATGGAAACACCTTTTTCTGAACATAGTCTCGAGGCTTGAAAAGCGGAAGTCACTGGTTCTGCTTTGATCAAATGTTCTAGAAACACTTTTTCCACAGCAGTGTAAGGATATAAAATCCTGGATTCAGAAGCATTATTGATTTTAGGAAGCATTTTAATTTTCATCACCCTCTGCCTTCTGCTCTCCTCCCACTGTTCCAAAGGTGACAATTACCTCTTTATCCCACAGGGGGTGACAAAATTATTGCTGTCCCCCTAGTGTCCTCTCTGGCACTGTCCTCAGGTCTCCTGTGCTCAGCTCTTTGTCTCTGCCTAATTGAGTGGTGTAACTAGGTTGAAACCAGAAGATTTGTGCACAAGCTGCCCTCAGCTGGAAGTTTGCTGTTTTGTTTCAGAAGCGAGGTCAGGCTTGCAGAGCTAAAAGCTTGTTGGGTTACTCTCAACTGTATCATTTGATACACTAAATGATATTCCCTTTCTCTATAAATTGCTGTCTTAAACATGGTGTTTGGAGGGTGGAAAAGGTTGTGAATTACAGCTTGTAGCTCTTCACCACCTAGAAGTTGCAGAGCCAAGACCCACAGTAGCCAGATTCCTGTTATGTGTGTGTCAGGAGAGTCATATCTGTAGCTAAGGAGCCCTGTATGAGTAAATCAAGCATGTGTAACGCGTGAGTGGTGGACTGTGTGGAGTACCTGGTGACACAGAAAGGCTTCTGAAGGGAGCTGGGACTCTCTGAGGGTGTCTCGCTGCCTCCCTCTTAGCTCTTTCTGCTAGCACTTGCATCCTTCCATGGCTCCTTTGTGCTGGCTCTAGGGCTGGCCCTGGGAAGCAATTTAGAAACATCTCCCCCGCTTGCCAGAAGAATACCAAAAAAATATAAATAAATCACTGAATGCATTTTGCTGGTTTAATAGGCCACAACAGCTCACACAGGGGCCTGATGAGTGCCAAGCTACCACCAGGTAGGTGTAGGACTGTGCAGCTGTGAGCAACGTGGGAGGGCAATACCTGCCCTTCGGATGCTAGCAAGCTCTTAGGTTTGCTGTCCTGTGATGCTTCACCCTCCTTGGCTCCTACTTTTATTGCACTTAGACCAACAAGGACAGCACAGGATCAGAAGTACACCTTGATTTCAGCACATCACGGAACTTAAAGGGACAGTTTTAGTTTCATACTTACTAGTCTCTGATAAAAATGCACTGTGTTTTAGGTTAGAAATGTAACTTCAATTGCCTTAGTTATCCCACTGCTTTTCAGGTATTTCTGCGTACATTTATTCAAATGGTTTACTTTATATTAAATATCTAACCCGAGGACCCCCAAAGTCACTGAGTTAATTTATTTTGGAAAAAAAACCAGTCACTTTTGGAACTTGTTTGACTGTGTAGGCATTTCAGGGAAAGCCACAGGGAATAAACACTGTTATATGGGGAGATGACTTGCCTATAGGGGAGAGTAGCCCAGATTCCTGGACAGTGAAGTGGAACTGAGGCAGAGCCCTGAAATATGCTGGCCCACTGGAAAATGCTTGGGAAACATGAGTCCTGTGGCATTTAACTGTCTTGCATCCAGCTGTGATGTGTATGTCAATATACTCATGATCTTTCCTCTGATGAAGGGATGTTTATATTATTAATTTAGCTTAAATATGTAGTTATGATAATTTAAATCAACAATAAGATACTGAGTATAAGCTGAGTATATAATACAAATTTGAATAAACAAAAAATTGGTGCCATATGGGGGAAGACTGTTGGAGAAGGAAGCAAGCATGGTCTAAAGCAGACCTTTTTGTTGGTATAGTATTGAAAACCATGGAAATAAATGGAAACATTTCTCTGTTTACTATATTTGAGACACTTTGCACAAGAAAATGCACAGTAAATAAAATGACGGTCAAAGTGCAGACCTGGCCTTGACTGAGAAAGGAGTTAAGAATCTTCTGAACTCTGGTTTTATTGACTGATAAGAAAGCTAAAGACACGAATGAAAAAATGTGTTGGCTGTGCATTTCAGTGTCTGGGGAATGAAAGAATTCTAACTTTGGCATAGGCTTATGTCCAGAGCTGAATAATAATACTGTCAGTGATAATGCAAAGAAATTTCTAATAAATACTAGTGCTCCATAGCTCAGAAAGAGCTTAATGACATGTTCATAATATAGCAAAGATAACTACTTTTTATCCACCAGGTATAAAGACCAGCTGCTTCCAAGTTTAGACAAATTACTAACTGCTACAAAGACAAGGGAAGTCACACGTGTCTAAAATAATGCTAATTTTAGCTAATACTTTGTGAATGCAAAGGGATGATTGTTTTGGACTTCTTATTCTGACCACAGATAAAGGACTGATGGCTTAAGAGAACATCATTTCAAGAAAAAAGGTGGAGATTGTACATCCAAGGAGGGTAGAAACTGTCTTTTTAGCAATGAGATGAAATGCAGTTATGCTGTATAACAAAGTACATGTGAGTAGGACAGAAATCAATGTTAGGCTTGTAAAACAGAGCATACAGAAGAAGGCAGTACGCAAAAGAAACACAGAGATGTATGTGGCAATTGTGAGACAAACACTGTTGAAATGTTTGGTCCAGTTCTGGACCTTATTTGAAAAGGACGTTAAAACACTGTCTTTTTGAGGAAGAAAAAAAAAGCCAAGCAATTACAGGAAAAACAGCTGGACTCAGACATGTATCTTAAAAAACCCCAAACAACAACAAAGCCACAAAAAAAAACCCCCTAACATAATGTTCTGTATTTCTGTTGTCCAACCCATCTAACTTGCAATGTTCAACTAGTATTGTTTTCCCTTATGGGTGGTGGTACATTTAGAAAAGATGAGCAAGGTACACTTTGCTAAGGCTGCATTGTGAGTTATGCAGCTGTAACAAATCCCAAATAAAGCTTATTGAGATGCAGTGGGCAGCAGTGGCTGTACATACCAGCAGCGATATCCAGAGGTACCGCGCTGTGCCAGACTGAGCTCATTCAGCTTCTCTTCTACCCTCTGTTCACGTCACTGTCTGTTGGATTCCAAGACACATACTTTCTATTTCCTTCCCATCAGCTTTTCAAGGATGATTGCTGATGGGCAGCAGCTCAAAGATGGGCAGATCAGTTATAGAATTGGTATTTACTCTAGCATCACTTTTGCAATGAGTGAAGAGAGATGATTGAAGATCATTGAAGATGATTGAAGATACCAGTTTGGTGGTGTCAAACCAGTGGTTTTCTTTGGGATGATCTATATGTAATGAAGAGGAAAGCTTTGTTGATTAATTATTTTAATGTATAGTAAAATATGTGGTTTGATCTAAGTGCAAGTAATTCACTTGTGCAGTTGAATTAATTTTTTGTTAAGAACAGAGATCATATTTTACATCTCATGAAGTAAAATAATTACTTGACTCGGAAATATTGTTTGAATCTGATGATCATGTTCTGAAGAAGTTAGTATGAACATTACTTCTATTATTTTCTTTAAAGCATTACTTCTCTTCTATACAATCACTGATCCTCTTGCTAATGAGTATCTAAATATGCCTATGCAATGTCACCTAAACACAATGGAAGATAAAAGAGAGTTTTGTCTGGTTTTATATTCACATGGATTTCATAAGATCTAGATTTTATGGTGGGTCACACCATAAGTTGCAGCCTGTACCGGCACATGTGCTGGACTATGTGGTGAGATAAAAATAAAGAACGAAATAGTACTAAGATTTGCTTTTGTAATGTCAGCACTTAGCGTGTGTATTATCTATTGTATGTTATCTGTTAGTGTGTGTAATATCTATTCTTCAAACATTAGCTTCTTTAAATAAAGAAAAAAAGCACTGTTAGTAATTTATGAATCTCAAGCCTAAAGAAGATAACTCTCTAGCTAAATCTTATCGTATGTTACCTCAGTGTCAAAGAAATGACTTGACATGAGCCATAGGACATCATCAAATTATAAGTCACTTCTCATGCCATAAGTCAGCACGTCATTTCTACAAAACAGGTTTCTGAAACACTTGTTGGCTTATTTCTTACGAGCATTGCTGTAAGTCTCTAAAATTAAACACTACAACATTTGATTATATTTTTATGTCACTTTTCAAACCCCAAACGTAGTTGTCTTATTTTTCATAAAATAGTGGTGAAAGCATAGAGCAATGGGTGACTCCCATTAGTTTCCTCCCTATTCCTGTTTTAAGTTAATATTTGTAAAAGTAAAATGAAGGTATTGCTATTTATACAATTTCCCTGTGCTCATGAGGAGAGCTTCATTCTGACAGGTTGTTAGAACCAAACGTTGCAGCAGGAACACTATGTCCATGTCTACTGGGTCTACCTACAACTCCAGTAAAAGTTTAGGAGTGTTTCCTCACCCAGCCCACAAGAATTTGATAGTCTTGAGGGATTTAAGGTACTTGAGACACTGTAGCTACTTGTCAGATTTTATTATGAAGCAGCATTTTCCCGAGGAGCAAAGAACCAAGCAGTAACTGCAGCTGCGGTTGCACTTTTGATGCCAGTGTAATAAATATGTACTGTCATTGTCATGGATTGCACTGGAGATTCCTGCTTTGGGGCTTCTTGCTGATGTGGGTTTTCTTTTGATTTTACCTTTGAAAACAGATTTACTAGTTGGATTACACCTGGAATAAATAGCCAGTTTAAATTTCTCAAATATTTTTTTGCCCCGTTGGTATTTGTATGTGTAAAAGACAGACTCTGTAGTTTTTGAACAATATCCAAGACAATGCTAGAAGTCATTAAATAGTATTTAGGAAGTGTTATTCCTTTTAATAACCCATTTGACTTTTTAACATTTTTCCAGTAAGCTTTAATGAAAGTAAAACATTATTAATGAAAGTTTTGCAGATACCAAGGACATTTTCACATGAGTTGTTCCATAACTTTCATCGCCATCATTCATATCTTTATCTATGCTTAGGTCAGTATAAGCCACAAGCCTGAAAAGTTGATAAACGCAAATACTTCTAAATCTATAACTCTGATTATATATTTTTTTTCAATCCAAATTTTACATTTATTCAGACTATTTGACCTGATTTATGTTTTGTTGATAGTTTCAGAACACATCAATGAGGATGTATGCATTTATCTCTAGTCAGCATAGGCATACGGTATATGTCCGTCCAACTGAACGATAAAACTGTGTGTGATTTTACAAGAAGCAATGATGATATTGCAAAACAGTAACACTTGGAATCAAGAAAATTTAGTGAGCTGGTATATTATGCTATCAATAATAGATGACAATCATAGATGCCTGTGATGGTAGATGATAGCAGTGATTCTTGCTGTATGTTTATCTATAAATAGCACTCTAGTAGACTACAACTTACAGTCCTGTTATCTTGTAATAAAAGAATAAGAGGAGAGAGAGTTAAAGGTAGTAAATTTAAAATCAAATGAAAAAGTAATTTTTTCACACAGTGAAAAATTTAACTATAGAAATCTCCGGCACAGGTCACAGAGCCAAAAATTTAGCAAGGTTAACACTGGATTGACCATAAATATATCTGTGATAAGCGACACTTGCACAGCATCTTTACAAGCCTTTAGTATTTTCTACTGTTTACTTAAGCCAAGTAGCCAAATACATTATGATTATGTTCAAACAAATTAAGGGATGTTAAATGCTACTTCCCCAAACTAGAGGAGATCTGCATGAAGGCTGCTAAGGTGCACACATAAATCTGCCAGCTAATGTTTTACATTCTCTCCTGGAGCTACGTTAGCAGCCACTGGGTGAGACTTAGTTCAACTGGGTTTCAGAAGAGCAGCTCCTGTGCCCCTCTGCAGCTGTCACCAGAATCTTTCCCATTACCAGTGTTCATTTCTCTTGCTCTCTTTTTTGTCGCAGATTGTGCCTTTTGGCTTTTTAAGGCTTAGCACAAGGGAGCTTACACTTGTTGAAGGGTGTCTTCTTGTGTTTATCAAAGGGAAATGGTGTCTTGTGGCTTGCAGGAAACGTGGGGTGAGTGTGCTGTACTGTATGCCCTTTGTGCAGATCCTTGCAGATTCCAGTAATGCAGGTGGTTGCCTTCAGTTCAACCTTTGAGTGACCATAAAGATTTATCCAAAAAGGGGCTGACTCGCATAGAGAAACGTATAAGCCTTACATGCTTATTTTTTGGTTTCTCTTATCCTGGTGTCTGCTAAAACAAAGATTAATGGAAATGAGAATAATAAACAAAACTGTGGAGGCAGTAAAACAGCAATCTGTCCTAACAGCACTCAGCCCTCCTCTGCAAGTTCAAAATATTAAAAATACTTCTTAGCACAAATGAATGAGCACCTCTTCTTTCATACTTAATCACGAAAGAGCTGAAGTAAGGAAGAAACTAAGATCTTTTCTTAATTTAAGTTGGAAAGATAGGATGAAAGATGGGACTAATTTGCTAGGGATGTTTGAGGGGGTTTCAGCATTACATGACCATTATTTTGAAGAATGAAAATGTGAAGCACAACAAAGGGTAGTACTAACTTAAAGGCATTACATTTAAAAAAGAATACTAGGACATGCATGCTGATACATACAAAACTAAGCCACAAAAGCTATAGATGTCTATAATCATTGGTATAAGTAGGTAATAGAGCCTTTTGGAGAACCGTATGATGAATGAAAAGGAGAACCATTTTCTTGTGTGATCTTTGATAGCTCTTCCATAGCCTTGATAAAAACACAGAGTGAAAATCAATTGTTTGCATTTCTCTCATTGTCTGAGATTCAGTAAATTACTGCTTTTATCTTAACCTCCATTTCCATCCATGAAAAGTGGGTGATAACACTGCTCAACTTTCTAAGGCCATTTGAAACCTGTGTAAGAAAGCTTTAAGGAGGTGTTATTGAGTCATTTTAACTGTGCTTGAATCTGCTGTATTCAAAGTTTAAGCCTTGCTTGGGTAGTTTTGGTAGTGAAAAGAAAATAATTTCAGTGCTAATGAAATTATGTTATGAGAGATTTATAAAACTTTTAAGATATTTCTTTATTTTATTTAGGGTCAAGTTGTTTTCAGAAATGGAGAGAGGATGGGAACCATCAAATTTACGCAATTCCAAGGTAGGTTGCAGACAATTTAATTTGCATTTTAATTATGTATGCCAATTCAAACTTGTGCATCAGTTGCATTTGTTTCAGGATATTTTAAATATGTACCATTATTTTGAAAAGAAACCACTTGGAAGATGCAGTAGGGTACTTAGAAAGTTTTTGTTACCTGTTTAAAATACTGTGTTGGTACCCTGCGTGTTCTGAGATATTCACAGATATTTCTATGAATTTTTCTAGAAGAAAATCCACATACTTATAGAAACTACTGATCTATAAAACTGTACTGGTCAGCTAAGCATCCACCTCTTAATGCAGTTTTTTCTGAAAATCCTATCTGAAGAGGAACTTAGAGAGGGGTTTTTTTGCTGTTAAGGTCTTTCAAGTTAGTGTTTGTGCTCTCTGAAGACTCTCTTTTGACACTCTGCAACTGCTTGCTAAAAGTTGCTTCAGGAGCCGGTCCCTCAGCGTGCAGAGGACACAGATGGCTGACCCCATCCCTTGGAGGCAACACACTCCAGAGAGCGGCTCGCTGAGCCTGCTGCCTTCCCTCAGCCTGAGCTGCTCCTGCAGGGAATGGTCTCGGCAGCAGAGACCACGGATGCAGCCGTGGGGATTTGTCAAGGGTCTTTTGCAGCCGCGATGAGGTGCTTGCTTGGGAGAGTTTTCTGCAGAAACGGTGGTTCATAGAAGACGTTATAGTTGTTTCTGCAGTTTATAGCATGTGATTCATATTTTTCTTCCTAAGCTGAGGCTGAGATAAAAGCGGAGATGATAGCATTTGGATGGTCTTGCGAGAGTAGTAGTGAGAAAGCTGGCAAATCCTTTCAGACAATGCATGCGAAAGAAGCTTGCACTCCCTTTGTCTTAGGAGATCACTTCAAGCATAATCCTGCTGACCAAGTTACAAAGGTTCATCCTTTAAACAGAAATTGTCTGCTGTATGGGCATTATTATTAATGAACAGCAATGCACTTGAGGGGATCTGTTACTCATTCTAATTTACTGAAGCAATCTTCGGGATTGCTCTTGCCTTCACAGCTATAACTGATGGTATTAACTCATGTTCCCTGAAGCATTTCTACCCACTGAAACTTTGCAGACGTCATGTCAGGATAATTTAGAAATTCTTGCTCTACACTAATGATAAATATTGATTGCTTCCTCTTTTCCTGCCCACCCCCTCCCCCTATTTTTTCATAGTAGCAGTGTTTACAGCCACATGAAAGAGTCATGAGAAGATATTGTAAGGGGATTTTACAAGAGGTGTTTATTCCTCGGAAGTCTGAAGCAGCCCTTATGCATTATGCCTAAGGCAGCTGTGCGTACCCTGCTAGAGTCTCTGAGCAAGGAGGAAGTTTGACGCGTTCCCTCTGCGCGTTAAGGATTGATTGGGGATCACGGGGAGGTATGACATGCAACTTCTGAACTAATCCGGAGGAGCAATAGAAGTGCAGGATTGCTAATTTTATATAGGTTTTTATTTCCAACCATTCAAATTTGAGTTTCTTTATAAAGATTTCGGTTTCAGAACAGATGCTATTTAGCACCAATGGTTTTACCGTCAGGTGAAGTTCTCTTTGGTCAATAAGAACATAGGAGATAGGCACCCATTTTGTAATTCCTTGTAATTACATAATGACAATTTCAGAATTGATTCAGGCACATACTCGGGATTTTGATCACCAACTAGAGGTTTCCACTTAACCTACAGGAAAAAGTTTCATTATAACCCAGGCGTCCAAGGGAGAAGTACAGGAGAAGGGCTGGATTATCTCTTATGAGAGCAGTAGTCTGTCAACATGTTTGAAGCCTGGTCTTAAGTTTCTTTTAGTTTCTTAATAATTTTGTAAATGAAAAGAATGTACAAAAATGTATGAGAAATTGAAATAAGAAACAGTGTCACACCATAGGTGAAAGTAATCTGTCTTTTTTTAACTGCAAATTATATTCTAACTATTAATAATTTTTTTCCCTGTTCACTCATTGGTGGTGTTTTTATACAAGGCTTTTTTTTATTCAATACTTGTGGCATAATTGTAGGAATTATTAATTTGTTCAAAAGAATTCTTTATTGGTTAGGAATCTTTCTGAAGCATTCACGTTAACTTCTAATAAATCTTGGACTACTGGGGAAGTTCCTAATAACAGAAAGAAGTTAATTAACTCCAGTACTTAAAATGCTAAATGGGCTTTTCCTTTGTAGTTATAGCTGTTAGGTGTTATCAAGCTTGAGAGAGATAGAAAATTCATTCATTAAACTTTTTTTTTTTTAATATAATACGAATCATAATGATTTATAGGAAAAAAAGGACCACATCAAAGATGTCATGTAAATACTCTTATGAGATTAATTGTCATTAGGAGTATAGCACATATTAAATGTATTAGTAGCCTATTATCCAAACATAATAGTTGGGAATCATTAGTTTTAGTGTTCTATACCTCAAGAGGCATTTCTTCATCCAGACTGGTTTATGGGTTTGTTAACAATGCGAATGAAATATCAGAAATACTTCAGTGCAGCAAAATATAATGGGTAAATAGGTGATCATATATCACAAGCAGGATTCCTTGGCCGAAAAGGCTCTTCCTCATTTGCTGGGGTAGAAAATCAGCTGAGTAGTCTCAGGGACTTCTTTTTCGGTTCTTTGCTGGAAAACTTTTGTGTTCATGAGACTATCTGCAAACATTTTGGCTATGAAAAAAGCAGACAGCCATGTCTGCCAGAGGCAAGGGAAAACCAGCCTGTGAGGGTTCAGAGGGTAATTGCAGTATGCCTGACATGCTGTGATGAAATTTGTATAGCTGGCTTCATTTTGAAGCTAGATACAGTTTTTCCCAAACTCACGCTAGTCATGTCTCTTTTTCAGCTTCTGCGCAGCCCGTTAGTTTTGCAAGTGGTCAAACAGATGGTGGCAGATATAGCTGTGACCGAACTGCTTACTGCTTTATAGATCATGAATACCACCCAGGAATGATTTAGTATGCAGCAGAGAGTACCAAGCACATGTTACAGCGTTTTCTTCCCCTACCTTACTGGCAAATAAAGAGCAGTCTGTCAGTCTAGCTCAAGTATCCAAGTGATGTTTGAAGCTGGCATGCTTCCGAATGAAGCCATTTTTCCTCCGGTGCAATTCAAGGGCTATTCTCATCGTCAAACATACAGTTGAAGTAGACGGCCAAAATCTTTTGTCTAGTGAGAACGGAAAGAGGGTCCTGGCAACTGTTGTGTGCATATCAAGGAGCAGAGAGGGCAGCAACGAAACTCAGACTGTAGATTGCTGTGATGCAGGAGGCTGCGAGAACAGGCACATAGCCGTCCTTCAAAGTGCTACACTTTGACAGGTCGTTTCTGATTAATCCATCTGGAGCTTAAAAGGTACCTTGTTTTCAGTCATGTTCCTGTTTCTGTCAGGTGTTAGATGATATCCTAAAAGACTTCTGTGCTAGAAGAGATAAAAAAGGAAAATTAGAGCTGAATTGTAAACAAATAGCATTGAAATGTGCATAAATCATGCTTCTTGTAGGTAGGAGCAAAAGTCTGTGGTACTGCATGTTGAGAAAACTTAAGAAAGTGGGTGGTCATCTGCTGTGCCTTTTGGGGAAGAAAAGGTCAAAGAATTTCAATTCATACGGCCAGCTAATACGTTATGAAGTTTGTTAGTGTTGAAGGCTGATCTGGGTACCAAGCAAGAGTGAGAGCATGGCTTGTCAAGTGTAACACCATTGGGCTTCTTAGAAAAGGCATTACTGAATTTCTGCAGTAAAAGCCTCAGCTACTCTTCTGTGAGATAAATCAACAGAAACAAACAAATGTTTACTCCACTGTCAAGAGCAAGGTACAGGAGAATCTAGGATTACTTTCCTGGAGCCTCAGTTTTTCTATTTAGTTCTGATTTGTTTGCTGTCCACAGCTGCTTCAACAAAGGAGACTTTAGCAATTCTGCAGAATGACCTAGAGATACAATGGCTTGTTCTCCAGAGGCATCAATCCAACTCTGGGAAAGTTTCCTTCTATTATTCTAAGTACAATCCATCAGACTCTTAAGTATGTTTGGTTCTTGCTTTCATAAGGGTTTATATAAATAATAAGACTTCGTGTATTTTTTTTATGTTTAACATCTATACAGTATATAACCCACAGAACCAGTTTGTGGATTTTCTTTCCATGAATAATGTTGAATGAATATAGTCCAAGAAACAGAAGATACTTAGAGATAACTCTGAAAACTCAAAGGTGGAATATCTCATGTCATGTATCTGGAATCTGTGGTGTCAGATCCCCAGAATCAGTGGATTCAGATTACTCTGCTTCTGCAGCATATTTACAAAGTGAGGATAAGTTCTCCTTATAAATATTTTCAGAGATTAAGGAGCACCTTTGAATAGTCAGAGCTGAATTTAGAGGGAAAGTAAATAAAGAAGTGCAGAATATTGTTGGCTGAGCAGAATTTGAATAGTGAACAATAACTAATGGCTAGTGTCATGTAATGAACAATAAACATGTAAAACAAACTGTGTGCTGTTTATCCTAGGCAGCTGGATTATTTTGGAAAAGATCACTCAGTCATTAAAGGCTATCATTTTGCACGCAAAAAAAGGGAATTAATTAAGGAGTCAGGAAAACTTACTTCTGATACATCCTAAGTGGAGTGCTTGACTGCAGTCATAAGTATGTGTGTTTGGCAGACTTCTTGGTGTACTATATCTATTCCATTTTATCTGCAAAATAGTAGCATATACTCTAAACTGAACGCGGCCATTCATATCTTAGTGACCACTGTTTTTTTTAGCTTAATGATCATTTCATCCTGTTGAATGAAGTCTAATACAGAGTACTCATGGTGGTGTGGTGGGTTGACCCTAGCGAGATGCCAGGTGCCCACCAAAGCCACTGTATCACT
This sequence comes from Rhinoptilus africanus, assembly GCA_013400135.1. NCBI lineage: Eukaryota > Metazoa > Chordata > Aves > Charadriiformes > Glareolidae > Rhinoptilus > Rhinoptilus africanus. The sequence continues at coordinate 649,597 of VXBO01001644.1, read as the reverse complement.
CCCTCTCCTCAGCTGGACAGTGGAGAGAAAATATAATGAAAGGCTCATGGGTCAAGATAAGGAGAGGGAGGTCACCAAGCAGTTACCGCCATGGGCAAAAGCAGACTCAACTTGGGGAAATTAATTTAATTTATTACCAATCAAATCAGAGTAGCATACTGAGAAATAAACCCAAATCTTACAAAAACCTTCCCTCCACCTTTCCCTTCTTCCCAGGCTCAACTTCACTCCTGATTTCTCTCCCTCCTTCCCCCAAGCAGTGCAGAGGGATGGGGAATGGCAGTTGTGGTCAGTTTATCATACGTTATCTCTGCTGCTCCTCACACTCTTCCCCTGATCCAGTGTAGTGTCGTTCCCACAGGAGACAGTCCTTCATGAATTGCTCCAATGTGAGTCCTTCCCATGGGGTGCAGTCCTTCAGGAACAGACTGCTCCAGTGTGAGTGCCCCCAAGGGGGAGGACTGCCAAAAAACCTGCTCCATGGTGGGGTCCTCTCTCCACGGGGCCACAGGTCCTACCAGGAGCCTGCTCCACCATGGGCTCTCCACAGGGTCACAGCCTCCTTCAGGTGCATCCACCTGCTCTGCCATGGGGTCCTCCACAGACTGCAGTTGGATATCTGCTCCACCATGGATCTCCATGGGCTGCAGGGGAACATTCTGCCGCACCATGGTCTCATCCTCCTCCTTCTTCAGTGACCTTGGTGTCTGCAGAGTTGTTTCTCTCACGTTCTCACTCCTCTCTCCAAATGCTGTTGCGCAGCAACTTTCCCTCGCCCCCCACCCCGCTTCTTAACTATGTTATCACAGAGGCTTTACCACCATCGCTGATGGGCTTGGCCTTGGCCACTGGTGGGACCCTCTTGGAACCAGCTGGCATTGGCTCTGTCAGACGTGGCGGAAGCATTTCGCAGCTTCTCACAGAAGCCACCCTTGTAGCCCCCCAGCTACCAAAACCTTGCTATGCAAACCCAACACAGGTGGTTTGTGGCAATTTTGCGGCACACCACGCACATGCACACACCCACACCCACCTCTGCCCCAAACCTGCTTTTTCAGCTCAGGACAGTTAGTGGTGACTATGTGGAACCTTTAGTAGGTCCCTCCCAATTGAAATCACCCTAAATAATAGTTTTCTACATGCTGTCAGATGTTTCAATACCAGTTCATCGTGATAGCTTGAATTGTGGTGTACAAGAACCCAATGGTACTATTTTGTCTCATAGCTTGTCATTTAGAACGCCGATTCGATGAATATTTTAGACATTGCATTTTAGTCAACTGCCTCTGGGGATTTCCACTTCCCTCTTTTGTTGGCAGTGATGTTTTCTTAAGCAGTTTGGGATCATATCATCTATATGAAACTACAGGGTGTCCACAAAATTGATTTAGAGTTCCATTTCAGTGAAAAGAATAGCCTACTAATATGGAGGGATATACCAAGTAGAGTCTTGAAAGGGTGTGCCTTAAATTTGCCGTCACTGAATATTGTCATTGCTGATTAAGAGAATGAACTATAATGTGTAATTATCAAATGTACAGTGGTCCCTGAGGGAGACAGCAAGCACAAGGGGGACTAGACAAGGAGTGAATAAGATGTTAAACAAATTGAAGAAGTAATCAGGAAAAAACAGAATGCAGGTTTTTTAGGTCAAATTCCTGGTGCTACACTGGGAATAAACTGCTGTACAAATACAAAATGGGGAACAATTCACCAGGCTGTAGTTATACATAAAAGGATCAAGGGGTTACAGTGGGTCACAGGCTGAACATGAATAAACAAAAACATGAAGAGGTAAAAAAGAAAAATTCTTTACTGAGATGTATAAATAATAGCATCCTTTTAATCTATCCAGTGCCAAAAGGCTACAGCTAACCGCTGTGTCCAGTGCTTATTTAAGGAAAATGTATAAAGGTGACAGAAGATTAAAAATGCACCTCATTACGAAAAGCAAAAGATCTAGGCTTCTTAGAGAAGATGGCTGAAATACCTGACAATTGCAGCTGAAACGTTTGCTTGTCCTGCCCTCATCAAATGGCTGAGAAGTGAGGGATTTAAATAGCAGCAGTGGAGATTTGAGCCAAATGTTAGGAAAAACTTTCTAATGAAAAGGGTATTTAAACTCTGGAAGGTGCATAATATTACTACTTCTGGAAGTTTTGAAGGTCTCTGAAGTGGTGTAGATGTATTCATTGTGCCTTGAGACAAATAGATGACTTTTATTACATCTTGAGGTCTCTCTTAGGCCAGCTGTACTTAATCTTGAGCTATTGCTCCTCTACAGTGTCTGTTACGCGATTCTGACACTCTATTTAGAAGTACTCATCCACTGTATGCTACTAATACCATTTGCTGTATTTCTTTGAATTCTTTCTAGTAAAAGACAGAGGATAAGCACAAAACTCTAGACTGGTGGTTAGGTTGTTTTTAAGGAGGAAAAATAGATTTAATTGTTCTTCCAACATTGGTTCTATGTTTTTTATTGGTTGTTGGGGTTTTTTGGGTTGTTTTTTTTTGTTGTTTTTTCTTTTAAATCCAATGTATTATTTGAATGTAAAAATGCTTAAGTAATCTTTGGGGCTTGGATCCCTCACCCAAGTGAGTATCATAACTACTAATACGTTATAGCATCAGACCTTCTCACCCTTATGGTCTTCCAGTCTATCAGTCTGGATTTTTTTCCTGTGTTGTACAGGATTATTATCAGGCCAAATAGTAAAAGTCACATTCGCTAACCTCCAGTCAGCTGACACCTCCACAGTTAGCTAACCTGGAAGTTAGCAAATGTGACTGAAGCCCATCTGCAAGAAGGGCTGGAAGGAGGATCCAGAGAACTACAGTCCTGTCAGTCTGACCTTGGTGCCATGGAAGGTTATGGAGCAGATCATCTTGCCATCATGTGGCCCATGCAGGACAACCAGGAGATCAGGCCCAGTCAGCATGGGTTTATGAAAGGCAGGTCCTACTTGACTAACCTGATCTCCTTCTATGACACGGTGACCCCCTTAGTGGATAAGGGAAAGGCTGTGAATGTTGTCTACCTAGACTTTAGTGAAGCCTTTCACACCATTTCCGACAGCGTTCTCCTGGAGAAACTGGCTGCTCACGGCTTGGATGGGTGTACTTTTCTCTGAGTAAAAAACTGGCTGGATGGCTGGGCTCAAAGAGTTGTGGTGAATGGAGTTAAATCCAGTTGGCGGCCAGTTACAAGTGGTGTTCTCCAGTGCTCAGTGTTGGGACCAGCTTTGTTTAATATCTTCATCAATGATTTGGATGAGGGGATCAAGTGCACCCTCAGTAAGTTTGCAGATGACCCCAGGTTGGGTGGGAGTGTTGACCTGCTTAAGGAAGGCTCTACAGAGGGATCTGGACAGGCTGAATCAATGGTCCGAGGCCAATGGTATGAAATCCAACAAGGTCAAGTACCAGGTCCTGCACTTGGGTCACAACAGCATTGGCAGTGTTAGGTTAACAGCTGGAATTGATGATCTTAAAGGTCTTTTCCAACCTAAATGATTCTATGATTCTATAATTCTAATTAATTAGTACCAACCACTATGTATGTATACTTGATGCTATTTTTCTCTTGTATTTTATTCTGTACCTTACTAGCACTGAACGTCACCTGTTATTTTATTATCAGTTTCTGAGGCATCTTTATACCACTCCTCTGTCAGATGAAAACATAAGGGAAATTATATTTTTATATATGCTTATAGCTGTTTTCTGCTTTTATTGTCAGATTATTTTGAAGGCATTTCCTGTTCAATTTCTCTTTTTGTTCCATATCTACTAGCAGCACTATTTTCCCCTGAGCCTGTTATTCCTCTTGTCATCTATTCTTTTAGTGTTATTTACTAGTAGTTGGGGGTTTTGTTTGTTTTGCCTTTTTTATAAATAAACATGGAATAACGTATTAAGATTCAGGTACCTAAGTTGTGAATGTGTACTGTCACACTGGAGAAAGGAAAGATAAGAGCTACAGAAATTGTTTGGGGTCTTAAGGCACTACTTCCAAAGAAAGATTAACGGGATTAAGTGTGTGGAGTTGCTAGAGTCACCTCATTTGGAACAAGTCATTTTGTGTGGATATAAATTGCAAGGCCAAGGAGGACACGCTGAAAGGCTACGCTGATTCTGCAGCTGCTGGTTGTCACGGCAGCTTATTTTGTTTTACCTGAACAAGCTTTAAACTGGCCAACTGGGGTGCTGCTAACAGTGTAGCACCAGTAACGTGGAGCAGATTGTAAGCTGGAAATCTGCCCAGGAGCAAAATTAGTGTTTTGGTTGGTAACCTTTTCTTTGGGAGGGCAGCTATGGGAGCCCACAGCTTTGCAGCTATCAGTGTTCAGGTCGACTAGTTTAGGACTAGGTGGGTACTTGTCTGTCACCCAAAGTTTCAGTAAACAAGAGAGAGTCGTTGGGAAGAATTGTATGCATTATTTTCCCCCAGGCATGAGAGGCCAGGCACGTGTGAGGAGCAGGGGAGACCTATTTACCACTGTGTGTCCGTGCCTGTGTTTTATAGAGCAGTTCATCCCTTGAGAGATGGTTTGGACTGTGCAAATAATTATTACTGGGAAAAGCACACTCAGTATAGAAATAGTTGTAGTTTTTATAGGATTCCACTTCAGTTCATCCAGCATACTCTGAGGCACAGAGTGTTCCATTTGTGCAAAAAATGTCTTAGGGCCCTCTTAAATACCAAGGAAAAAGACTAAGTTTCAAAAGTAACAGCAAAGAAAAAAGTTGGAAAGGAACAGAAAATAATTTTACAGTAATTAAAAGTTTGATGTATCCAGCTCCAGAAAGTTAACAGAAATTAGCACCTTCCTAAAGAAATGGCATGTGGGAAGGACCTGAAAGAATTGTCAGCCATCTCCTTCAGAGCTCTCCTGCTTTTACTGCAACATAATTTTTTGGAAATTGGCACTCAGGATCCTATCTCTACTAGATTTAACTTGTTCAGATGTTTCATTTCAGGAGATGTACAACGCTGTCCCACTTTTTCACCACCCCGTCCTCCTCACCTTTAGAAGAGAGACACAGTCTCTCTCGAGGGCTGCGGGGCTGCCCCAACCTGCCACTCTCTGCAGAGCTGCGTGCTGGCAAGTCGCTCCCCTCGGCATCTTGGAGAGATACCTTTTTTCTGGAAGGAGTTGTTATACAGTTTATGCAGGGGGATAAAAAGAGCCAGAAGACTTAGGAGAAATCCATCAGACGCTGGTATATATTACAGGAAAATACTTCATTTGTTGTTATTAATAGAGAATGTGGTCTATTGCAATGACACCATCCTTAACCTGTCGTTCAAATGAGATACAAACTCATGAAATAGAACAAGTTTAATTCTTAATGAATAGAAGAGAAGAAAATGAAGTTTATCTAGGTCACTAAAAGGATACAGATTTGTTATTTGACATTACAGCATTTGAACAGACAAAACCAGAATATAGTTTAGTAGTACGCCATGCCAGCATGTAAAGGTTTGTGTAGCTGTACGCTACAGATATCAAGATAAGGTCATAATGCTTGATAGATATCAAAGTTGATGGAATTTTATAACAAAGGATATTTGACAAAAAATTTCCTTTAGCCAACCACTTCTGGGATGGCAGTCACTATTATCACAGTTTTATGAGAAAACAAAGGTGACAGGCAGACCTCTCATAGACAAGGGACATGAACAGGGAATGCTTTTTAAAAAGCAGTGAAAATGGGTTTGTTCACTGTGTAGGTGATCAAAGGCAGTTGTGAATCCTATGCTGCAGAATTCACACAGGTGTTGGTATTAAACTTCTGAGAGCACAGGAACAGTATTAATCCAGGTATTACCTCCTTATTAAGGGTACAAAAAGGCTAAATTTCTCTTCAAATTCACTAGTCCTCATTTTTGTATCCTAATCATAGTTTTGTTCTGTTCTGTCATTACAGGTGCTAATCTAATTTCAAGTCATGGCTGATCATGCAGTCATTGTATTGGCACCTTGTTTTCTAAGCTGACATTTTAGTTAATGTAAAAATAATCTGTTTCAGTGCATCATCACTGGAATCTAGTTCAGAAATTAAAGAATTCTGATTCTGTAAAGAGGTAATAGAAAATAGAGGTGTAATTAATAGATTTAGGAGGAGAAAAACTTTTGAATTTTGTTTCTAAATGTCTTATTTTAAGTAACACTACAACAGCACAGGTGTAATTTTCTGACTTGAATCACATTATTTAAAATAACTATATTAAATTGGCTATACTTCTGTAATAAGCATATCTCTTTTCATTTTAAGTGAATCTTTCTGACTTGCTTGAACAGGAATTTATCATCCCACATTTCAAAAGAAATGAAGTGGGGATGCCAGTTCAGGAAATAGTAGCTTTCAATTTCTTAATTCCCAGTGGCAGTATAGAGCCTTTGTAGTCACTTAGGCTGACTGAGAGCAAGCTCTTTTATTCAGAGTTCCCTCTTGCAAACTCTGGGAGTCAAAAAAAACACCAGATATTTAGGACTTAGGCAAAACATATTTAAAAATCCTACTATGGACTCTAATGTCCCTTTGCCCCTGGAACAAGAGGACCCAGTCATACTTTTTTTACTCTTGAGTTATTGGTTCAAAAATTCAAACCAAAGGGAGAACATGAGTGTGGACTGTTGAGAAAAATGATGCTTACAATTCCATCCATCTTGGTACTTGTTGTCCTCATATAGAGCACATGTATAATTTTTTCCTTAGATGATTATGGAGGACAAGGGATGAATTCTTCATAAGTAAATTGTTTCATTAGATAGATCTAATACATCTACCTGTAAAGAACCGATTTCTCCGCAGATGATTTAGTAGTGATTTAGTTCAAACTACTGCCAGAATGAAAAATGAATCAAATTAATACTGTACATGTAGGAAACAGGGTCAGGCAAAGGAATAGGGAGCTGTCACTTGTACATAAAATTAAGTGCTACTTTATATGATCCCTAACTACTGACACAAAGCTGTTTGATACCTTGCTGTGTCCTCACTAAATTCCTCCTCCCTTTTTTTTAACCTCTATGCCATGGACACATTTTTCCTACCTGAAATGCTTTCTGCATGTCCAATTCAGAGCTATCCAAGCCATGCTTGACCTTGACAGACTGCATACCGTGTTTGCTGGTTAATCCCTTGTGTAGGAGCGTATATATATAATAATCAGTTTTCTTTTATTTTATCAGTTTTGGGACTTCCCTGGTCTCACTAGGTGGTCTTGGAAGCTCCACATGACATGGCAAGCACTGGCACAGCCTCCCTGACAGTGACTGGGCCATTGCAAATCATCTTGAGGCTAGTGATAAGGGCTAGTTTGAAGGAGGAAAAGAGCAATACCTCACCAAAAGGGTATCCCCTGAAGTGCTCCTGTGTAGCTGCACACTGGCTTTTGCACTGAGCAGGCTGGGTAGGTTGTCGCTGGGAAATATATATTCCCATCTATCATAAAGCCATGGTGAATCCTTGCCTCAAGCAAAAGTAAAATGCCAAATACAGATTCCCTCTTCTAGCCATTTTGAAAGGTCAGATTATTTATAAGGTTGGTGAGGCAAATAGCTCCACATTCTGCCCTGAACAGCATTAAAATGGAGAGCTGAGTATGCCAGGGGAAGCACATTCTCATGCTCCTCAACCTGCATATTGGAAAGAACAAGGTGTCTTTCACCTAGAGAGACCCAAATCCTTGAGCATTCAGTTTCACTCTTTTACAAGACTGCTTGTACCACGTAGCTTATAGGATGAAGCCACAGAGATGGCTCACAGTGGGTTACAGAGATGTTGCACGTTCGTAAAAGCTGGCAACTCCAACAGGCTCTTGAATATGAGCATGCGCTTCTTGCATTTGGAAGAGAAAATAAGGAGAAGCTCCCTGTGCAGGGCAAGGGGACCTAAGCCTTCCTCTCATTCTGGCCCTTCAAAAGGTCAGTGCAGAAAGTGTTGTAACACAAAGTGATTTTAACCTGACTTTGCTAATGTGACATTTGGAGCATGGTTGTGGAAGTCTGATGTGACAGCAGGCAAATGTTGTGTTGTGTTAGTAAATGGCAGAGGGCCTGATAAAAAGGAGGAAGTTGTTCACATAGTTAGTCTCTGCTTCCCCCCTCCAAAGGGAAAGACTATGAAAAGGCCCTGAAGTGTGAATCACAAAGGTCAGTAAATACATGAAGGGCTTGTTGAATACAGAGAAGGGAGAAACATTTTTGAAAAATCATTCATGAATTTTCACACCCTGAAAATGTTAAGTTGGATTTAAGTTTGCAGTTGTATAAGGAAGATATAGATCATCAAAAGCTTTTTAACTGCTCATATCCAGGTTTGATAAATTCAGCTGACAATCTAAATGATAACCTGCAGCCAAATGCTAGATTATTGCCTGTGTGTTACAGGTTCATTTTTCAGCACTGTATTTTTTTCAGCACTGTTTTAATCACTGAAAGCCGTCCAAGACTCAGGCAGCTTTACGCCAGCTGATGATGTACCGTGATGGCTAAAATCACTGGTGCACATAACTCACAGTGTGGGTTGGCTCTGGAATCAGTAGGGTTTACGGAAGCATAAGTTCTGGGAAGGCCTCTGGGCTCGCAAGTCATAAATACATACACATGTGCCACGTGGATGTAGGGTGCCCTACTAACACCATGGACCAGCAGGCAAGTAGAATATTCCATCCCTCCTCTGGTCTTATGCTTCTATTTCCCTTATTGATTCATTTTTTGATAATTTTTTTAACCAAAGTTCAATTATTATTTTTTTTTAACCCTCTACGATCTATCTACATGAATGGAAGAGACTGATTAAGAAGTAAGAAATATAAAAGATAAAATATTAGGGGGAAAGAGAACTAAGTGATAAGACATTTCTAAATCACTTAGGCATTTTTAATACAAAATGGGTTCTCCCCTAAATGGAGCAAATCTGAAACCTAATAATTTTGCAAGATGAAGTAGTCAGAGAAACGCATCTCTCTTGGCTTTGTAGCTGAAGAATTGAGCATCTAAGAAGTTTTCCAAGCCTTTCTCCCCTTCTTAGACATTTGTTGAGATTGACAAAGGAGATCTTGCCAGAATAATTGTAATGTTTTCTTGCTCTTTCACTACCTTAAAAAAGAAAAATGGTCTAAGTAGAAGCATTGCAAAATTCCTCAGCTCTGCCTTGTGGAATTTTGTTGAGACTTTCTTAGCATGAGGTCCTAAAAGGAATAAAAGTTTATCTTAAATGATCTGTCAGGTTCAATTTATTTGCGGTAATTGGCCTGAGGCTCTCCCATTTAGCAAAACCTTGTCTGCCCCTGCATAGGGAGAGAAGTTGGAAGAAAAGGCTTTTTTTTTGCTAGCTAGAGATGCACCCATACAAAGCAATTCAGCTAGCATCCCTGGCAGGATTTTGGATCCCACAGGACCATGGACAGATGTACTGGAAGAATAACTTCAGCCTTTACAGTCTGCATACGTACCTCCTTGTGCTGGGCAGCAGACACTAGCAGAAATCCGCACTGCCCCTGTCGTGCCGTATTTGAGGAATTACATGCAGCCTCCTTCCCTCAAACAGCGCTGCCATAGCCAGGCGTGGGCTCCAGGGGGAAGTTGCATTCGTCCTAGGGGCTGCTGCCAACCAGGGACTTTTGACATCCACTAAAATCATGCTTGTTTGAACCCCAGAATTTGCAGTGCTTTTCCTGAACTCTGCATAGCTGCAGGCTGCGGATGCAAAGGATGGTGAGAAAACAGGTGATTTCTAGGCGCTAGGACTATTTGTTGCTTTGTGCTTTCACCAGCTCACTAATATATAGACTAAAGGAACAGGTGTAAAAGTGGCTCGGCAGTATCCTTCATTACAATATAATTGATTTCATGACTGTCTGCAATTTACACTCATTCGAGCAGTATTCATTCCAGACGGCATTTATATTCTCATCATTTTGGATAAAATTAGGATGAAATATTATTAAATGCTTTATTTAAGACTAGGTATATTCTGTTTGATTGCTTTCCTTTCATCTTCTTGGCTTTGCAATTATTAATAAAAACAAGCAGAAAAGGGGGAGACAGGAGTAAGGGAGTGAAATGTGACATTTACATGCTACAAATCAAGCACTCGAAAGTCAGCAATTACAGGATCAAAGGTAAAAGCCCACAAATATTTTTTTTTCTCCTATTCTTAAGTATAAAATGACTAATGCTGAAAATCTCTGGCAATTTAAAAGTTACAAGCAGCTGAGGTAAGCTCATTCAAGGTCCAGATAAAGAAAGTGGAATACTCTATGCTGACAGACCCAATTTTAACTGGGTGAAAGATTAGGTCATAGAGTAGCTTTTAGTCACTTTGCATTAAGAAAGTGAAATTCTGTCCCTGTTTTACATTGCTCAGGATGGAGATGGAAACCCAGAGCTGAAATCTTTCATAATGTTACTCTAATTCAGTCAAATGGTTTGCCACTTAGCATTTACAACTAGTTTCTTGACTAATACAGAAATAGGAAGGCTGCACAAAGTAGGCAGAAAGGAAACACAAACTACAGGGTTCTCTGAATTTCCCCCCATCAGTGCTTTTGTATTCATCTTTGTCGGTATCCTCCAAGAGCAGAGGACTGCTAGAAAACTAGATCTTGAAAACTAGGTTCAATTCTTCCTTTGGTAAAAATGCTATTGATTAAATTTTGTATAAAAAATTGTGTTGTAGATATACTGTTGTCTCAGACCCAGCATAAGCAACATACAGGATGGCCTCTCTGTCACCATCATTTTCCAGTCTTTGTAGAGAGCCAGCAGCAATCAGCCCCTGAAACACTGGTAAATTCCTTTGTGCTTTGACTAGAATAGTCTCCTGTGTATTCCCTTTTCTCAGATGGTATGAGTTTGCTGGGAATTGTTCTCATCTGAGATTTGTGAATTGCTGTTCAAGAAATTGCCACTGATTATCTAAACAAAAAGACGTGGGTGCCTCAGAAAGGTCTAAAACAGGAGGAAAGCTTCCTGGCTTGTACATGTGTTAGGCTTCCCTTCCTATATTGCAATTTAGCTGCCATTTTCAAGGATAGGATTTTCAGCTCTAGTCCATAATTATGAGGATAGATAAAGATGTAAGGGAATATTTAGATTAAACGTCCGCAAAATCATTGGGTAACTTTACATAGCAGTCAGGCAGTAGAAAAAGCTTCCAGGAAGGTTATGCCATCCACATTTCATTTTTCAGAACAGGCTAGCCTTTTTTTTCTACTGAAAATTATGCTAGATAATTAATCCTACTGGGGTGGCCAAGGACAAACAAAGTTGAACAATAAACATTTCTTCTTTTCATCTGCAATGATTCTACACATTGTGCTATTCTGTAGAAATCAATAGCTGATCTCTTAGATGGATAAAACCCAATCACGAGAGAAAATATAAATGGAGCTGCATCACACTGAATTGGGTCAAATTGCATCGGAAGTGGGTCAAGCCTTTCGGAATCCTTCCCTACTGTTGATTATGATGAGTGCACAAGGTTTTAAAACCAGCTTACTGGTTTTAATCATCAGTAGCTTATGGTATGATGAATTACCGCTGTGTATATAAATACTTTAATTAAGCAGTGCTTTATGAAGACAGTGTAGTTTTACCATTGTGAACTCTGAGCCTGATCCAGCAAAGTTTGGAGTAGACCTTAAATGTTAAATTGATTAGACATTCAGGACTTCCAGCATCTCACACAATCAAACCTTTAATCTGACAGACCATGTGAGAGACCTCATTTTGCACATGGCTTTAATATTCATCTAAGGCTACAGGTATTTTTAATTCTTAAGGTATTGTTCCGCAGCCTACTTTGAACTCATTTGTATATAATAAAAACATGAACCAATATTAATAAGTACCCAATTATAGAAAATATGTTCTTGAGGTATATGAAATACAAATGGTTATTTCCTTGAAGAAATAGAGAGGTACACTAGGCATGTGAAAGTCTGCTACAGTGCCCTCTCAGAGGAGTACAAATGCGAAAGGTGAGCATAGAATTTAATGTTTGCAAAAGTGCCTGTACAGTTAATCACATGTCATTTTGAACATTTGGTTTCGTTTGGTGTTGACACATGCACAAACTGACTGAGCTTGCCAGGTGAAAATGATCTAAGTTTGGATGTTAAATTTTTTTTATTGAGTAACTGAATATTATGGAGTCCATTGAAAGAGATTTTGATTGTTTTACCCTAAGAATGTAGATCCTCAGAACCGTTGCTCGGACGTCTGCCTGATCCTAAACTCCCTGCATGCCCTTATTTACACTAAGATTTGTCTGCTCCTGATTCACACTAAAATATGTCACATCTAAGCCCTAGTACTTCAGGGTAAATTAGATGTTTTCTTAATTTGTGGGTGGTTTACAGTTCCAAAAGAGCACCCTGTCGGGCACAGCTTTGCCCAAGACATCCCCATGCCTCACAGGCAGAGCACCCACATGGAAGGTGTATAGTTCAGATGTGCTTCCATCCTCTACTTGATGTGGAGCAGGGATCTGCATCAAAATCTCTCTTTATTCTAAAGTTACTGAACTGCTACTGAGATATATGTGGGGTGAATCTCTAAGTCTTCCATGCTGGATCTTCTTTGCTATGTATAAACAGCTAAATATTAATTTACAACAAAGAAAGCACAAAATGACGGTCCAGGAGCTGGGGTGTTCATCTACAGTGAGAGCTGAGTTTAAATCCCTCATCCAGATTGTTCAGAGAAGGAACTTAAACTCTTATTTGCTGTATCTCAGAGGAGTGCTCCTGTGACTGACCTAGGGGGCTAGAGGGAGTTAGCAGAAATTCCTCTCTCTTGTCACAAAAAAAGTATTGAGTAAGTTCTGGGATGTGTTTGCACTGTTAACTCTGCCCATATTTGTGTTTGACCTCGGTGCCTAGGTTTTTGATAAGGCCTGTCATTGAATCTCCTGGCCAACACACCTGGAAACAGAAGTGGAAATGCCTTAACTTGTATTTCAACAAGACCTTTGAAGTGCTTAATTACCAGGAAAAGCTAAACAATTATCTTAAACTAGTTAAAATGGTAGGAAATTTCAAGAATTAGCCTAAGCCCAAACATATCAGTGTCACAACAGTCATCTTTGGCTGAACTCAGTTTCTGTGCTTTTTTTTCTGAACTCAGTATGTGTGCTCAGCTCTATTTGTTCAGGTTTAACTGACAGCGGGATTATTTTTTTGTGAGTAGATATTGTTTTCTTTAGTGACCTTTTTACAAACATTTCTTCCAGACATTTGTTCTTTAACTCTTTCTAAAGCTATGCTACTACATGCAATAAATCTGTGTGTCTTGGAAGGGAATAATTTATTAGATCTGTGTTTGTTTTCATTCATCTTTCTTTTGGAAGATGGTCATCTTGGAAGATGACATCTGTCTCACTGCTGATATCCATGAAAAGTTAAATAATTTCTCTGGATATTTGCACCTGGAAAAGTCATCTTGGTCCACCCTAAAGAAAGACACAGGCAATTCCCAGATGAAAAATCAGTCTTATTCTTAGGTATGTGTCTACAGTAGAACAAGCAAATCATATTCTGTAAGATGTGCCTGTTTTCCTCAACATCTTGACAGGGAGCCTGGACAAGGTAGTTGAGATACAGAAGTCTACACAATCTCATTGAAGTTTGGACTGCTGAATCCCACCAGATTTTCTTCTAACTAATAAGCATTGCAATGGCTATGAAAGGGAGGAATTAACTACAGTATTAATAATGAGCAAAATCAAGCACTGTTCAGTTGCCTCTTCTGTAGGTTTGAAATCTGTAGTGACATCTCATATAGTAAAGTTGAAATAACCCAGTCCAGACACTTCTTATTTATTCGCTTTAGATCTTGTAAAAATACTTTGGTGCTGTTGAAGAGTAAATCATAGAAAATTAAATCTGTAAATATGAGAACTCAGCATCCTTACTGAGAAAGCCCAAACTATATTTTTTAGAAATGCCAGTTAAGATTAAATTAAGATTAAATTCATTTTAGATTCCCCCTCAGCACAGTAATTTGGAGAACAAAGCAAACCTGAACACTAGTTCCTCAAAGCAGGACTGGTAGGCGTATCACCCCAAATGACTTATTTTAGCAGAACAAGGGGAAAAAATGAGGCTTTAACATCCTATCTTATACTGCTTGAGTGCATAAAGTCTGTTTGTACATGCACATCATGGTAAACTCCAGTTACACCATCCATAAACTGGGAAGCTTTCAGCGAGATCACTCATGCCGGGTTCTGTTGCACTTCTTACCCTCTCCGTGGTTGAACTCTGAAGGGGAAGATCCATCCACAGGTGAAAAGGACTTTTGTTAAGGTCATGCCTTTAGACTGACTTTACAGATGGTTGGGAACAAGAACTTATTTTGAAAAATTTAGCATATTAGGGTTTTTTAATAGATAATAGTGCGAGAAAATATTTTGAACATGTATTTATGACACCAAAGCTCAGTTGTACCTGAACAGCCTGTGAAATGATGAGATGTTCTTGTGGGGGGAAGCTTATGTATCTTCAGTTGAAGACTGTCGTGTCTGAGCAGTCTCGTGGGATTTATCATCTCAGGCTGATGAATTTCTTGCTGGAATAAGAGGACAGGAATTGTTAGTGTCATACTTGGGTTCCAGAGACTTTGTTCTAGCCCTGAAGCACCTCTCTGATTGCTTGTTGTCGTAGACTTGCTGGACAGATGTGGTTGACTTTGTCCCCTTGTGGTTCCTGCAGTTCAGTGCAGTAAGCCAAACAGTGTGGTATCTGCAGCGTAGTGGCCTGAGTACAGTCAGAGATAACCTCTGTGTCTCTCTCTTATCAAATTTCTTATCAACACAGAACACAGAGTGCGTTTACAATCAGAGTTCTGCAGCAAAAAAAAAAAAAATTACCCTGTTTGGCATAAATATATAATTTAAAATCTTTCTTTTCTCCAGGATTATATTTCTTTTTTAAATATTTGTTAAAATTTACTAAATTTTGGTAGATGTGGTAATTCTGTTTAATATCTGGAAAAGACATCTAAATATTTAAAAATTTATAGTTTGCACTAAATACATTTTTAATAAGAAAGAAAAAAGAATCATTTATACAGTAATGAGAACTGTAAGTTGATTTCATTAATTCACAATTTATTTCCACCAAAAATGAAATACTGAGAAAAATTGTAAACTGATTTGGAGATAGTTCTTTTAAAACTGGCTTAAAACTCTTTCTTTTATTTGTGATAGCTATAAAACCAATAGTAATATAATTTTAGAAAAACATCGTCTGAGCTGGCATGCTCTTAGCAAAAATTAGTTGTGATACTTCTGTGCAACTTGATCTTCAAGAGGCTTGTTTTCTTTCCGATATTGAACTGTATTAGTCATACACAGATTCCTTTAAGAAAATGTCTCATGCAAAAGAAGCAGAGAAATTCAAGATTCTTCAAATGGATTTTTCACCAAATTATGTGTATAGTGCTCTCTTGATTATTAAATTACACTCTGTGCTAGGTCAAGGTATAGAATAAATGATTATCATTTGTTTTAAGTGAATGGAAATTAGATAATTAAGAAGCATATTATTGGGTTTCAGATAGCAGGTAATTTTGTGTTTAAGCTCCATGAAAGGTTCGGATGGGGTGTAAAGAAGGTGGCTTTTATTAAGAAAGTAGAAGCAGGAAATTGGACCATTTCAAAAGAGACTCAATTTCTGTTACTAAAGTCAGTGGGCAGGTTGTCACAAAAACAGTATTAACTTTTGAAGGTAACCGACAATGTACAAGCTAGATCATAAGGTGGATTTAGTTTTTCCTTTCAGTTGAATGCAATTATCTTCCATCACTTTAGGTTTTACATCATTTCCCATAAAAACCTTCTGAGATTTGGAAAGCCCCACTGAAGGGAATAGAAACAGTGGATCTGAGAACATCATGCCCTGAGTTAAAAAAATCATAATGATGTCATACGTTATCAAAAATGCAGTATCAGTTTATATTTTCTGTCTGTTAGTTCATTACATCATTTTTATAGGCAAAATCAGGAAACTCAATAGGACAGATTTATAAACAAACCCCAGAAACTGCGTAGGTACACTGTTCTGGTTGGTAAATTGTTGCTTTGGAACTGAACCTGGTTGAATGAGACCTGTAACTCTTTGGACCTTTTCTGGAAAACTTCAAAATGGAAGTGATATGCCCAAAACAGTTGATTAGTTTTGAGGAACTTAGACTCTATAGATATGAGCAGATTAAGGATTTAAGGACTTAACGAGCAGATTAAGGTAAAAAGTCCTATAAATAATATTTCTTTGTGGGGTGTTATGCATCTACGTGGCTGTTTCCCAGGGCTCTTGTCTCTCCAGGGTTAGCTGCTATAACTTTGGGTAATGAAGGACGGCGAGGCAGTGTCCTTGTCCTCCCAACAGCTCTCTGCACCTCTCACCATTTGTGCCTTCTGGTCACACTGGGCTCAGCGCGGTTGCCCTACCTGACTGCTGAGCTGTGTCCTGCAGCTCTGCGTGTATTAGCCTTGCCCTCTGGTCTCTCCCTGGTCTCTCTGTCAGCACTCCTGGTCTTGCAAAATATTTTTCATCCCTATAATCCTGATGAAATTTAAAAACAACAATGAAAAATGGTGGAACTTTGTCCCAGGTTAAGGTTTTGGTTGCCTTTATTAGGGATGCTTGAGGTATATTGCCATATAAACATGATATTTTTGGTATATTGAGGGGGAGTGAGGATTCACTATTTTGAGGGTAGGAGCATGAACTGGAAAGGACCGCATTGTTAACAGCTAGTCCAGAAGAGTGCATAAAATTTTCATGGTAGCTCCACCATCCCTGCCACATATACTCTCAAGAAACACGAGAAAACCTATGACGTGCTATCTTTGAATAAAACAGCAGCTTCAAAATCTGCCAGAACAACTGAGGGCACACTACACAGGAAAGAAATAACCCACGCGATGCAGCGGGTTGGCACGATCTTTAATCCCGGTTCCAGAAATGAGAATCTCTTTCACCCGGGTTGCATGAATTGCAGCACTAGTACCCTCTCAGGGATGAAAAACATCTGCAGAAACAGTCTGTCTCTTGGATTAGGCTATGGAAGTTATAGAATAATTTCCATTTTAGTAAGAAACTCCCATTTCTAGGAATATATCCGCTACTGCAATCCAGCAATTATTCAGCAGAGCAAGGCAAAGCGAGCTACAGTTCAGTGTTGGTGCTGTAGCTGGGAAACAGGGGCAATGCCAAACAGCAGCGCTCTTCCGTGAATGACGTGATTGAAGAGGAGCCAGTGACTCCTCTTGTGGCGAGGCCGGAGCAGAGGAGGATGCCACACGAGCGCTATTCTGCTCAGCAGCTGTGTTTTCCCCCATGTTTACACAGGCTACTCTTGCAATGAGGAGTGATGTGGTCTAGTTGAGTGAGAAAGTGATTTTAAGCAGGGTGGGCTTTTGGCACAGGCAAACCTTGTTTTAGCACATGTTGTGGCACGCAACAGATGCCCCTTTGTTGTCCCTTCTCTCTCCTGGTCCTGTTCCTACCAGGACATCTCCATTTCTCTGAGAAAGTAACACTGTTGAGGTAAGGAGAGCATCATGAGTAAGGAAAAGATTGTAGCTGGAGTTTGAGGGCCCCAGATTTCCAAATATGCAAGCGGAATCCAGGCACTGGTGTCACACAAGAAGTCTGACTACTTCTCTGGGATATGTTTCATATGTTTCTGGCTGCTGCGCACTCATTACTTTGGACCTTTTTTGCCTTACAGACAATTGTTCTTGTTTAAATCAAAGTTACTTAAATCTAGAAAAATGTGATTTTTGCTAGATTTTTCTGTACCTATCCAAAACACAGGAAAGCAAAAAAACATTTTTACATCGTATAGTGAAAAGCAGTTAGTAAGAGCATTTGACTTGCATTGCCAGCTCCCACCAATCTGTAAAAGCTATTGCATAAGAAGCAATTGTGTATAAGAAGGCAAGGAGACAAAAACTGTATCTAAGTTTAAGTAGTCTTTTTCTAATATAATTTTGTTCTGAGGTTCTTAAAATTAGGGTGGGGGTGGTGTTAAAAATTTATGGTCAAATAGGTAAAGTACTTGCTTTTCTTAATTCTGCTCACTATATTAAATATGTGGCATAGATTATGATCCTCTCCATTCAGTTATTTCTTTTCTTTCTTGAAACTTTCTGTAATTTAAGTTTCCATTGAATGCTGTAACTAGCAAGGGATTGGTAGCAATTTCTCAGATACGTGCACTGAGGTACATACACACTCACTTCAAGTGAGACTTAATTCCCCTGCTCATTGATAGTTTGATGGCTGAGGTTTTGACTTCCAAAATTGTCACAATTAAAGTTTGTGGGAGAATTGACTTTTGTAGATAGCTTATAGTAATACTTTGTCAACAGTAAGCTTTCTGAAATGTTTTTTCTTGAAACTGTTTTTGGAATTTCCTGCTTCCAGAATTCCTCCTGTTCTCATACTCCAAACAAACCCCAGCTTTCTGTGTTCATCATGCATCTACAATTTTAACATTATCTCAGACAAAAGGCATAAGATTATGCTAGAACAAGGAGACAAGTATCCCTCACATTTGAAACAGCAGAATTCTTCAAGTTTTGATTCCAGTTGCAATGAAAAACTGATTCCATTAGTTTTGTACACTGGTTTTCCGGAGTTTTGTGCATCTACAGCGGTTGTTTAATCTAGTATTTTATGCCCAGCGAATTCTAATGTCTCTACCATTTTTCACTGTCATACCGCAATACAGTGATACAGGAGAAAAAAAATGCATACTCCTGCTTTTCTAGTTTTAATCAGCTTTTCAAGGTTTTTTTGCCTTATATTATATTTCATTCCTACAGGCATAAATCCTGTCCTCTTGTACCAAGGTGATGTTCAAACTAAAATCATCATTGCTGTATGCTATCAATTTTCTGGGCAGAATACATTATTTGAAACTATGAGAGTTTTGTCAAACTGTTTTCTCGCAGTACCTAAAATACCAGTTTTGATCCTGGAAACTCTTAGATGAGATGGGTGTATTTAATGTTATGCACCAAAAAAAAAAGCTATGCTTATGCATAAACGCTTGTGTGATCTGGCTGTGCTTTGCCAGACAAATTTATTCCAGAGCTGTCTGTCAGGTGTATTATATAACTGCTCTATATTAATTATTAAATCCTTTATTATTTATAGTAATTATAATTTAATGTCTGTAGCTTTCCATGGGAGGTTTTTTTCTCTTGATGCAGGCCTGTTTTCTGTAGCTATTCAAACTCCAGATGAAGAAATAAAAGGAAAAATAAATCAGAATTTAAAATTAAATAGCACAATGAAGCATACCATATTTCAGGAAAAATTTGAAACTACAGTTAACGATAAAACCAGGGACTCCCACTTCAAAACTCTTCTTTATATCTTAATCAGTCTTATAAACCACTTTTTTTGCTTTTAGTGAAATACATGTTGTTCCTAATTAGTACTAAGAGGAGATTACTGCTGGCCCTTTTTTCTTCCTTTCTGTTTTTCCAGTGGATTAGTAATACAAAGAGATTACTAGAAACAGGTTAAAGCAAGTGGAGGTTCACTGAAGTAACAGGAAAATAGAGTTATTTCTCTGGAACTTTGACTTTTAACAAGTTCCAGTTGGAGTGTGTTTTATTCCTTTTGACTACAAGACCAGCTTACAGGTTGAAAAAAAATCTAACCAAACTAATATAGTTTCCTGAATTAGCTTTCTATTGCAAATATTATTGGGTTTTTTCCTTTAATTTTTTACATGATTAAAATTTAAAGGGAAAAATAAAGAAATATTGGTGGTGATAAATTATGAAGTTTAAGACTAGAATGCGTCCTACTAAAATGTACTGGTAGTAACTGGAGGAAGCCAAACAGCTCTACTAATATGAAAAATGTGTATCAGGGTGGGTTAAATTCAGATTTGACTGTTACTGTCATCTTACTTTTCAAAACTGTTTTGGCCTAACCCTGACATACAATTCACATACACTTGCATCCAAAAAAAAAAGGGTGCCAAATGGAAATTCATAAAGTAAGAAATATCATTGTAGGGACCTATTGGTCTGGGCTGGTACAGAACATCTCAAATGCTGGCTTTTGAAAACCTGCCACTTCTTTTGTACATCACCAGTCTCCCATGAGTGGATCTGTCTCCTGAATACGTCTCTTAAAGCCTGTGAGAACTGAGTAGGGCATGTTCATTTTTGATAGCTGCTGCCAATAATTCGCACAGACATTTCATGTCTTCCAGCGCCATAGAGCATGGGGCTGCAGAGCATCACCACCTGCACCCCTCAGCTTAGTGCCGCAGGCTTTAGGTTCGTTACGCATGTGCTTACATTCCCACAGCATACCTCCTCCTGGTGGGTACCCCAACCTTTCCAGACTTCTCAGGTAGCCTCTTTGGGGGTCAAAAAGACAGGCAGAAGCCACAGGCTTTGAAGAGGAATTTCCCACCAGCCACTTCTGCTTGTAGAAACAAGTAGTGCTCTCAAACACACTTTTCTCACCTTATGAATCATGCGATTCTTGGCTTTGATGGGTGTCCTGGGCTTGTGTAACGCTCCTTGTTTTCTCACTCCCCTGTGTGCCATCCCTAAATGTAGCAGTGACAAGCCTGTCCCTGATGGGGAGCGTACCTCCCTGACGACAGGCAAATACAGCCTGTGATCCCATGTGGCTCTAAGCCAGGCTTCTGCACAGGGAGCTGATTGTCAGGGGAGGGCTAGAGCTTGAAAGGCTCAATGTTGGTGGCTTTCGACGGTTCTTTGAGTGATAGCTCTCTTGTTCATCTCAGCAGTGTAAGCTGGGAGGGGGATCTAGGGGAGCACCACCACTTATGTGCCTTTATAGCCCTCCCTATACCTTGGAGAAGGGTCGCTTGCAGATGCAGGTTATTACACAAGTGGGCTCTTTGTTGCTCTAATTTTTTTACTGGAATGCTTCCCCTCTTCTTCTTGAATAAAGTATCTGGAATAAAACAGCCTGGGTGAGTCAAAACTGGCTTTCTTGTACAGGAAAAAACCCTGGCAGTTACCGTACAAATTACAAGACAGAAAAGAGCATGGAGTTTGCTGCTTTGTATAAATGTGTTCAAGGCTGCCTCAGCTACCTTATTTTGTGTCTTAGGATGAGGGCAGTGGGAATTCTGCCTTTGGGTTTGACCCTGAATGATGAAGCAGATATTCAAAGCTCTTTACGAGCTACAGTGTTTTCACGGGCCACCTGGTGTAATGGCAAGAGTGGGTATTCAAGGACACAGTGAGTAGTTCAGATCCAACGCTCGTAATAAGCACAACAGCTGCTGCTCTCCTCCCATCTCAGGCATGCTAATTGCGAAACTCCAGGCTCTAGATAATGCGCTCTTAACTCTGCAGAAGTTTAAGGATGCTGGGTGTAAGGAAGAAGCCAGAGCATCTCGTTTTCTGACCCAGCCTGTGCGGAGCCCTCCCCTCCCAGGGGAGGGGAAGCACAGCCCTGGCAGATGGCGAGGGAAGGCCCTAATCGTAGGTTCCTAGGAATGCATCCAAATGTGCGACAGCGAGGCCTTCGTTTTGTCCCTGTGTTGTGTGAGGTTACCGGAAAGCAGGCGTGCCTTGCTTAGGTGGAGGGAAATCAACCTTGTTGGGAGGCACTCAGTCGCTTCATCACGTCTCTGCGATAGCCGGCATGCTGCTCTGCTCCGGTCCTCTGGCTGAGCACGCCGCTTCTGTGGAGGGGGGACATTTTTGTTTCTGTCACGGTTAAGTTTGGTCATCGTATAAATCAGGAAGGACCATCCCAACCCTCAGAAGGAGGACCGGGTCATGCAGCTTCTTCTGTATGTCTGAGCATCCCCCAAAAACACGGTGGCAGAGACTTGGCGTCAGTATTCGGGTCAGCTGAAGGTGTCCACAGACCAGGGCTACTGTCAGTGGTTGTGCTCTTCATCACACAACACAGTATCATCGCACTTCCTAACTGCAAAAAATATGTAATACTCCACATTGAATTGAATTTAAAATTTCAGTTAGATAAGTAATGTGTTTAGTTAAGTGTAGTGAAAGACTTCTTTTGGGCATCCATGAGAAAATCCAATTGAATGCTAGAATGTTAAACATAGCAGAGGAGGAGAAGGTCACTCTGATGCACCCAGAATGTGCAGCCAGGCTGGAGTCAGGGTCACCCAGGTCCCCCGGGCTGTCTTTCCTGTCAGGCCATTGCCGGCTGGTGGCCTGTCACATCTTCTGTCAGGGTTGTATGGAAAGCTTAAATGCTGACCCAGCAGATGGAAGCTGGGATTAGGCTAGTGTCTTGGTATCTTGCATTTTTCAGCTACAGATGAACTTTAACCTGATGACTCATAAAAAAACTGACAGCAGTGATATTCCCAATCGTTTCTTCCCTAAATGACACTGCTTGGTGAATTTGACTTAAGTTTAGGAGTAACTTTTGAGTTAACTAAAAAAACATTCTTTGGTAATTTGATAGTGATTCAAATCTTTCTTTTGCCAGACTCTCCTGACACTGCAGACTGTGCCTACTCAGGCTCAGATCCCAGGGCACCAGAGAGATAATAATTTCATTTATTCCCCTTGGATAAGAGATCTGGAAACACTACTGCTCTGTCATCTTGGGTTTCTTTGGAAGTCCCATAGACTGTCGAAATGGATACACTGCCATCCTATGGTTTGCTGTCCCTTATCTTTGAATTAATGCAGTATCACGGTATATCTTGAATTGTGCCTCACCATCTCTGACATTTCAGCACTCTGAAATCAAGCTCAAGAGGCAACAGATCGTGGCCACAGCCTCTCTCACTGGCACCTCCACCCCCTGCGCAGTCCTGGCTTCAGTTGTCCCTCTCCCAGAGAGACTCTGACAGATGGAGCTGCCGCTGGGCCCTGGGCTGCTGCCAAGGGGACATCTCTGCAGATCAGTGGCACCCGCGTCCAAACCTGTCACTGCCTGGATGGCCCTTCAAACCTGGGAAGCTCCTGGGAGGTCTCCTGGGAAGCCAGCCCAAGCCTGTGTGTCTGCACAGTTTGCTTTCCTAGCACACACACTGCAGAAAATGAACTAGTCTATGAGAGTAAAGGTACTGAAAGGCACACAACAATAAATAAAGTTGTGTTGTTATTTAATAATTGAGAAAGTTCCTTCTCATGGTGGCTGCTGTAGATTTACACGTGCGGTGTTATTTCCCACTGTAAATTCTTGAGTCAAGAAAAGCACACTGGTTTTGGACTCTGCGAGGAAGAGGTGATTCCAAGTGAAGTAAATATCAATTTTTGTTTGTAGACCATGTTCCATTTTGATAAATATTAATATTAAAAAAGACATGTATACTTACAATCTGAGGTACTGTATGACTTCAAAGAATAATTTACTTTGGCAAATAAACTCTCAGAATTAAGTTGATTTTCATTCTTTGAAAAGTTAATCAAGCCATAAAGGAGGATGAACAATAGAATAGGAGACCCCTTAGCTGGATTGAGATGTTGCAGTTATTGCACATATGTATATTCTGAAATAGAATCATACTGTGCCTTTTTGAATGTTTGCTTCTATGTGTTACCTTCTTTAATGGAGTTAAAGGCAATTCAGCTTACTGACATATGTTTCAGTGGTTGTACAATTTGATTATGATTCTCAGTTCATATTTTATGCTAGAAGTACTAAACCCCCAAAAAGTGTGATCTCATATGAAAACTCACTTCAGACTATCAAGGAATTAACTAAGCATCCTAAGAAACAGGAACTTCTTTTTATGAGAATTAATGTAAGCTCTGTACACTTGCTTCATCACACCAGTCATTATAATTCATGGATAATCTGCCTCTGTTGTTGTGTATTTGTTTATAACTCTCTCAGTTTCCTGAATGGAAGGTATAATGATGGTCTCAGCAATTCAGATTTTAAGAAGTAATTGTTTTAAATTTATAGTCATTATTTTTTATTTCGTTGTATAGCTCTTTGATACCTAATATATAAATACCTAAGATACTTAGCTATTAAATGCACATGAACTATATTACTAAATTTCTACGCAGAGCTAGAAGCCAGTATAACAAGCAAAAAAGGAGACAGATGTAAAATCAGGAAGATAAAAACAAAGGTTAAAAAGAATCAGTAAAATTAATTTTTATAAGCTTTTAAAAATGCAGATGCTTGAACTTTTTATGGAAAAATCTTCTTGGGCTATAAAACGAGTAGATTTTTTATGAGTCTGGGATACTTAATGACATTTTATGTGCTGCTTGCTTACTTGCTTGCTATGTCCTGTTGGCTAAATACCATTACTAACGTAGTGAAATAAGCCCAAGGTTAAGACTTCTTAGCTTTTATCCTGACTCGAAGGCTGACATACACTGTTTGGCCTTTGGCTGGTTTAACCTTTCTGTCTGTTTTGCTTTATGGATGAAGGAAAGATAGGACTGGAGAACTGGTTATGAAGAGTGATAATCACTTGCTATATATACTGCTTTCATAACTCAGGATTTCTTGTATGTTGTGTGCTCTGTAATCCAGCATTTCAGAAATGAAACACTAAACAAGAACTTCAAATGAAGGAAATAATTACACAGGAGTTAAAGATGAAGGTAGTATTTCTTTGAGCAAAACAGATTTTTAGCTCTAATTACAAGGGTAAAAACTGGCGGTTCAGATCCTTGCAAAGGTGACATATTTTTCTTCCTTGATTTTTTCTTTTCTGGCAGCTTCTATCTGACCTGACATTTTCTTCCTTATTTGAACTGTGATTCTTAATCTCAGCATTTCTGTGTTTAAACAAAGAAATGGGTGCCTACAAGTGGATAGAAATTCATGAAAAAGGCTTTGCTCATTCATTATTTATAAGCTTCTCTTGTGATTTTTTTTTAATTGGAAACTTTCAGCATTTATTGGTTATTGCTGATATGTGATAAGGATAACTGAAAAGCTTCCCAGTCCTGTTTGACAAGGATATATTATGAAAGTTAAGATTACATTAATTTGCTAAGAGTTTCTACAGGATCCACAACATGAAATGTTACTGTATTTATTCTGAAGGAAATTAACTTTCATGACATTTGATTTAATTCAGTAACGTAAAGGTATTTAAAACAGCATTTCCAGCTTTTGTGGTAGATGATTATTTTGTGAAACAGCTTTCAAAATAAGTGAGGCAAAGGTAAGACAGGTTAGAAGAGATTTTACAGGCTCTTTGCACAGCGCTTACTGAAATATGGGAAGCATTCTCAGACTTGCCATCAGTTTGCAGTCTCCAGCTTAGGTTTTTCACTGCTTGTCTTTGGCCCATCTTCTTTCATGGGAATTGTTCTCTGTATACCCTTGGTTGCAGGATTGCTGTCGCTCAGTGTGGCACATGAGCTCTTCAGGAGCATTCGCAGTAGGCAGTAGAGGGAATGAGAAAGAAGAGCTGAGACCTGTCAGTGACAAATGATTTCTAGGTGGCTGACAGTTTCAAGTGACAAAGAAAAACATTCACTCTTTAAAAGGGAACGTGACCAGAAGCCAAATTGGAGAAAGGCGGGGCTCAGGACATCATAACGTGTCTGTACCGTTCACCCCTTCACCCTGTCTCTGGACTGAACCTCCCAATGAGTTCCCAGTAGCTTGCAAATGGTGAACTTTCAGATAAGTTAGATGTGTTTTCGAAAGTGTGAGTGGTATGTGCAGTGGCATGATTTTTCATTCATATCCAGGAGATGATTTGAAATTTGAAATGAAAAGTCTTTCCAAATTTAAGGGTGTACAAGCCTTATTCTCTTCCTAAGTATCTTTAAACATGTGTATGGTCCATGCTCATCTTCACCTGTTGGCAGCCTCTTGGGCATTTTCCAAAACTCTTCTGAGATCTGATGAGTAAATATTTCCCATAGCTGACAGCAGTCCTGTTGGGCTGCAATGCATGGATGACGAACAATGTGCAAGAGCTAAATGTTTCTGTCGTAGGACAAGGTTTAATAATATTGGATACTGAGGGAGGCTGCTAAGTGCTGATTATGCAGCAAGATTTCCTAATGTGCTACGCATCTAATCACTCCCGCTGAATTACAATGGTTAAGCAAGGGGGGCAGTGGACAAAGAGTGGGAGAAGGGACTGTTAAACTGATGTCAGAGTAAGGGAGTACACTGATAATTTCCTGAATGGAGAAGCGGGAGGAGCTATGTAGAAAAATTTTGAAAAACTTTTCCAAGGAGAAGGAGACATGAAGGTGCCACCTTATGCAGGCATGTTTTCTTCAGGACAAACTAAGACCTAGATGTTGTGTATTGTTTCAGCTATAGGCTATGGCTTTTTTCTGCTGCTTCTAAGTTGAGAATACCCTAAGTGTCCTTTAGATGAGAAACCTCAGTGACCCTTAGCTTGCCTTGAGAGGAGTCCGTAGTAAGTTTATTGAGTTTACTTTAAAATTCACTTTATATTTTTTAGAAAGTGAATACTCATCAGTTGCACATGTTTGTAGTTTGCATGGAATTCTAAGTTTATAAAGAACTCCAGTGACATAGCAAAGTACAAGAAGTGACAAGATATGGTAGGCTATTTAGAGCTTTGAGGTCCTTAACTTTCATTTACAGCCATGCAGTTTGCCCATGGTAATGTTAGGGCAGACCTGTTAATTTGTCTTTGTTCTGGTGGACTAGACATAGTTTTTTTCATTGGTATAATCAAGTAGATGTGTAGGAGGTCATTAATGTGTTCATATGTCAATATATATCTTTCTGTAATTTCACAGTATACAGTGTTATTTCAGGGTGCCCTAACTATTATAGGCATTAATTATACTGGTGATTATACAGGTGTAAGCATTTTTATATTGGCTTAACTGCATCACCACTAGGATTATTTGTACTGTTTCAGTCAGACTGACATACTTGAAGATGCTATAAACTTTAAATACAGACAAAGTCATTAGGAGGTAGCCAGCATTACTTACCTAGAAGAAAACCAAAGAAAATCCACCTTTCCCATCTCTGTGCATTGCAAGTGCTTTATCTCATCCTTAATCATCTCTCAGTAGAAACTATCTTCATGAGGTGTGAATAAGTACACTTAGAAAAATGTAGTGGAAATGGAAATTATGACATATATTGAAAGGAACTGAAACTAAGAACTATTTCATCTGAAAATTCTCAATGTAAGGGGTTATCAGACAGAGGCAATCACAATATTGTTGTGCATTTTGGTAACATTGTTTTACTCAGTTGACGTCAGTTGCAGGATTATTTTTGGTTTTATTGAACAAGAACCTGATATGCAATTAAAAAGCTGTTGTATTAATTTTGTGAAATGTGGCACGATTAATTAAGAGCTAGCTCATCAATTTGTCTAGAGTTGCTTAAAGTGTGCTATAAAATTCTGTAATTAAACATGTTGAAGAAAACATTTTAATTTACCTTTAAGAGTAGTTCAGTTCTTTGTTGGCAGAAGGCTTTGATCTTGGCCACATCAGTAATCTATTCTGTGACAATTAATAAATAAGAAGGATTAGTTGTTTATAATTCTGTTAGGCATAATTACCAGTCACGTATTTCTGGGCCAGTTTTTTGGGGGCTGGATAGTTTTCATACTTTTCTGTTCCTGTGTGAAGGAACAGCTGCAGATTCAAATTCTAAAATCACACTGCTCCTGTCATGGTATGGACAAACATTATTTCACAAAATAAGTATATTTTCCCTCATATCTTTCTTCCTCATTTTAACCTGAGCAGGGGGCTTTCAATACGATCTCTCTATCATGAGTATGGAAAGAACAAGTTAAAAATAATGAAAGGACTACAGAAAGAAGCCAACACTGTATTCTGAATATTTTGTGAAGGATTTTGTTGGTATGTTTATTTGAAGGCGTTGCACTTCCTCCTTTCCTTTTGTTGTTGAACACCCAGAGATTTTGACAGATACAAGCTACGTTATACAATCAGTAAACTGACTTGAATAATTCAGAATTTCCAAAGGGAACTTGAGAGAATGGCATATAGAAAAGTAGAGCCTGCAGTCACATTCTTAGCTATGTTGGCCTATGCAAGAGAGCAGACAGTTATACTGCTGCCTCCTTTAATTAATATTTCGAGGTGACTTTGTCAGTGATCACAGCTTTTGCATGGGCAACTGAAAAACCAACAGCTGTAGTTTGCTGGGAGTACAAAAGAGCACAAAGACTTTTTGTGTCCCCCCCTTAGCACTCCTGTAAACGTACTATGATAGGGATAGTATATCCTTCCTCTCAGTAAAAATATGGTTTATTTCCCTCATAATCTACTTTCCACAATTGCAACTAAAGATATCAAACATCTGTATGACGTTTCTTGACTTCAGTAAACCTTGGCATCCGCTCTATGAGCTGTCCTTTTCCATTTGTGGCGGACAAGGCATTGATAATGTGGTTCCTAGGTGCTAAACACTTTTTTTTTTTTTTTTTTCCCCGCACATACTCTTGTGTTTCTAAGTCCAAAAGAGTCTGGCTCTTCAGCTCCGTCTGCCATGGAAGTTTGTTTCTCTGAACAGCTCTACCAAGCTCCATTCCTACAAGAGCTAGCTCCTGGTGCCTGGGCTAGTTAGTTGAAGGCTGCCTCACCTATATTGCACGACATTGCAGTTACCATCATAGGCACATTCTCAGCTTTACTTTCATCTGTAAAGGAAGCCATGTAAGAATTTATCAATGTTACATTTATCGTGTGGCATTTTATGTCACACGAAGCAATCACAGAAAAATGTTCTCAATTGCAGCGCCTTAATCAGTAGACCACAGATTTACACTCTCTTTTGTGTATGCTTCCCCTCTTATTATTTGCTTCTCACATCTAATGCAGTCCCAGTAACTGCTCCATACAGATATGTTTGGGGAGCAATTCCTCTTTTCTCTTCATCAGAGCTGTCAGGTTTTAGCCTGTTGCTGTAAAGTTGTGGCTAGACCAACACCAAGGTGCGCGCTCTCCCCATTTGGTATAACTGCGTGCTGTGGACCATCCAGCATCTAATGTGCAAATTGTACGTCGGTATGCATTCGGGTGTTTGTCTCTCTGCTCTCTAGGTTGTGTTTTGATGTTTTAGATCTACAGGCAGTAGCTGTCATGCTACAAATACAGATGGAAGTGAATTGGTTCAGTTTTTAGCAGTAACAGTTTTAGCTTTTAGATGACTACTGGGAAGATTTTATTGTTTAAGACTGTCAAGGATTTATGCATTTATCTGTTTCACAGAGAATTTTCAGCCAGTGAGAAAAAGTATAGACTTATGTTTACTTCTAAGAGTATGTAATGCTTTGTGGATGGGCTTTGTGAAACCGCTGTGGGACACCAGGAGATTGTGGGTTTATTCCAAACTAGTCTTAGGGGCCCCACAAGTGGATCATGCTCATGTGAAAGGCAAATCAGTTTTCAGAACTGCAAACTCTAGCTTTTGATGAGGGTATAGCAAACGGTTAGCTATTACTGCAAGATTTGCAGCCCAGCCTACAATTCTGTGTAAACAATTTTAACAATAAGAAGTGTGGCTTCTGTAGGGAAAACTTTTGCCCCCTGTGGGCTCTCAGATTAGTATTAATCAGCCTGCAGATTTTACTAAAATGGAGCTAGCTGCTCCATTCAGCAGAGCTGAACAGGCACAATAACTTTGAGTGAGAAAGGAGAAAAGGTTAATGTGGTGCTGTTGGGTGAAATACAGTCTTTTCAAATTTGCCGTCTAGTTCAAGATCATCAGCTCCCAAAAGCAGTGTCACAAATAGGGTCATGAGCTTGGAATTTAAATGTAAATTGGGTTGTGCATGTCCGGGCATAGAGGCCTGAAAGGAAATTTTTGGCTCTGCTGAGCCAGATCATCAAAGAAAACTTTAGCCAATGTGCCTGTTGTTTCTAAGTTTTAGTGTAAAAGTGATAATTTAGTAAGTTCCTGCGTTTCTAAGCCATACCAAAACCCTAGCAGAAATAGCATAAATTAATTGATGCCAGATGTCATCAGGAGGGTGGGACAAATATGTGACAGACTTCCAAGTACTGTGGCCAAGGCAGCAGCCAAACGAATTAAGTTCCTATAACTACACTACTCTACTCCCTTAGGTACAAGAAGGCCATATATATGATGTTAGCCCCAAAATAGCAGATGAGAGTAACAGTAAAATCTTAGCTCAAGTGCCCATTGGCTTTAATTATATAACATAGTATGTTCTGCAGTCAGGGTACTAATGAGTTGCTAATTCCCAGTCAGAATAAGAGATTCGATTCCCAGCATATCTATTAACTAGCCAGTCTACTCCATACTGGCTGGAGCCTGCCGCTACGACTCCCCTGGGAAATACTTCATGAAGCAAAATGTCCTAGTTGTATAAATGAAAGGGAAACATGTGATTTAGCCATATCTGTTTTCACAGCAAAATGTCGTGCATGGTGTGAGCCAGTAAGTCTATGATCTTTCAGATGGAGATCTCTGTGCCCTATAACAACAATTCCCTGACTATGTAAATGAGTTCTTAAAAATACTTTCAATTTCTTTAAAGAATCAGAAATATTTCTTTCAATTATGTTAGCTGTCTGGCATTCTGCTTTAATAATTCATGCACTTTGGGCATATTTCTTTTCCTTTTGACATACTGTCAAAAAAAGGGGCAAAATCAGTTAAATAATTGAGAACATGTGAACTGCCATAAACAATCACCCTTGTTTGTTTCTCTGCAGAAAGAAAGGAAGTGAAGGTGGGAGAGTACAATGCTGTGGCTGACACACTGGAAATAATCAACAACAGCATCAGGTTCCAAGGTAGGAGAAAAAAACTGGAAAGAAGTACAGGAATGACATGGGTAGCTGTGTGTAGTTTGTAAGACTGCACGCTGTTAAAGAACTGCTTTAGGATTTTTAATATCAAAAAGCTATGACACTGTATAAAAAGAAAGGGAACTAAACTGTGCTTAAAAATAATAGAAGGAGAATTCTGAACAGACAGTTGCAATCTTTTAATATTGCATGCTTGTTTTTCATTCCAATAACCAGGACAAATTCAAATGTATACGTGTACACAAATGTTCTTTGATATTTCAACAAGCTGCAGATATGTCTTCTACTTCATCTCCACCAATCAGTGATGCTCTAATTTCATCCCCATTTCCCACGCTCCCAGTTCATCTCACCTGAGGGATGCTCTCGTGTGCTGTGTTTGCACACACAAGAAGGAGGTGGTTGTTTTTCTTTGGAGTTGTCTATTGGGCAGTTAGAAAAAAGGATCTCAAAATACCAAGGCTAGCTTTAAGATGGCCCACATGAAACAGAGCCAGAGAGAGTGTTCAGCCCTGCAGCACTTCCAAGGTCCACAGCAGGCATATAGCCTGTGGTGCTGTGTCTTCTTGCCGTTTTTTGTCCCATGCTGCTCCAAAGTTAATGTGGGGACTTCCTCTGTCCTCACAGCAGTTGGAGTGTGGGCAGACCCATGGCTTTCTCGGCATCTGATCATAGCAGCCAGATGTCAGCTGAAATGAGTTTTAAGGGTCTCTCCTGTTGAATATGGGCACATCCATTATTTTTAAAGCTAAAAATTAGGTTTAATCTTAAGGTCTGCTATGGTGCAATTCAGTAACAGAAAGTGAAGTTGGCTTTGTGAGATCTGCGTGGTTTCCCCTGGGAGTGGCAAATGAATATCAAGCTGCCATATCCAGCGCTCTGCTACACCAGATTCCAATGTCCCAACACCCAAGGTCTCCATGAGCATGACTGGATTTTCACTGTAGTGATCTAATCCATGACAATTTGTCCATGTACTGGAGCTTTCCACATTTCCTTTTGGTATCCTTTGCTGGACTTAAAAGAGCACAGCTACATGCACTTCTCACATCTGTCTGGAGAACAAGGCTTTGGAAATGAAAAGTGCAAAATCTGTCCCAGTTGCCAAAGTCTGAGACCCAGCAGATTTTTTTTGGTGCAAGGAGGAACTGATGATGTAGTTGAATACTGATTCAATACCATTCATTTCCACAGAATATATGCAGGATGAACCAGGTAACAGCAGATGGGTTTTGTCCATAACTCCATGCCTTTATGGATAGTAGGTGATAGGAAAAATACTCTGTTCAGGCTTTTTTCAGGATCAGACTCCTAGTTCTTGTTCTGACCACATCTGGTGTTTCTTCCACTCATAGCCTGTCTTATATTTGTTGTAAAATGCATTACGTGACTCACAATGGACCTTCTCCATTTACTCACCTTAACTTTTCACTCGGGCTCTCATGTATTGCATGTGGAGGACACTGTTTTTATATCTTCCAGGCAGTATAAAAAACTTAGTAACTTTAGGTATGTGAAATGAAGATCAGTAAATATAGCCCTTTTTAAACCGTTGCATAAAAATGCACACAAGAGAACAATAATTCATGATATTAGAAACAATAGCATTGAATGGCCATTCCACAAATATGAAAATACATTTTATAGAATCACTGTTTATAATTAATAGCTATAAATCATCAGTATACTCTATATTTTAGATACAGCAGGGTGGGGGTTTTTTCTTCAATATTAGTTTGTTTACTTCAGGCATGTGCTTTATTGTATTCTTGGCTTGTTACTTGTTGCCTAATTTTGTGAAGTGTCATGCACTGTAAATGCATGCTCTGAGGTGGGAAAGGGAGAAAATCTCAGGTACTTTTCTCCAATATCAAATCAGCAAATGGTCCCTTGACTGTCACTTTACTGTGATCACCTGAATGGAAATTTTTTTGCAGAAATGTTGGGCGTAAAGACCAAAGGATAGCAAGTTTCCATTGTCTGATTTGTTTCATCTTAACTGGTATGGATGAAGCTGTTTATTGTATAAATCCTTGAATATTCAGCGGGTCCACAGAGCTCTGCCTGTGCAGCCGTTTTGTGAAACGAAGCTGCTTGGCCCCGTGCGCGGGTCCTCACAACCACATGGAGACCTGATATGAAAGGACAGGCTCAGGCACTGTAGGGCACACAAATCCCCTTCTGAAGGAAGACAGTGATGCAAAAGACCTTTTGCCAATCCCCTGCACCAACTAAAGCAGGTAAAATAGAGTGTGGGAAGTAGCAGTTGTCAGAAAGTAATTCTCATTAGACGAAGAAGCCTTTAATTAGTGGGAGCTGACTGTCAATCATGCACATAGCTTTCAACATGGTTTTTAAGTTCAGACATTTAAGTCCACATCTGCACAGATTTGGAAAGTGGACCTGTCCCTGTAGAACCTTTGCTATCCATTTTTCCATATTGTTCCATTCTGTAGAGTCCCAAGGGCACTAATGACCCTGCGCGGCCCCCATCCCCCTGGGCTTCCCACACCCTACCCATAACTCAGGACCTCATTCCAGCCCCTGTGTCATGGTTTAACCCCAGATGACAAGCAGGACCCCACAGCTCATTTCCCCTACTTGGGATGGGGGAGAGAATCGGAAGATGAAAAGTGAGAAAAACACATGGGTTGAGGTAAAGACAGTGTAATAGGTAAAGCAAAAGCCGCGCACACAAGCAAAGCAGAACAAGGAATTCATTCACTACTTCCCATCGGCAGGCAGGTGTTCAGCCATCCCCAGGAAAGCAGGGCTCCATCATACATAATGGTTACTTGGGAAGACAAACACCATCACTCCGAACATCCATCCCCCTTCTTCCTCCCCCAGCTTTATATGCTGAGCATGGCATCATATGGTATGGAATATCCCTTTGGTTAGTTGGGGTCAGCTGTCCCAGCTGTGTCTCCTCCTCCTTTGTGCCCACCCCAGCCTGCTCCCAGCAGAGCAGTGTGAGGAGCAGAAAAGGCCTTGACTGCTTAGCAAAAAAACCATCAGTGTTTTGCCAACACTGTTTCTCATCCCAAATCCAAAACATAGCACTGCACCAGCTGCTAGCAAGAAAGTCAACCCCATCCCAGCCAAAACCATGACACTCTGCCCCAGTGATGCCACACCAAGGCTGGTCTGCAGCTGTGGTAAGTATCTACACAGGCTGTTTGAATTTGCCCTGGTGATAATGGAAGTATGCAGAGAAATATGCCCTGTTTTCTATTCATTTCTCTGTCACTTGTTTCAGAAAAGCATAACCTCCTGATAAACTTTACAGTCATAGTGTACATTTTAGTGTTTATTTACACTTTAAAATAAGGATAGTTAACATATACTTTGCAGGGTTCTACATTAGGGTTTTGGTGTGTTTTTTCTTCCAAAGAGGATGTTTACCTGCTCTAGAAATACAAAACTTCTTGTCAATCAATGTGGCTAACATATGTCTATCTAAGTCAACGATTTCATCAGCTACTGATCTGGTTTACAGTTGCTAAATCTGCTAAATTGGGGTATAGTACTGAGGAAAGACATATTTTCTTAGAGAATTTCTACACCTGGCTGACCTTTAGCCTTTTTTCTTCTTGTAATTCTAGGACTTGAGCCTCCAAAGGACAAAACAATTATACAAGAGGAGCTACGCAAGATCTCCCTGCCTCTCTACAGCATCCTCTCAGCCCTCACTATCCTAGGAATGATAATGGCCAGTGCTTTCTTATTCTTTAACATCAAAAACAGAAATCAGAAGTAAGGCATTCATGTTACATCTGTTGCTACTTCTTTCATATTTAAATGCCATGTTTGTAGAGTCTGTCATCAATACATATATATATATAAGGAAAAAGTTAAAACTGTTGAAAGATGATATTTTAGAACTATTTAATTGAAAACACCGTGTAATATATTCACATTGAAACAGATTGTCTATCTGTTAAGACAAGAAGACAAGTTCTTTTATTCTGACTGGAAAGCATAATTTTTTTATTTATGTTTGACTGTCTGCTATTAACATTAACCCTAGCTAATTAATCAATCAGTAAAATAAGAGATCTTTTTACTAAACATTCAAAAACCTGAAACAACTCTAGACTTTATAAACCAGCAAATATTGTGCATGCCTATAGATTTCATAGAGTTCTACAAGAAGTGTTATCTGTTTGCCTGGTTACAAAAAGCTTTCCTTTATTGCTCTAATAGCCTAGCAATAATCTTGTCTTCTTTAATGCGCTATCACCTTTTGTCCGTAGACTAATAAAGATGTCCAGTCCCTACATGAACAACCTTATTATCCTTGGAGGGATGCTTTCTTATGCATCTATTTTTCTTTTTGGTCTTGATGGATCCTTTGTCTCCGAAAAGACATTTGAGACACTTTGCACAGTAAGTAATTCCATATATTCTAGTTGAAGATAGTCTTGCAGAAAGCTCTGCAAGAAATGCAAACAGAAAAGTTCAATAGTTGGATGTCTCATTCCATTTAATCACTCATTCTCTTAGTTCTTTCCTGGAATATTTTCTGGGACCAAATTCTGAAACATGCACAAAACTATATTACTGTTATTATTAGTGAAAGCTTCAGGTGCATTGGGATTTGGCCTCAGACTAAAAGAGTACATGTACTTTTCTCTTTCTTGTTTTGAAATTATACATATGAAGATGATTTATTAAAGGTTGTGTTTGTAGCGTGACAACTAGTAATATCAGTGAAGCTACTATGTTTTCTTTAGAGATTCCATATTATTTTAGACTTCATGACTGCTGTGTATGTGGGTCTCTTTACTTGGTCTTTTTGGCTGAATTTCCAAAAATTTCTACTACTATTTCCAAGCTACACTATAAACTCACAGAAGCCTAGATCCATGTAGAATATGTTCTAGTTAAATCAAAACAAGAAACTCTGAAACTAAATTAAATATATCCACCTAGAAGCTTGCAATATCTTAATTGCTCACTGTAATAAGGATGTTTCTATGGTTTGTATTTGCTGCATAAACTGATAGGGGGGTTTGGCTACTGTTGCTTTTTTGCTAGTATTGGAAGCTGATTGCACGCTGCAACCAGCCACCATTTCCAGCTACAGTACCTTCTCAGCTCCAGTGTAAGAATAATTTGTGTGACTAATAGCAGCATCGTTATACAGCAGCTAGAGTTCTGTGCAGAATTTTGCAGAATTTTTGGCCCCATAGATTTGTGCACCTCCAGGTGCTGAAGCAGGTCCCTCACCATTTCCCTTTGGATTACAGGGGCTTCATTCTGCTCCCCATCCCTGTCTTCTAGCTCAGGGGTCTGGGTACTCAGGGAACATCTGGCCCTACTGCTGAAGTCTGAGGCAAAGACAGCATTAAGACCTCAGCCTTTTCCTCATCTTTGGTCACTAAGGATGACTTCACTGCAAGGATATTCCTTCCAAAAACAATAAAAACAGAATTTAAATTTATCAAATATGTTCTCCTAAAACAATCCTAAGACTATGCTTGGCCCATTGCCTAAGAATATCAGACTTACTCAGGAGTTATCCTCGCTGTGGTTTTGATCCTTCTTCAGGTCTCTAGAAAGATGCAGTTCACAGCACCTTTTTTTAGGAGTCTGAATTTCTGATGTCATCACTGGAGAGAAAGTTTACTTCCAGAGAATAATTCAAAGCATGAAATTTAGATGCCTAAAGCTACTTGGTGCAGATACTTCCCAATATTTCAGCTGGAGTCCTCCACATTGACTAGAACTGTTACAGAAGTGAAATATCGTGTGACTTGTTCAGTGATACCGTTTCAAAACACTGGAGACCTCTTTAGTACATTGCAAGATGCACTAGAAGATATAAGTGTAGAGATAGGATTTTCTGCACAAAGTCTTAGCTTCCTTATTTGTGCCTGGACGTAACTGTATTTTAAATACCTAAACATTAGCAGCAAAAGCCAGGAGAAGGAGAGAATATACAGTCTCCCTACATCTAGAGTGCAAAGTCCCTATAGAGCTAGTAGAAAGAGGTGCCTCAAAGTCTTCAAAAGGACAGTCCTATTCACTCCTCCCAAAGTGGTATATAACTCTCTGAATACATAGACGCCAGTAGGAAATGGAAGATACCAGCACCCGTATTTTATCCAGCAATTACGACATTTTTTTGTGGAACAGCTTCTAATGGAGCTGAAGGTGGCCAGTGGTTGAAATCAGTCTCCATTCTTTTCTCAACCTCTGTTGCAGAAGAATCTAGTGACAGAAGAATCTAGTGCAAATTTTAGGGCCTGATGTCTGCTCAGCCTTGAGGGGCTTGTGACTTCACTGACAGGCTGTAGGCCATTGTATGACTAGGCTACAGCCCTCCTCTTGAAGCAGCCAAGCACTGCTGAACAGAAGAAAAGTGGCAACCAGAGGTACTTAACAGCACAGAGATGTTCTAAGGAACAGGTTTCCATCCAGATTTAGCTATATAAAACTAAATTTAAGTCCTCCTTTAAATGTGAAACAGCTCAGTCTTAACTCCAAAAAATGAACCAGCATCCAAAATCCTGTGCCTCTCATCTAGAACATTTCTGCTATTTGATTTTTCTCTAATTTGCTTATCAAAATGTAACCACTACTCGTATTCTAAATACAACCAAATTTAAGTGAGGCTGCTTTGTTCTGTCTTATCTTACATGTGTCTTCTTTTTTTCCGATTTGTATCTGTCATATTACTTTAAGTCTGTTTGTCTGTCTGCGATAGAGGAGAAGATCTGAACAGGCACTTGAGAAGATAACTGCTTTACTTAACCGCACAATAAAAGAAAGGGATGGAGGAGAAGCCAAACTTTCTTAAAGCCAAACTTTGATTAATTATTGCCACGTGCCTTAATACAGTAATCTATTTCTCTTTTTTTACATAGTTAAAAATTATATCAACAGAGCAGAATCTGTGAGATTTCTTCCCAGTCTTGACTTTCCAGGTTTCAGTCCAGTACAGAATCATTTTTAATTGCACTTTCCTGTGCATGGCTACTGATTTATCCTATGAATCCCAACTCTAACAGCGATTTGTATTACACTCATAGATGCAAGAAACCCTTCAGAAGCAACCTATCAGGAAATTTTTTCCTAACCTCCTTCTCAATAAAATAATTCTTACAAATTTCCTCCTCCAGTTATAACTTTTTTTCAATGAGATAGTTTATGCTTAGAAATCATTTTTACATGGCCACCATTGACTGTGGCGATGCACCTTCCTTGTATCTTGTATCTAGACAACTCTGAATTAATGCTGGGGAATTCATAAATATAGGAGACAAACTCACTTTTATGTTCAGTAACTCTTCTCTCTCTTCTCCTTTCTCCCCAAAACTACTAAATGCTGGGTCCAATGTGTACATTTGGCTCCATGTCATGAACATCTTTACGTATGGTCAGTATGCTTAGTTGTTTCGTAAGGACTACTTACAGATACTGCTTAAGGATCAGACCAGTACAGATGTCTCTTGATCATTCATTTCCCTGGAAGTGCATGATTTTCATTAACCATTTTAGCCATATTAGACATTATCTTAAAATTCCCATTTTGCGCAAGACTGTGACTTAGTCTTTAAAAGACAGCAGAGAGTGGTCATGAAAGCCCATTGAGCCAAAAACATGTTAGTAGAACAGCTACATCTCAGGCACAGAGAAGAGCCATGTCTGTGAAGGAAGAGATTTTTATTTGCAGGGAAGTCAAAATTTTGATTCAGCTTTTGTAAGCACATGCAAAACTACAAAGCTGTCATTAGTTATCCTCTCTCTAAGCCAAGAGATCACCTTGTCTTCTATATTTCAAAAGCAATTATATATAACAGCAGTATATATACATTAGCAAGTTTATTTAATGAGATATGTTATATATGGTCTCTGTCTAATTTTCTAGTAACTTTTTGACAACACTTATAGGACATCCTTAAATACTCCTGAGTCTACCCACAAAATTCAGGAAAAATGGTTTCCAAATTGCAGGTATTACATTTCAAATCTATCGTGTGTGCTTCCTCTGTAGCACAATATTTGTGGCATTGTTTGGTGGGTGAAGTGCTTTGCAATCTCTGATCTTTTTGACTTTTCTACAACCTTTATCTACATATGGCGTATGTTTTATGCTGTGATATTCCAAGGACACTCAAACATGATCCAAAATTACACCAGTAACACCTGAAAATTTTGAAGGATTTCTTTGATAAGTTGTACTACTATTTTCTACTCTGCAAGGCAGTGGTTGTAGGAGGATGTGGTATGTAAGTCAATATGCTGAAACACAGAACCAAGTGTGAAGTATATTTGGGAGTCAGCAAAGCACTTTAAACATATGGCAAAAAAATTGCTGAATAGGGGTATTATGTAAGTCTTTGAAATTATATAGTGTTGACTCTGTGTTAGAGTGGGTAACTGGTTCCCAAACTAACTCATTTTTATCTTGGTATGCTCATTTTCTACAGAAAAGTAATCAAGTTTATTTAAATACATAATAATTTGTGTTCTTATGTTAAGAATTCATAATACCAAATGTAGCATCATTTAGTCACATGTCATATTATGTCATATTGTAAATCTCCAATTACATGGAATTGAAAGTATCCAAAGCAATGAATTCTGAGAAAGTGGTCAGTGTGTTATAGAACCATTAGATCATGTCTTACTTAATAGCAACTTTATTGGTTGTACAGCAAAAGGAAAAGCAATACAATATTTAATTAAATGCGTTTGTATGCCAAAGTAGAAAGTGCTTCAGATGTGAGGGAGAGAGAGAGAGAATGACAATGATCTATCTTTGTTTTTAATCCCAGAATTACCATGGTATCATAGCAAAAAAGAAGTTAGAAGTAAGGGTGTGAAACAAAATGTGATGCCAACTGGAAAAATGCAAGCAAGTGGAAAAATAATTGAAAGCATTTATTATATGGAAGAGAGAGGCTCGAAAATAGCAATGCCAGTGACATATCCTATGAATAGAGTTTAAGCTGACATACTAAATAGAGATACTTAAAATAGAGAGATATTAGATGTGATCATAACGTTTAGACTTCTGTAATACACTCTACTGAGAATTTCATGCTTGACTTTTAAGACGAGTAATGTCTTTGCAAGTTGGAACTGCTATGGGACAAAAGGCTACTATGGCCCTAAGGAGGCCATCTCCTCCTCTGTTATGCATCTCCCTCAAGTAGGTAAATAAATGACGTACATATTCTCAGATATAACTGATTGGGTTGAGGCAAAAAAGAAGATTGTTTTTAAGTATTCCAGGTTGCAGTAAAATGCCAATAGTCGCCACACAGAAAGGTCTGGTGTACTGGGTAGTAGCAGACTGAACAGCTCTGCTTCTCTCCGGTCCTGAGGGGTATCAGCACTTTCTCCTAGTGTGCTGTACTGGGTGATTGGAGTGATAGGAAAGGGGCAAATGATCTGTTTGGAATAGTTCAATATAGGATTCATGCTATTCTGGGAGAGATCTGTTCTAGAGACATCAATTGTTTTCCAGTCTCTCATTCAGAGCCTCCACGTTCCAGAGTTCTGCAAAGGTGTTACATTAATAAGAGGATCTAAGTCTTGTGATTTACACAGTCACTAAACTTAAGTGTACGATAGTTTGTTTATCTTATTAATTATTATGATTCGTATGAATTGCCAAAACCAGGCAGATACCCTGTGATTCCTGGCAATCTCACTGAGTCCTGTGTGTTTTGGCTTGGATGAAGTAAGCAGAATGCATGAAGGTTTTTGTACACCTGTGGTGTTCAACGGCTGCCTCATCCATCCCAGGTTGTGCTCAGGTTTTCAGTTTTCAGTCAGTTGCTCTCAGCCATGATGAGGTTTTTCATTTGAAAACAGGCTTTGTACAGAAAGAAGGAATGAAACATTGGGGTGAGGTGATGTGCAGAGACAGAAAGAGAGAAGGAAAGAGCAGAGATACCACTGGTAAAGTCCAGCTACCTACTGCAGTATGTGTGACTATCTGGACTTTGTATTTTTCTCAATCAGACATCCTGAGAACATGTACATTCATGTCACCTGTAGATTTTATAGACCTTCTCTTCTCAAAGGTGTACTTTAAACTGGGACCTTTAAATGTCTCGAGATCTTCAGAACCACTTAGGTTTTTTTGGCTGATATTATTCTTAATTACAGATCATGAACACTTGAAATCTGACTCTGTCTTGCAGGCAGGTCTTTGTGCCTGTGAAAGGCAGGGTTTGTTCTTTTTTATTAATTTTTCATAGTCATATCTCTGCCCTGCTGAGAGAACATCTAGGCAAGGTGGAACTCCATCGCCCACATTGCACCTTTTCTTGCCGAACCCTGAACCCATGCAATGTGAAGGTTGCAGCATGATATAAGAGTGAAGATAAATCCTGAAAACCACATCAAACAGAGACTGTGAGACTGTGAGAGACCACTGAGGATCAGGGAGGAACAGTCATGTGTGAGAGGTTATTACATGGATTCCTAGTGAAGATGGGAGGCTGCAGGTTGAGGAGGATGGTGGGCAACTAGCTAGAACTCTGAAAGTTGAGGAACTGGCTGAGAACAGTTCTAGAAGCAGGGACTTGCCTTTAGCAGTAAAGCAGAGAGAGGGAGAAGATGTATGAACCTTCTGTCTATTCATTTCTGCTTTGTCTTCCCTTGTCACTTCGAATTTTCTCTGTTTAACCATTTTTGGGGTAACTGACTGAAAGGAGAACATCTGGGCAGTGTCACCTGAAAGTTGTGGCTGTCTTGGTGTAGTGTGGGCAAGAGCCACTGGGACTAGACCCTGTGCTACCAAATAGCATCTAGCCTTGATATTTGGTTAGTAGTTGATGATGTGCTCCTTATTTGTACCCTTTATGTTCTTGAGGCATTGCCATAGGTTTTGAGGTCTTTATCTCCCCCTTTGGACTTTATATTTGCCTAATTCTTCTCAAATTCTTTAATTTTGGCCAGGAATTAAAAAAAGATGCACACTGCTCCTACTAAACTGCAAAAGGATTTGGACCTCTAATCCATTTCTTTGTCTCTGGAAACCATGGCCTTTGTTTGTATTTTTAGTCTGGCCTTTTTCATTTTGTGCATATTCTCTAGTTTATTTCCTACTTAATTGTTTAGCTGTTAATTTTAATCTCCCTTTTCTGTATAATCACTTCCATAATTGTCCTCACTGTCGTTCAGTCTGAGACTGATCTCACTCCTATTTAATTCAAAGGCAATTCTGTTACTGAGTTTAACATGAGCCTGATCAGCTTCTATTTTAGTAAATGACATTTTCTTGTGGGGGAAAAAAAAAAGAAGATACAAAAGTTACAAGGCTGAATAGATCCTTGAAACAAAATTATTTCATATGCTGAATAAATACACCACAACCTTGCCAGAGATTTATTGAGATAATATTTATAGAACATTTTGCCTCTTCTTCAGTAGGACTACAGCCGTATTTTAAAGCCCCCTTATAGAATCAGCAGAAATTGTAATATATTTCACACTACCCATGGATTAGCTCTGAAGAGTTGTCTGAAATATATTAAGAAATCACTACAGGAGATCTCACGAAATGTGAAGAACCACTGTACTTAATTTATGTGAAAACAGCAGGATTCAATTCTCTAGTGTTATTGCCACTTACGTTTTACAAGATCTGTGCCTGTGCCACACAAATTCTAAAGAATGAGTTAAAAGTTGTAAACACATGTCAAAAAATGTTTGATATAAATGAGAAAAGTATAATCTAAATGCGTGAACTTGTTCTTTGGGGCCTGCCTGTTCTCACACTAGGGATTTCAGGATGGTTAATAGATCAAGCCCCAGTGAAAACTTGTTAAGATGACACACTTTTGTTTATCATAATTATCCTTTATGTTCCCAGTTTGCTGAGAAAAATAGAAGGTGCTTAATTTTCAACTCATGAGTAGTCCATAGAAATCAACAGAATTGTCTGCTTAAAGATAATTGTGCTCCCCAGGGCTAAACCCACAGCATGGTTTGTTCTCATGTTTGTCACTTTTAAGTGCTTAAGTCTAATACTAAGATGCCACCAAGCTGCTCAGCACTAACATTCGGCTGCAGCCTAACCCTGTGGGCACTGCAGCTTCCAACCTGCTCCATGTGCAAAACTGGCTAATTATTTATATTCCCCAAATTAATCAGTCTGAATGTCATAAACTAAGCTGGAGAGTGTCTAGAGTGTCGAGTCCTATGAAAGAAAGATTTGAATGTTTATATTTAAAAGAAACCATTATAACTAAGGTCTTGAGATGGTAAAAATGGTGCTATCAAGAATCTTAAATCCGAGTGATTCCTCTGCAGGAACATAATCTAAGTGTTTTGCTAACTGAAGAAGAAATTGTTAAGGAACCAAGCTGTTTCGCTATCCCATTCACATAATTGTTATTTAAAAAAAAAAAAAAATCACCTGGAGAGATGATAAGAAGTTTGTAGCTTTATATGCAGTGCATGGAAGTTCTTTGTGCTTATACTTGGTTTTCTTTATTCTTCATTCTGAGTCTTTAATCCCATTTTCTTGTTGTTTGCTTGATATGGGCAAACTGGATTAGAATAGAAAATTTAAAACTGCAACAACAAAAACAGAGAATGTGTAGTATATTCAGTACAGAGGGTTGTTTTGGCTTATTTTTTTCGAACTTAACAGAGGAGTAAAATGCATCATTTTCTTGATCAGCTGCATTTGAAATTTTTATTGTTGCTTTCTTGAGCTCAGTACCTTCCCAGGTATTTTTTGCCAGTTCGTGGCTGTGTGGTCTTCTGAATGCATATGCAGTGATAGTCAAATATGGGAAAATAATGCAACTTCTTTAAAAGTTAAACTTTTAACCTTTCATCAATTCAGTCCATTTTCCAAGATGACCTTATTTTAAAATTTTATATAGAATTTTAATTGTATTAAAATAAATTCAAATAATATTGTTGTTTATCTGAAAGTTAACAGTACCTAGAACAGTGGTCTTGTTTGTAAGCTTCAATTTTAGAGTGTATAAACAATCAAGACTTCTACTTCTTTGTTAAGAATGTTTCTGATACTTTCACCAACTACTAATTCCCACTTACTAATTCATTGTTCACAATTAGATGGCTTCTTTTATTAATAATGACTTGTAATATCAAAGAACTTTTTAGGTCTGTTACACAGATACATAAATAGTAACCCCTTCACCATTCACATAACAAGATGATGGGAAAGGTGCAGATAGATTTGTGTGAAGATATCAAATAGCAGCATTCAAAATGTAGGCTAGCTCAAGACAGAGGAAATACGATTCAAATGGAAGTAACTTTATGTAAGGCTGTTAAGCTTTCAGTGCTTATTATATGATGGAAGAATAGTCTCACTTAAAGAAATAAAAGATCTTTAGCACCTTATGGATAGGTTTAAAACAGAGGCTTTTTGTTGCAAACGGAAGTCAAAAAGAAATACTCCCACAAGATCTAAGAAGTATCTTGTTCATAAATGCTTGACTCTTTGGCTGAACCTTACAACATTTGTTTAAACATTAATATTTGACAGAAGTGGATTTTTGTTTGTTTTAAATATACACCGTATCTGTCCCAAGTCTGGAAAATGACACAGAATGGGTTGCTGCTTCGTGGAGACATTTTCAGTGTTTGGTGGTGGTGAACTGTGTTGTCCACAAAATAAATGATTTCTAGCTTTTTCAGCTGTCACATGTAATGCACCTGTAAAAGCTTCTACCAAGTCACTAATAAAAAGCATGAATTCCAATGATGGGT
The DNA here is from genome assembly GCA_013400135.1 of Rhinoptilus africanus. NCBI lineage: Eukaryota > Metazoa > Chordata > Aves > Charadriiformes > Glareolidae > Rhinoptilus > Rhinoptilus africanus. The sequence continues at coordinate 605,113 of VXBO01001644.1, read as the reverse complement.
ACGTACACAATATTTTCAAAAATAGGCCCTAAATAAAATAGTGTAGGAAATATAAAGAAAAGAGAAGGAGGAAACTGCATTTTAGCGTCTGTGTAGACATACTTGATTATTGTATACCAAATAATATTATCTCCTTTGACACTTGTGAGTTGTCTTTGAGTGACAGAAAACAAGAAATTTGTAGGAGATATTCAATTAGGCAAAGCATCTTATTCAAGAAAAGCAGTAGCCAAGAAATCTAAGCAGATAATTGAAGATATATCCTAAAATTCAGTGAAGGCACGAGGAGTTTTCTAATGACCTAAACCTTTAAGAAAAAGATAAAGAGTAAGTATTTTTACAAATTATCCTTCTATAGGAGCATAGGGATGTTTTCAGGTTTTGTATCTAGTTGGGAGTAGGGATTTGAATGCAAGTTTCCTATCTTCTAAGGAGGGGGAATTCCTGCTTATTTGGTGGGTGCTGGGAGGAAGGTGACCTTCCTCAGCCTCTGCTGTTGAAATGCGTCATTAACAACTTCCTACATGAGAGAATTACTGATCGATTGTGTACCATCATGGTCATGCTCTCCAGTTATTGGTGTTATTTGGAGGGATTTGGATGTATAATACATTTAAGAAAATAAATGGGCAGATACATGAATTTCAGAGGCTTTTGCTGTTTTCCAAATTTTTCATTTTGCTGGCAGCATTAATGAATTATAGCAGACCAATTCGAGGTAATTTTCTTCAAAATTAAAAATTTATTTTCATCTGAAACTTACCATCTCATTCTTGGCAACAGTGACCTCATTTTGACAAAATCTCCTGCTATGTTTAAGCTAGAATGTTTCCCATATAGACAATAGTTATATTATTATAATTTGCACAGTCCACATCAGGAATACTTAAAACTTTTCCAACCAAACATGCTAGAAATAACATTTTTCTGAATATTGGGTTAGAAACATATTATGAGCATAATTGGATTTATTACTATTCCCAAGAGGCAATTACTGTTTCAGTGAGAACAAAACAGAGTTTTATTAGAGACATGAAAATACCATGTATCTGTTTGCCAAATATATAACTAAACTGTACACAAAAGAGCTGAATACTTATTAATAGCAGCAAAATGATTGAATACTAAGTATGATTATCACAGCTCAGTTGATGTGAAGTGAAAAAAAAGATGTAACTGCCTAATATGAACATGTTGATATGAAACGTATATTTTAAATCACTCAGAGTTGATCTAGCTGTGGTTTTAAGTTATTAGCATAATGTATGATAGTGGATAACGAGCAAAGACTTGAAAAAAATATTTAAGTTAAAAATAATACTTTGCTGACCTAAATATCTATTCCCACATATTTTTTTGGTTATGAGTTTCTTTTTCAATACCACATTCAAGAATGTCACAAAGTGGCAAAACTCACATGGTTTGAATCTAATGGCAGTTGGTTTAATGGTTTTACTAATAGCAAGATTAACCGGCAATCAGTGAACTATATATTCAGGGTCAATATCAGCAATGCAACAGCTAAACCACAACATTAGATGTTAATAAAACATAATATAATTATCCAGTCTTCTCTATGCAATCCCAACATTTACAAGTAAACGCACCCGCTGAGTTCCATGCAGACAGCTCCTGCTCCCAGGACACATGGGTTACCACCACATCCTTTCTTCTGGGGATGCAGGTTCCCCTATACACACCCATCCCGCAGGAGATGTGGGCCCCCTACCTTTGTGTGTATCTCTGCAACCTGGTAATGCACTCTCCCTTTTTGACAGCCGGCCCAGGTGGAGTCTCTAGAGGGAGGTGGAGATTGTTCCTTCTCCTTGTGATGTCTCAGGCTCTCAGATTCAGCTGTCGGCTTCCAGCTCCCTGCTGTGCCTCTTGTCTGGTCTTCCACCTGCTACGCTCTGTAGTCTCCAGTCCCTCTTTGGGCAAGGAAATAGTCTGTTCAGGGAAGAAAAACTTTCAAACAGGCAGACCTCCAGGGTAACGCAAAGAGAAACTTCCAAGGAATTAGAGGGGGCTGTGCAGAGCTTGCTGTGGCTCTGGAATTCACTGGCTTAGCTGAAACCAAGTCTGAAAGCAAGGACCTGCCTACAAGTATGCTATGGGCAGGTGGGGAATAGCTGAAAAAGCTTTTGTTCAGACTTGTGTTCTGTTCTCCCTGGTCAATCTGAGGGTTTTGTACTAAAAAAGAAAAAAAAAAGGAAGTGATTCTAGTTCTTACTTTAAAGGCATCATGCCTTTTTTATTTTAGAAATATTTTGGTTTTCTCTGGTAAGATCACTACAAGGAAAATCTCTAGATAGGTGTATGCCAAAGCCGTGGCCAGATCAGGGTCCCATTACTCCGTCGCTCTGTGTAAGCTTACCATCTCCTTTTTCCAGGGCCCATATTGTAGATATTATCTTTAATTCATGTCTTGTCCCTGAGGCCTGCCCACCAAAGATATGTTCCTGTCTTGCCATTTTTTCCTATAGAATAATTTCAATTTTTCATATCTTTCCAAAACGCTCAGGGTCTACATTAAGTGGTGTATGCTTCACATAATACAATTTGCTCTTATTTAGTCCAAATAACATCTTTACTTCGCTCTTCATTTTGGTTCAAAACGTTGTTGATAATATTAGCACCCTGAGTACTTTTTATAGTCTCAGTCTCTTGGTTTCCTCTACTAGTTCCTTCCTCTGTCTGCACAGAACACAATAAAAGTGAAAATAATTGTAACTGAGATGTGTTTTCATATATGGAAGTTATTGTTAATTCAGCATCTAGATTTGTTATACTTGGAAAGCGGATGGAGGGAGGAGAAAAAAAGCAAGAAAGCAACGAATGAGATGATTCTGAAATGTTAACATTTTCATGAAGTCGTTTGAATGTTTTTTCTCAAGATCTTGAGGAAAAAAACTGTCTGAAATGATGATATCCACATTTTCTACTGAAAATTAAATGGCTTTGTCTTTTTTTTATATGTATATATTTTTAGGTCCGAACATGGATTCTTACAGTGGGATATACAACTGCGTTTGGAGCAATGTTTGCAAAAACGTGGAGAGTTCATGCAATTTTCAAAAATGTAAAAATGAAGAAAAAGGTGAGGGGGAGTAAACTCTTTTCTTGTTGCTCTGTTAATATAATTTCCTAGCTGTTTTGCTACCTTTCCTGGATGGCCATACTTGAGCTGACTGTGTGTGCCACATTCCAGGATCCTGGATGGTTTGATGTTGGGGCTTTCTTGGTCTCCTTTTTGGTCTCTGAAAGCTGTAGTCAAGCATCAGCCCTTCAGTCTTTATAACGAGAGGTGGACAGTGGAGATGGCTGTAACCTGTCAAAGCGAATTTGGATCCTCACTCTTATTTAGTATGTTGTTTCAGCATCCAGAGGTCTCCTTCTGGTAGATTCACAGCTGTTACGGAATGTTTTCTGTGTATGTCCCTTTGGGATACAGGTATTACACACAAGTTTCTGATGGGTTGGCAGGAGGAGACAAGAGAGAGTGCTGCTTGTGCAGCTTTCTAATTTTGATTGAAATTGCATAATTTTACCCCAAGACTGATCAGAATTGAACCACAGAAGCCATCTCCGGCATTTTTGGTACAGAACATGTTCTGTAAACAATTAGGTTCAGCTTAGCAGTAGTACAACACTTCATGTTTATATTGTTCATTTGGTATGGAGCTTCTTTTTGCAGATGGAGTGCTTTTAATCAGATTATTTTATTTAAAAATGTGAAAACTAGTGAATAGAAATCATTTTGATGGAAAAAACATTAAGAGAAATGTGCATGAAACGGAGACACAAAATTAATATTATTGTAGAGTGAGAAGTAGTGCCAAATGCAGTTCCTACATGCAGCTGAATAGTTTTATTCCAGTAAGTGGTAAGAGTCATGTGCACCCAAAAGAAGTAGAACAATATTCCCTTGTCAGATTTCTCTATTTTCCTCTCTGTATGTGGTCCTGGAAGAGCTGTATTGTTGATTTTTTGTTAGTACTATGTTACTTTTTTTGGAATCTCAACACTAGGGAGTTGCTGTCACCACAAGATACACCTTTCCCTATATAATTTTTTCCCTATATAATTTTTGGGCTTATATAGACAGAGAGTTAACTCAGTTTCTGAGAGGATTTATGTCTGAGGTTAAGGAAGTACATGCTGTAGCTGGATCTGGACCTAGCACTCTGGCATCTTAACAACACAACCACCTATCCTTCCATACGCTATTCAGTCATGTCAGGTTTGCTTAAATGTTTGTTAATTAAATCCCAAATATCATTCAGTGTAAAAAATAACAAAAATTAAATAACAAGTACCTTAGAACTAACTAAAATTTTAAGAAATTTCTGTACCAGAAATGGGATACTCTGTATGGAGGGAAGTGGAGACCACCCTTTCTACACCTGCGCAAAGACCCCACCGTAATATATCAGTTTGTGCTATGAGAGTCCAGTATATATTTTTCAATGATCTTACACTTCCTGTATTAAAGATTGTTAACCAAAGCTGAGCCAGTATTTTATCTTCTTGAAAAATGAAATTTTATATTGCAAAAATATTTTCAACTAAATTGGTACAAATCTTTGTAAATTAGTGAAGTTACGCAAGATACTGCGTGTGTAATGCATAAAACCATTTACTTAATAACCTTTATTACCCTGCGAATTTTGTCATTTCTGTAATACATGGTATTCCAAATAGGAATAAACAAACACTTCAATGGACTGTCACGAAGTATTTGCCTTATTTTTTTTGAAAGCATTTCATTTTCATAGAATTATGGAATCATAGAATAGTTTGGGTTGGAAAGGACCTTTACAAGTCATCTAGTCTCCCTGAGCAGGAGGGACCCTTTATCAGGGAGTATAATAATAGGACATGGGGTAATGGTGTCAAACTGAAAGAGGGTAGATTTAGATTGGATATCAGGAAGAAATTCCTTCCTGTGAGGGTGGTGAGGCACTGGAACAGGTTGCCCAGGGAAGCTGTGGATGCCCCGTCCCTGGCAGTGTTCAAGGCCAGGCTGGATGGGGCTTGGAGCAGCCTGGTCTAGTGGGAGGTGTCCCTGCCCATGGCAGGGGGGTTGGAACTAGGTGATCTTTAAGGTCTCTTCTAACATGAACCATTCTGTGATTCTAATTCTGTGGTCTTCTACAAAATCATTTTAGAGATTCAATTTGCTACTCACTATTAAATTTAACTGTCTGTTAATTAAACATAATCTTAATTCTATGTAGTGCCTGTTCTTCAACAGGCCAATCAACAATTGCAAATTGTAATCGTGTGTTCACAGCTGGCTGTTAAAAGTCATTTAAGAACAGTTAAAAAGACACTGGCGAGTGTATGGGAGATAAACTTTCAGACATCTGGATACTGACCAATGAGGTGCTTTGCTTTGAGCGATACCAGAAACATCAAGGCTATTAGGGCACCTTTTTCAGTATTTTGGTATTAAGTAAATAATGTTCTGTAAACTTTAAAGAATGGCTGCTCCACAGAATTATCTTGGTTTGCTTTATTTGGACATCCCGCTCCAGAACACAAGCATGAATCATAAAAGACAACAGTTTTCTTAATGCAAAACAAATTAGCTATCCATGATAAATGTTTACTAATCATACATTTTCTTTCTTTGATTTGCCACAATAGCTAAAACTGCTTTTTAAGAGTTGATTCAAAAACATGGCATTCTTTACTTATGTCTTAGAAGAAGGACATTTCCATTTTCAGTAGATGTAGTTTAGAGGCAAAGCATTTTGTATCTATGGAAGCATAGACAATACAAATTTTCACAAATAATATCTAAACTGACAAAAAACCAAAGGCAGTGCTGCATGAAAAAAATAGTCTTGTTTTTTGAATTAGCAGTGCCATGACAGAGTAGACTGGCATTTCAATACAAGGACTATACAGTTCCAAAATTATTTAAATGCCAAGGATCTTATTTATTTATGATCGCTTCAGCTTCCACCTGCATATAAGTATGCCAGTGAAATCTGATATTTAGGTATATCAAATTTGCCTGTCATCCTGAATATTTTCATCAGGAAAATTTTCCAAACGGTGATTTATTTATTTTTTTTGCAAAGTGTAAGAATCTCCCAATATTTTGAAAATATTGGTTCATTCATTTCAGAGAAGTAGGTATTAAGTTAGGAGAGAAGAATATAATGAGTGAATGAATCTATTTATCTTCTTCAGATAGGGCAAGCTCACTTCCAAACTTTTACCAAACACTTATATTAAGTGTACAACATGGCTTTGTGAAGAGATTAGTGGATTTCACTCTCATTATGTGAAAATATATAGAATTTTAAGTAATAATATACTGTAGTTCCATTTTAGTGCAGTGGAGAGTGGAACTAAATGATTTAGAGGGTCTTGAATGAGGGTGAAGATTTGTGTGAACTTCTCTTTATAAAGCTCTCAAAAATCTTATTTATTTTCACCCATTTATACCTCCACTTCTTTGTTATTGGAAAAAAAAATACCCCAACAATAAAATTCAGAATACACTCTTTCTGCTGTCAGGCTCTAACTGACAAATTTTCCAAGATTCCCAGAGCTCTGTTACCATCTTTGATCTTGCTAGGGCTCAAAGGAAACAAATTAAAAATGTATTAATTTTAGCTGGATCTGAAACAGAGGGGTGCAAGGGAATCAATTTTTGTCAAATGGAAATGACAAAATCAGTAGGGGGGAATAAATAATTTTTGAGTTTTAAAGAGGTTAGAAGAGATAATGGAAAGTAGAATAAAATTAGTATTTAAAATAGCTGTAATGTTTATAATTGAGGTGCAATACTGTTTTTTATAAGTCCCCTTTCTGTTGGTTTGCACAGTAGAATATCTTCTACTCAGTGAGAAGCGGTGACTACTTTTATGTTTCCCTTGCCAGCAGAGGAGGACTGGCAGTGGATAAGAGGAGGGAGAGGAGAATATCGTGGCAGGAGAACATGTGGTGACCTGGGGAAGCTTTAGGTAGAAGCACCTTTTGAAGAAGACAGCCCTTCTGGTAAAATTCAGAAGTTTGTGAAGCTGTCTCTTTTTATGGGAACTGTGCTGTCTTAGGGCTTAGGGGACATTAAGTCAGTCATGTATAGTGACTGCTCCTGCACAGCTCCAGTATGCCAAATAAAGACCGTTCACTTCTGGCAAGTACTAGAATAATGACAAATTCAAAGCAGTGGTTTTTAAAGCCTCCATAAGCTTTATATATTCTGCTCCTACAAAGACAAGTGTTTGACACTTGGTGAATACACTAAAGCATGCTGATCTGGGTCAAAATGTTGCTTGTTGTAGTTCATATTTGAATGTACAATACTTGGTTAACGTTGCTATGATAAGCTTGTCTCACCCTTAACATAGTACATTCTAGTTCTGTTCGTATTTAATCCTTTATCTGTGACATCACAGGAGGGATGGTTTAGGTTTGATTTTCAATGAAACACAATGTTTCATGTACTCAGTTATTACTACCACTGTAGAGTTCTGGTGGCAGATTTCTTTATATTGACAATGTTGTTACAAGGTAAACACAGAATATAATTTCACAAGGGATGTATAACAGCCTCTTTTCTTAAGACTTGTACTTCTATAGTTTTGCCAATGTTACTCTACTCATTAGTGACATTTCATAAGCTTTTCTCTGTTCTTAAAGTTACTATATAATTGTAACGTTCTCACAGACGGGAAAGGGTTAGAGAGCTTAACAAGTATTGAGAAAAGATACTGGTACTATCCCAGAGTTCGAAAGCTGCAACCAACCACAACAGTGAAAAATGACTTAAAAGCCCAACTTGGCTTAGCCATGCCTGTCAGACTGCAGTCTGGCAAACTTATTCTCCTATATTCAGCCTGCTAAGTCCTTAAAAGATTTCTGAGAGAGCTGTGGTCTTCATGCATTGCAAAGATAGGCAGGAGATGGTACAGTCTGCTTTGTTGACACTAGCATGGGGAAGGGAGGCTGGCACTGCAAGAGCTGTGGGGACAAGAGGTAGAGAACAGGGAAGAGACTGGGAATGAGAAATCAAGTTAGACATCAAGGGCTTTGGAGGGAACTGGATCCTGTATAGAGAAAAAGAATAGGGAAAATATTTGGATTACAGACTGGGAGAATTTGGATAAGAATGCCCAGAGAGTTAAAATAAGGTTGAGAGCCAGCAAAGAGTTGAATGAGGTGGGGAGGGCTGTAAGAAGTGGTCAAGAAAATTGAGTATGGTGGAACACAGAGCCTGAGTTTGGTATTCAAGTGGCAAACTCCAATTGAAAGACTACGTCTGGGTTAAAATTAGATTCAGACTGAATGTTACATGCAGGATGGCAGCCCTGAAAAGTAGGAACACAGACTGGGAAAGGAACATAGGAGTCAAAAAGGAATAAGGGGCAAGAGAAAGTTGAAATTAGGACTGGCTGGAATGGTTGCACAGAAGTGTGGGCAGAGCATAAAAATTGAACAGCGGATTTTAAAGTTTCACTGTTCTTTCTTCTGTTACTACGCGTCTGTAAAACCTACAGGCAAAATATGTGCCTTACCTTCCAGTTATGCTGTTGCACGGCTCATGATAGCTGCTAGTTACTCTTTTAGCTCAAGCTGATGAGGTGTGCAAAGATCTAAAGGTTCCTTTCGCTGATGCATGCAGCTCTATCTATAATTGAATTCCCTTTCTTTTCATTCTCTTTAAAAAGAATGGGCTCATGAAAATGTTAAAAGGCTTATGTTGTGGCTAAAAAGTCATTCACTGGAGACCTACAGCTTGCTGAGGTCTCTACAAAGCACGTTTGTTCCCCCATGTGCATTATTAAGACACCAGTGCAGCCTTCGTTTTCCACAGGATGCCATGTCATGGAGCAGACATGGTGAGTCTGCTCTGGGGGTGCAGTAGGACTGTGTAATAAAAAGAGGAAGCTTTCTGTTGTAATCTTTTTCACTTAAAACAGAAAAAAATAACATAATGAAAAAGACAGTAGGAGTTCTGAGAAAGGTGGTCTTGTGTATAGACAGTTCAGTGCCAGCTTGGAGAAAAACAATTTGTTGCTAAAATTCTTTGCTATGCTTTAGAAATCTCTCTCAGCATAACTTTCAGAGGAGGATAGCACTTGTTTTTGCGAGGCACATTTATTACCTGTGTGAAGCAGAGCAGGAATTCTCAAACTTTATAGCTTGTTGCCTTCCCACTTCATTTTTTAACACATATTTGGCCAGCCCACCCCTCTGATTTTCATACTTAACAGTCTGTAAACTAGCAGTCTGTAAACTGAGATGTGTGGAAGACTGGAAGGGGTAAGAGATCATCCATGCTCCCTCTGGGGAGCAGGGCACGTGGGTTGCTCTGAGCAGCTCCTGGTCCTGACCTCCGGGGGGGTGGGCAGTGGCTGGCTGTGTGCTCTCACCCCCTGGTACCAGCTGCAAGGAAGCTGTCAGTACCTGCAATTGCACAGAGTGACCCTGGAGACAAAAAAAAAACCCCAAAAAACAGAGAGAAGAAAGCAGCTGGAGGCCACGTGCTTATAGCCTTATGCGCTGCTGCCTTCTCCTCATAGCTCGTCTCTCTTTATTGCTGTCCCCATCCCTCGTTTGAAAACCTCTGCAAGAAACTTTGTAGGATGAGTTTGATCTCTAGCTATAAACTTTTCTATAGGTTTTTCAAGTCAGCAATGGAATTTAGAATTTATTACAATCTGTAAATTTTCTCACAGAAGCCCTAAAGAGGTTTAAAAAAATATACTCATTATGTTAATAATTTAAAAATAGACAAAGCAAAGTTTTCTGGATTATATTTACAGAGGATTTAGGTCAGAAGCTCATAGCCCACATCTTATATACTCACTTAAATGCCTTTGCAGACATAGTTCTTTCTGTATTAGCAGAAATGTAGATCATATTACCTAATAATTTATTTCTGTAACTAATGCTCTAAATATTTTTCCAGGTCAATTTTCAGACTGTAAATGTTTATACTTTTCCAGGACATTTTTTTCAATCTAGCTACAGATTTTTATGTGTATAACAAAAAGCTATATGCTGGATTTCCCCTAGGATATGCATGTATTTCACTAAGTATATGTGAGAGAAGGTCCAAAATTTTGCTTTGGGTAACCATATCAACAGTACAACAATCTATTAGGGACCATCTGCTGAAAATGAACCAGCATATGGATATCTAAAGAAATGTTCAGTGTTATTGTTCAGTCTTTGAGAATAGAAAAGAAGATAGCGGTTTGAAATTTGCTTATGTTTGGGATGTGTTGGGTTTTTTTCATTATGAATATTTACCACTGGACCAAGCAATCTATGATACTTACAGTGCAGTGTAAATTATTCAGGTATAGCTTCATTGGTTATTAATATACAGATATAGTACTTCCTAAAGCAATATAAGCGGAAACCAAATTATTTTATTACTCTTTTTCCCCAGATAGCTATAACTATGTATTTTAAGTCCAAAGCTTCAAAAATAGTCAGTGTAATCCTAGAATCCATATTTAGATGTAAAATAAGCATCCTGTTTTTCATAAGAGCTGATCAGCCAAAATGCCAGCCAGGGAACAATAGGAATCACATTTCTAAAATTTACATTCATATAAATATGGATCGGGGAGCTAAATCTCATGCTCCTGTCAGAGAAAGAAGTTGAGCTAATGAACTGTACATCTAGGAGAAAAATCTGCTTTTGAAGTAATTTATGTATGTAAATTTCTGCATGGTACAGTTTGATAAGGCTAAACCTCAGTAGCAACGAAAACAATGAAAACTGTGAAACATAACTGCTCATAAATGGTGCTACAACCATGATTTCTATGTATTATGAGACTAATGGATGACAGAGAAATAAAGAACATGTCGCTATATAGTATGAAGCAATTTATTCCTGAATAGCTTGAAATTGGATTGTAAATGTAATCAAGTGCATTGATGTCCCCAGCTATTTGGTAACGATGCAGTATGCTTTCCCACAGAATTGTTCATTAAAGAAAATATTAAGGTCTAGGTATTTAATGTTATCCCAAACAAAATCAGAACATTTCTTCCAGGCCATTCAAATCCTTTGTGCACTTTTTTCCTAAAGATTGGGATCCCTTTTTGCACTGCAGATGAAAATTCACATCCCTGGTAGAAATTCCTCCACACTTATGGCCTATGCAGTCTTGGGTTCGGCAGATGCATTTCTCTCAAAGGTGAATTTGCCTGACTTTGTTGATGGGATATGCAGCTCAAGGCAGCATACTGAGCTACGCATGTAGAAGAGTGCAGAAGTTAACATGATGCTAAGGTCCATTTCCAAGGCTGTTCTCCAAAATATTGTATAGCAAGAATGGTTGGTTCTAGTGCTGTCAAGTCTGATTTCTTTAGTGCCATTTTGGTTTTTAAGACTACACTGTTTTTTATTTTTGTCCTTTCAAGAGAGTTTTGTGAAACTAACCATGTTACATCATTTTATGTGTTCCCTATGGTTGAATTAGCAATGTTAGTAAACAATCATCTCTCTGATTCTGCAGTGCATTGTAGCCATGATTGAAGGTCAGGCTTTCAAAGATGAGGAATTTTATTTCTTTCACTGAATCCCCCCCTTCTCTAACCTCTGTAAAATTTCTATCTTCTGCTTCCCCTAGGGAGCATCTCCCTAGGATGTTCCACCAGTCTTTTATATGCTTTGGAAAAGGGGTAAGGTGTTCTCTAAATGGATAGCTTCTCCCGGCAGCAAGGTGTAGAGGCAACACATCCACATTTGCAATGCAGTTATTGAGAGGGTGAGGCTGCCCAAAGATGCTCTGTAATTATTCTGAGCATGAGTCAGCAAGGAAGACCCTTTCTAGAAGTGTGTGCGTTAGCAGGCTAGTGACTGTAGCTATTTAGTTTTCAAACCCAAACTTTTTGTTCATATCCAATTGTCTATTATTATCAGCAGTACCACACACTCCATTATGCTGGAAAGCAGCAAAAATCATCAGGTCCTTAGACTGCAGGGGTCACAGTAGATTCTCACAGAAAACAAGTTCATTTTTAAATTTATAATTAGGTATACAGATCTTTCATCAGATTAATCAAAGTACCTCTATAAGACTTGAATGTCTTAACTTTTTACTGGGAGTTACTGATCAAAAAAAGCTTGCTACTGAAAAATATGCTTTTTAAAATGTTAGCATTCACTCATTAAAACTAATGTAATTGCAGCGTGAAAAGTTTTCCCAATACTAATCATAGAACCTATTATAGGAAATACTCATAATAGCTGTTGAAAATCATTGTGGTGTTATTGGGAGCAAGTGCATAATGTGTTTTCAATAGTCCTTTTTTCTCATTCCATTACACAATAGAAATTAAGAGTGCATTACAGAATAGTCCTCTAAAATATTAATGGCTTTAATAACTCAAAGGTAGATATCTCCCTTGTCCCACATATGGTGAAGTTCACCTACTTACCTCTGACTCTGCATCACCAACCTCATGGCACCGTCCCACCTGTGCTGACCCACTAAATGTAGGGGAGCAACCCGAAGGTGTTTCTCAGTTAATCATAGTGGGAGAGATGAAAGGGCAATAGAGAGAATATCCTGAATGCAAGTTTAGGAGTAGTTATATAGTCTCCCTTTTTCCAGCCTTGCATGCTTTATCATTTTTTTCACCATTTTTTTTCTCTTTCCCCTCTAGTTCAGAGGGAGGACTCCTACCAGCATGATTTCTGTATGTATCAGGGAGAGGAACTTTGAGTTTCAGATTTCTGAGGAATTCAATAATTGCTGTCAGCACTTTTCATTGATGGAATAAGGTCTAGGAAGCTTGACAGAGGGATCCTTTAAAGAGGTTTTCTCTCTACAGATTCCATCCCAGGAGTAAAAAAGAGGGAAAACTGAAAAAGAAAAAAAAATAAAGTTATTGAATAGCATTAAGTGTTTATCCAGCTAGTGCCAGAAAGCAAGGGACAGATCTGTCAGCTAGACTAGAAAGGATTGATCTACATAAGAGGAGCCAGAATTGCCTTCTTAAATAGAAGAAATCTGCATATTCAAGGAAAAAGAAAATAGATATTTATCTCAAAACCTATAAACAGATAGAAAAATGCTCGCAGCCTTGCTGTGCTTCTTTGAATTCAATTAATAAAAAAAACCCCAACAAACAAACCAAAACCAAAAAAACAACACCAAGATTTAGCTAATTGATTTTCCCTTAAATTTAAAGAAATTTTATTCTGAGAAAGGGAGGTGGAGTTCCTGGTAACAAAGAAAGTACCTCTGAAAAAAAGACAGGAGAAAATGAACTATTCAGTCAATGCTAGAAAGCTCTTTGTGAAACTCAGAGAGTACAAGGCTAATGTTGCATCCTGGAGAAGAGGATAGGTCTTCAGAGATGAGACTCTTTGTTCTTAGTTAAGAACAGAATTCGGTTTTAAGTTCCGTATCATGTACAATTGCAGAGTGGGTTTCTAATAAGGTAAGAAATAACAGAGAGCTTGCCTTAGCCTTAGCTACAAAAAGCAAAGTTTACTTGCAGTTGTTTGACAAATTGCCAGGTGATCTCATAAACTGGTTGAGGAAAAGGTGCTGCAGGACACAACGGATGTGCTTTAGAAAGCAAATGAAAAAAGCCCCACAAAAGGTCTGTGAAATATTAACCAAACGGACATTTGAAGTTGCTGGGGCAGGTAGTACAGCCTGTGATAGTTCTAGAAAATCCACAAGAGTTTCCTGAGACGAAACTTCATCCCAGAGCTTTAGACACATTTTATATCTCCTGTGATCAGACCTCAAGGTCCATGGAAGGTAAGAACTTTGATCTTGAACTTGTCTTCATGGTCATGGGTTTTCAGAAAAGTTTTGATTTGCTCATACAGCATTGTTGCTGAGGAGAAAATGGCCTACCAGTTTCTGTTCTGAGTGAATTTGTTTTGAGGACAGATAGCTTCATATCCAGATATATAGTCCAGACTGGCAGCAATGGCATTTATAACAGCGGGCAGATCTGCCAGGATGAGACAGATTCACCTATCCAATCACAGATGGCAGAAAATATTACTCACAGATGCTGCTGTATGAGAGCTTGGCTTCAGCAAGGAGTCAGGAGCACTCACAAAAATGGATTTTATTAGCTACCATGCATTTCTCCCAAGGCTGATTTACTGTATGCTAGAAGGAGGATGAAAAAGGGAAAAAATAGGAATCTTACACTGAAAGAAGAATGATATATTTGATTGTAAGGAGCCTCAGTTGCTCATGACTTTCTTTTGTCAGACAGAGAAATTGTTGTATTCACAAGATCTGAGTCAAGACTCCTTCAGTGCATCTGGTGTTTCCCAAGGAGTGGATGTACTGAAGGAGTGCTGGTGGGTGGCAGTGATGGCTGGGGAGAGGGAAAACTGGGCTACCTGAGGATGGAGGGGGGGAAATCACCAAGCCTTTTGGAATTGCTGCTACTGGTGTACCAATGGCATTTCTCAGAGTAAATTTATGTTAGGACAAACTGCTAATCACCGGCGGAAGTGAAAAATAATTGAACCTCAATGTCACAGTCTGAGAAGCTAGCGTTTCGGTGAAGAGACCCTCTTCAGAGCAGTGTTACCACGATGGTTTTGCCAAGGACAAAGCAGGGTCGCGACGGGTGTATGGGGCAGCTTCAGGAGCCCTGCTTTCAGCCCCTCACCCTGCACACAGCGTTAGAGCTCATGACAGTAGCACAGATCCCTTCCTTGGGTTATTGTATGGGCTTTCTATCGCCTGCCTTCCTCCTGGCTGTCTGGCAGAAGCAAGGGATGAATAATACCTGCTGCCAGTGACAGATGCTGTTATGCACCTCTCCCCTTCTGTCCAGAAAAGGGCCATTCACAATGTAACGCAGGAAAAAATGTTTTGGGGTTTTTTACAAGGAACTTTTATGGTTCAGTAGAAGAGAGGGAATAATTTCTGGCAGATTCTTTTCATGTAGCTTTAATTTTCTCAAATGCATCTTTTTAGCTGAAGTTAATTGTCTTCACACCCTGTTGCTAGGGGGAGGGAGGGGCGGGCAGTGAGGAAGGGAGGGACATGTTTTAGAAGACTAATTTCTCTGATACTAAATTATACCCAAGATAGGTGGAATGAATTGTCCTTTAAAGGCTTCTGTCTCTGCCCAGTGGCCACTGAGAGAGGCTAGACACATAATGGTTAAACAGCCAACTTCAGTAAAATAAACCCCATCAATTAAAAAGAAAGACCAACTAAAATATGCCAATAAAACAAATTACCTAGCCATGTAAGAGGGAGAAAAAGAACTTTGGGTTGAGGTGTCTAAATTTAATCTAAATCCAAATTCTCTTTGGACTTCATTCCCCATGGTTCTCTCTCGTGTGTCTCCACTTGAACTAGGAGCAGCACTAGGTACGTTTCACCCAAGTCCTGCCTAGAAGCATTAGATAAAAGATTAAAAAGTGCATGGGCTTTTCCTACGGAGGGGTAACCTCAGTGCTGAACAGTCCTTTTTCAGCTTTGACTTCGCCCTCGTGCTCCAGACGTGCTTGTGCTGTCTCTGATGAGATGGACATACTGCTTTAGTACTTCTGCAGACATGTGGAAAGCATCATTTTCTGGTTCTTTATGATGACAGTAGCTACATGGATTTAAATAACTCGTTTCAGGATGTGAAAATAATGCATCAAGTCTTTTTAGTCATTCTGATGCTAGCCTTTGTTTTACACTTAGTTTACTCCAAATGTCTTATAAAATAAATTAGCAGATTAACAGAGTGGTGCACAAAATTGCAGAAACTTCTTTCAAAATAAAGAATGTATCTCACTAAATAATATGGAAAACAAACTTTCTAGCATTCCTCTTACATTATTTCAAATTTTATTCATTTTTATCATTTCCTTAAGCTTGATAGGAATTCAACGCAAATACAATTTATTCTAGGCAGGAATACCAGCCTCGCCTGCATTAAGATTAGCTGACACTTCTGGCTTTGTAATGCATTTTCAAAATCCTAACAAGTTTATCAAATTGAAATGAAATAATCGCGACTATATTAAGCTGCTCAGGCTTAATATTTTTGAATATTTCATTTAGATTAAACCAAGTCTTTCTGAGAACCAAAATTAGGGAAAAAATATGTGGGTTTGTCCATGTTAAAACAATTTGTCATGTCTTTTGAATGTTGGATGAGTGTTCATTAGTAATAGAAGTATATATTCCAAAAACCATAAACAGAGACCTAAGAGGATGGAAATAAAGTTAATTTAAGCCTGATATTTGAACATGCTTACAGCTTTGCAGATGAAATGATTTACATGCAGTGTATTTTTTCTGTGTTGTTATGTGTATAACAGTAGAAATAATATAGTGATTGCATGCAGCTATACTAGACTGTAATACATGGTTTGGTTTATTTTTATTAGCAACTCTTTTTTTTTTTTCTTTTTTAAACCTAAATTCCATGCAAAATTAAAAACATGCTTTAAGTAGCATGTGCATAAAAGCCTGTAACCTTTGTAATATAGAAAAAAAATACATGATCCCTTTCTGCTCCCTGGGTAACAGAGGCAAATGTTAAACACACACACAAGAAACCTCAAAATTGAACTTATCTTTTAATACTTTGCAAGTGTGTTTTCCATATCTGAGAAGGTTATGAAAAAGTGAACGCTGTAAATCTTAGTGAAAACTAAATTCCTTCTCAACTCCTGCTGCGCTGAGAGATGTAATGAACGCTTTTCCACATTTGCATACATAAACACAATAGTGGCTCTCTAGAATATAATTTTTTTTCAGTTTCCAGGAGTTAATATTAAACGTGGACTTCAATATTAATATTTAAGAGTCCTCACAATTTCTTTTTAGAAATCAGAATGCACTTTAGATACTTCTAATAACCATGAAACAAACCAAAATAATTTCTGTCTTCTTGCTTTCATCTTTTGATACTTCTGAAACTTTTCTTTGTTCATTGTTAAAAAACCTCCCTATACATGTTTTTCTCCCTATACAGGAATAAAGCTGCACAGGGGTCTATCTATGGCTCATGGGAATCTCCCCCCTTTTTATTTTCCTTTTTTTTTTGTCTCTCCAGATCATTAAAGACCAGAAGCTACTGGTGATAGTTGGAGGGATGCTACTGATTGATCTTTGCATCCTGATTTGCTGGCAGGTTGTGGATCCTTTGAGAAGGACAGTGGAAAAGTATAACATGGAGGTATGTCCTCAAGCCCAAGTAATAATTTATGGTTGCATATCATTATCTACAGCTTTCTATAAGACAAAGTGAAAGATCCACCAAGTTATATGAAACCAGGTCAAACTCTGTATTTGGAAGGAAGAAGGTTTGTCTTTTTTAAAAGCAAATAGAAATGAAATAACTGCAACCAAAAGAAGTTGTATCTATAGTTGAAGGTGCCACATTTCTGTCACTTGTAAGAGATTTTAGATGACGGTGTTGTAAACACAGGAGAGTCCTCTGCTAAGGCTCTCTATCAGAGTCTGTTGCAATAAATAATAGATTATCAGAACCCATTAGCAGATGTCAGTAAAAGCTTATTCAAGATAAGTGCAGGAGAGGTCACTGCTTAGACTGCATTCTTTGTGGAGCTGTTCAGGAATTATGTTACCTACTGATATATTTATTTTCAGTAACCGCATGTGCATACACACGCACTGATTGTTCTTATTTTAATGTAATTCCCAGAAAGGTCATGCTAGAGATTTTGGTAGAGCATGTAATATCTTAATGCCCCCTGCACAGATTTTCCAGCATTCTGGTAGATTTCTAGAAGTAGAGCTTTCTGGACAAACTGACAGCAAAAAACATAGCAGCAACAGTGCAGAACTTGGGAAAAAAAATTCTATCTGTATGCAGATTAGCAGTGTTTGAGAGTTTATTACCTGCAACATGGAAACTGGTGATATCTGAAAACTAAATTACATGAGGACAATTTAGAAGTGCTAGTGTATTCTCCAATACCTGGCAATCAGTAAGAGATTCCTCTTGTGATGTTAACACTTGCAAGAAAAGATATGATATCTTGTTCCATTGTTTTTACTTGGTTTTTACTTTGCAGTATAGCTCTGAAATTTCTTTAGAAGATTTTACTATTTTTTTGAGTATAATTTGTACAAGATATCTTAGAATGATGCCTCCTGAACTGCAAAGGATGCCTTTCAAGAAATCATTTTAGTGTCTGAAAAGATACCTTTCAGTCATTCCCTAGAGTTTGAACTTTTTTTAAGACACTCCTCAGTTATCACAGTTGTCAATAAAAAATGGAAAATGTAACTGCAATTTATCTTGTGCAGACACTTCCACTCTGTGTTTGTAGAGCTTGGAACAACAGCAGCTTGTCGATAGCCTTGTTTACTTCATTTCGTTCAAATGCATTGCAGCTGATATTCCAGTTGTCGGTGTTGTTAACTGTTTCACTGCTCATATAAAGCCAAACATAATATGATGAGTAGTCACAAAATCCAACTGAAATAATGCTCATTTCAGTGCTGTGGGTGAATAAGTTAGGAGGACTTTTACTTTTTTCCCTTATTAGAGGGAAGCCATAACGAAAGATCCTGATATCTTGTCTTGACAGAATCACTTGAGTGAAATTTCTTTAGACAGCAACAGTAATTGTGAAGTTATCAAACCATAAATACCATCCATTTGAAAAGTAATGTTTACAGTTTTAAATGATTGCAGTTTCCATCTGAACTTATTGGTGTATATTCTTTGATCTTGTAATGTATACCACTGAAAACTTAGTGTGCTGCTTCCATGTTCGGTGCTATCTAGACCATGGGGCTCCACACAAATTGCCTGAACTTTGTGTCAGAACAGGAATTTTCTGGGAATCATGTAAGCCCAAGCAAACTCACATTCAGTGAATATATATGAGAATGTGTAGTATTTTGAACACTCAGCACAGAATTGACTTAAACTTACTGTTAGAGCTCTTTGATATTACTATAAGTTGTGCAGAATGGTTTTTTAAGCTAATGGATTTGGGAGGGAAAGAAATGAAAGTATTATTCAAGCAAATTTAGTCATTAAAATACTATACATATGTTTTATCTTATATAGGCAGTGATGTGAACTGCAATTTGGTTTCCTGAACCAGGTCTCAGAAACTCCTTTGTAAAAGCAAATGGCAATTTTATTTTCTCTCTCTTTTTTTTTTTAATTATTATTTAAGTTTGAGTTTCTTTAGTTTTAGATTTTTTAAATGCATTCTGTAATGGTGAGTTCTGTAGTTGAGCTTGCCTGAGCAGGTATCATCTTTTGTGTATTTGAAAAGTACTTATCATACTTACATAGTAAACACTACTGGAAGCAAGTTGCTCTTTTATTTCAGGAATATTGTGTCATGTGTATTTCTTGTCCCACTTGCTTCCATGAAATAATTTTAAAGGGAGATTTTCCCACTTGCTCATATGAAATAGTTTTAAAGGGATATTTTCTCTCAGTTAAAGTTGATCCGAGTGATGGAGACGAAACTAAATGTAGCCTCCAAAGTTACAAATGCAATCAGTCATTCTAGCTAATGAACCCTTTGAGTGCTGTTTTAACTATGAAGACTCATCGGCTTCCTTCCTACGTGGAAGTTCTGCCTTTGGCCACTATCGAATCTTCTCGATAAACATCTTCTGTTTACTGTGTCTTCATAAACATGTCAATCAAAGTAACCAAGAGGAGGAGCCTAAAAACTGACAGTGTCCTTTGCTGTTTGGTATTATTCACAAAATAGTTCATTTGAATACCAGCACTAGCAAATTATCAAGCACTATTAAAAAATCCAGGCTCCTTTTTAAGAGTTGTTTGTAAAGTCAAGCTACCTGTGCCTTAAAAGATAAGGATGGGCAGTCTACATCTGAAAATACTAAGGGAAGTGAAGGCGCTTGTGGTGACTCTCCACCTCCGACAGAAGGAAGAAACCAGATGGGATGCTGGGTCTGACAATGGTCAGACTGGTTTCTGGTATGCTGACCCTAGATGTTGGGTTTCCTTATGAAAAGCACAAGTATAGCTGCCATAAGAGATCATGGTAAAAGTTTAATGAGTGAGCTCTAAAACACACAGATCTTCCAACCATCAGAAGGGCAGTTGTTTTTTGTATCATATAAAGACAACAAAATTGTTGGATAAAAGCAAATAGGTTACAGATAAAGGGAGGGAGCACTTTAAAATCTCCGTAGCTGTACGCTGATCTCCGACAGAAGAACTGTAAGGTTCTTCCTACATACACTTTGTACAGAGTACTGTAGGCTTGATTCTAACATAACTCAAAACCATTCTGTGACACAAAATGCTTCTCAACCTCAGCTGATCTAGTTGAAGATGCCCCTGCTTACTGCAGGGGGGTTGGACTAGATGACCTCTAAAGGTCCTGTCCAACACAACACATTCTATGATCCTATGATTCTGTGATTCAAGCAGCAGTGTTAAATATTGGGAATTCATTCATAACATTACCTCTATTCATCTGTTTTCCTTGTTGCATCGACTGTAATATTTCTCCTTTTAATAGTGTTTCAGACCAGTAAAGAGACCAGTCACATTTTTTCTCACTAGCTTCTTCCTTGGCTAAACTTGGAATTTGCTTTTTTGATTGTAATTCACCTTTTTGTCATAGTCCAAATGCTTTGTGGATATGATCTGAGCTCATGTAGGTTCCTGCCAGACTACGTTTCTCTCAATCATGTGGAGTGCATCCTTCCTCACCATCCCGCTTCTTGGGATCAACAGGCCATGAGAAATTACAGTGCTTCTGTGTATGCAATTGTGGAAGAGC
This sequence comes from Rhinoptilus africanus, assembly GCA_013400135.1. NCBI lineage: Eukaryota > Metazoa > Chordata > Aves > Charadriiformes > Glareolidae > Rhinoptilus > Rhinoptilus africanus. The sequence goes on along the minus strand of VXBO01001644.1, from coordinate 584,379 downwards.
TTTGCCCCAGTGGCAAGGCTCTACCGCCTTTTTCCAGCTGTCTGGATTTTGTCCTGGTTTCTCAAGAAGGTAATGTTATGTGCAAGGGTGCCCTATGTGGTTTTTTCTGCCTGCCAAATAAACTTTGTTTGCCGGTTTCAGTCAAACCTGACAGAGCAGATAGAGCTCATAAGGACACAGCACTGCTACAGATTTGATGGAAGCAATCAACTGCACAGAGGAGAGGTTCTGGTGGTTCCCCACTCCCTAAGAAGAGGGTCCCAGAGTGAGTTTAGCCTTCTGTCTAAAGACAAACATTATAAATGACCTGCTATAAGGGAGCTTCACACTTAATTAGACACAAAGAATACAGCCACAAGGCAAAATTATTTCGGAAAGCAGATTGCTCTAATTTCAGTTGCTCACTGGTACACCTGCACTGGAATGAAACCACAGTCTGAAATAGCAAAATCCTTTTACAAAGTGGAATCTGTTCTCCATGTACAATAGCTGTATCATAATTCAATTACATACCTACTACAGTTCAGTAGGTTTGTGTATAGACATACATTCAGGTATAGACATACCTCTCCCTTGTAATACAAAGGTGTAGTAATTCTTTTATCTTGAAATCCTCTGACTGCTTTGTCTTCTCCCAGCCCAAGTATCTGTGACACAGATTGAATCACTGTGGCCTTGGAAGGTAACCAATAATAATGTTTGATAAATAAGAACTTTTATAGTAGGGGAATTTATATGAGGACATTGCTATAATAAAAATATCAATATGCAGGAAAGATTGAGTGGGCATGCCAGTGGCATAGTAGTGCAGTCTGATAAAGAAAATTTGGAGTAAAATCAGATTGATGAATTAATAATTTCAGTGAGTAAGGCAGAATTCTTATGCATTCCAACTGTATAACTATGCTATCGGACACATATTACTAACCAACAAGCAAGGTCAGCTTTGATTGATATGTTGAGGGAGTCATAAACATTGCAAGAGCAAAAAATGTCTATGTAAACTGGACAAATATGCTAACTCTTTTACAAGCAGGGACTGCTTTGTAATTCAACTGATTAGAGAACCCACAAAGAGAGAATTAACCCTTGATTTCATTCTGAATAGCATACAGAATCTGTTCCAAAGTGTTGATATCTGAAGGACTTTTCTGTAGCTGCAAATACACCGTTCTTAGCTTTGATGGCTTTGAAGAAGCAACAACTGAAAAAGATCAGTAGAGTGGTACTCAGCTTCAGAAAGGGGAAAAACATAAAACTGAAGAAGCCTCTAAAGAGACGCTAAAGAGGACACTGTGGAGAGTTAAATCTTTGCAGGTGGTCTAGAGAGTATTAAGAATATCATATTGGAGACACAGTCTAAATGCATGCCACACATCAAGTAAGACTTGAAAAAAGAAGACTCAGCATGACGAAACAGCAGGAAGACATCCTTCAAAAAGCCTAAGTTGTATCCAAATGAGGAAAATAGAAAGGATCATAAAGTCTGATAAGTTAAATGTAGAGCACAACAAAGCAGTCTTAAAAAAGTCTTGCAAAAGGCCAAATAAAAAATTAATAATGAATCTTTCTCTAAGAAACAGTATCTGGAAGTTTGCCAGGGAATCCTTGGGGACTATATTTGGTCAGAATATAAGAGCATTACTTGCAGAAAACAAGGCTGTGTAGAATGATTAAATGATTGCCTTGCTGCTTTCTTCAGCAAAATTTTTTGTGCAAGAGCTTGTGGAGATTGCTATGGTAGAACCCTTCAGATGAACTCACTAAGGAGTGACTGAAGTTGCTGGTAGGAACAGAGAAACTGATCAGAAATAAATCACTGGAAACAGATTTTATTCTCCCATGCTTTCTAAAGCAATTCAAATGAGTAATAGTCAAACTACTGACAGCAGTATGTAATCATTAGCTCAGAACTGCTTTGATATCTGAGTGAAAAGTTGCAAATGTCTTGCCATGTTTTCAAGACAGAGTGGAAACCTCAAACTTGTAAGTTAATGTCTGCAGCAGGCCAGCTTATAAAAATTATAATCAGGAGTGGAATTAGAAATAAATATGCTACACTGAGGAAGAGTTGACATGGCACTTGTGAAGGTACAAATCATTCAAAAATTCAGTGAAGTCCTTTGAAGAAGCCAGCAGGCATGTGAACAGAAGCTGACGCAGCCTGCTAGTTCTCCAAAAAGGACTCAGCAATTTCTTTCATCAAAGGCTTTCATGGAAATTAAATAGCCATGGTATAAAAGAGAAGCCCTCAAACAGATATAAAATTCTTTAGAACACGGAAACAGAATTAAGGAATAAATAAAAGTTCATTTTCCAGGAAGGAGGGAAGTAGCCTGGGAAGTCCTTCAGGACAGTGGAAGAGGAAGTGAATGATGAGATGACAAAATTTTAGTGGTTATGGTACGTTATTCGAGAAAATAAAAATGAGGGCTGGTTATGAAGAATTCTGGAGGGACATTGCGATGCTCAATATAAAGTAAAATGGTCTTTCCTGATTGCAGCTGCAGCAGCAAACCTAAACATTATTATCTCGCTTGCTATGCAAAGTCTTACTGACATAGAGAAAGACAGGATTTTAGATTTTGATTTTAAGTTCAGCTGGAGGAAACCCATAAATCGACTAGGTAAATTCAGTATGTCATACATCTCTTTGAATAAGACAGAATAAGCCTGACTCAAAACAATTGCACCTGCCAAAGCTTTTCATTCAAATAACTAACATAGAACAAAGTCACAATGTTAGATGACTTGACACAACTCTGCGAGCGCGCAAAGATGTTGATCATATTCTCAGTAGATGGATGCAAGTGCAACAAGACTAGATGAATAAGTGGTGTTGTTCCTGGGTATCTGCCTTTTCTGTGAGACTGCTCCTGGTGCAGTACCTAAAGAAGTGAATATTCCAGACATATTATTTATGCGTGAATTCATCTAAATATATGATTCTAGAAGTTAGTCATGGTAGTAATGCTAGGCCACTGGTAAGTGAGAGCCGTGTGAAGAAATCTGAGATATGATGTAAAGAGAACTCAGGAAGGAGTTAGTATAGTAGGTATGAAAGAAAAGGAAGGGTAAAAGCATGTCCAAGGTGAGCGTGGTGCTGTACCCTAATAGTTGGACTAGTTAAATAAGAGCAGAGGCCACCAAATATAAAACTTTTCATTAGGACAGCCTTTTGTCTTGTGAAATTGATTTGTCTCTACCTTTTTAAACAAACGCTATGTGAAAATTGAGATTCAACTGCACAGATGTAGATCAAGTATCATTTTCATAGAAGATTTTACTTAAGCCCTAGATTAGTGGCCTGCATGCTTTTCCAGGGTACTTGCATGTTCTTTAATATACTTTAAAAATATTTTTTTGCATTTTTTTTTCTTTAAAATTCATCTTCTGCCATGAAACTGCGGCTGTAAGAACTGGAAAATACTCTGGCCCGAAATCATATGCAGAGGAGGGGGTGTGTGTGTTTGTATATGCGTGATAAAATGTGGGAGTAACACAGGTCTGGAATGGATAAAGATGCCTGGTTCAAATTCACATGCTTAAGTAGATTTATGCAGATTCTTCACCGTTTTGAAACAAGCAGATCATGTTCTTTTCTCTTTCTGCATATGTATATATGCATAAACAGAGGTTTTTAGGGGTTGTTGTTTACATTGTGCTGTTGGGCTATTCAGTCAGATAACAGCTGGATTAGAGAGAACTTTGTCAAACGTACATTATGAAATGAAGAATATAATTGGCTGAAGTAGTTTCTGGGGGTGTTCAGCCTAATGCAGGTCAGAGCTTGTTAGTCAATTTGTTCTCTAAATATCATTACGCCCATCTGTTTCCCCTACTATTTTTTAAATAAATTTAATTTCTTTCCTTCCAATTTGAAATATTACAGGCTGTGGGAGCCAAATGTCTCCTGAAATCTGTAGCCTGCTTTCAAACCCTGCCATTGTAGCTCGCAGCAGGCGGCCCGCCAGCAGTAGCTGAAACTGAGAACTCTTACTTGCATCTGCTGGGGCCCACCGGTGGCTGGCAGCCGTTCCAGAGAGGAGGAAAATGAATGGCCATTAGACTCAGCTGTAAACTTTCCGCCGGCCCAGAGGATCTAGAGCAGGTCCAAAGAAAGAGTAAATAATAAAGAGTAAAAGCTGGTTTACTTCTCTTTCTCGTTTGACATCAGTTTCCAAGGAAACGGAACAAAACGTGAGAACTGGGAGCCAGCAGCTGAGATTGACTCAGCTGGTGGCTAGTCCTGCTTCTGTTCCCATGGAAACATGTATCAAATTGGCAAAAATAAAGAAATAGGGCAGGGTCAGTTCCAAAATGGCAGGATGAATGGCTGCCACTTCAGCTACTTAATAAGGTGTGGCTTGCTTGTATTTATTCCTCTTCAGTAAGCAATTCCACTGGCTCCATTATTGACTTCCCAATGAACACTACTTCCCACCTCAGGAACATAAGAACCACTATCAATGACAAGTCTTGTAATTTGTCTTGTTCAACAGCTGGTTTGCAACAATGACTGGCACAAATACCTTCAGAGGTGGATGTTAGAAAGGTGTAGTGCAGATCTGAGAGTTCACCTGTCATGCTTAAATTTTCGCTTCTGGTTCATGAGTAATGACTTCAAATGTACGGCTTTGTATATCTCATAACTGTTTAATATGCTCACTATGTGAATACTATTGATATTCCCATAAATTTCAGTTGGTCTTGACTCTTGCTAACTTTTCACAGGTCAGGGTAATTGCTAATTAGGCACCATGTGAAGAACTTCCTTTTTCAGTTTTAGAAGTGTTGCTTTTCAGTCCCATTGAACATACTTTTTTTTTTTTTTAATGGAAAAAAAGAATTGAATCTTCCGCATCTACTTTTGCAGTCTATTCATTATACATCTGTTTGTTTACTATACAACCTTATTTTCCTCTTCTCTCTTTGATTATCAGTCCCAATCTTTTTAATCTCTTTTTTCCTATGATATAGAAACTCCAAAGCATCCTTTTTAGTTAGGATGACTAATATTGCATACTTTAGAAGATCTGTGTAATGGTTTTATCTATTATTCATCATGTTCCTTATGTTTAGTGTATTCTTTTTCACTGTTGTACACCATTAAACAAAATTATGGACTTTACTGTCAAAGTGATTCCCAGATCACTTCCATGCACTAATTAAGACCTTGAGAAAATGTGTAAGTAGTTCCATTGGTTTTAGGTGAAAATGGCTTTACAGTTACTAAAACCAAATTCCATTTGTCATCATATGGCCCACTCAGTTACTCTTCTCACAAATCTTTAGACTCAATTAACCTAAACATTTTTGTCTGCATATTCTCCTACTTGTGCTGCTGAGCAGTACTGATTTTAGTATGGAATTATGGTTCTTAGAGTGGAAGTGTTACTCTGGAATATGGAAGCATGATACTTTTTTTTTTTAATGCATAATTATTGTTACTTCTTCTGCTGTTACCTTGTCACACTTCTGGCATGTCACTGCTGCTTTGCAAATGCTTTGGTGTAGCTCCTTCAGTTCTGAGGACTCAGCTACCAGAAGTACCCAACGGGACCCATCCTTTCCACTGCATTTGGCAATCCAGACTGTTGTTCTCCTTTTGGGATTTCAAGGTATAATCCCCAGTCCTAAGAGAAATAGACTATTGGAGGAAAGGAAGTCAGGTGGAAGATACCTAACACTGGTAAATTCGTTACACACGTGGGGATTAAAAGCAGCCATTTACTGCTTTGGTAACAACACTACTGAGATTGCTGTGTATAATGTGAGACTACCAGTAAATGGTTCATCACCTAATCACCATTAAAAGTGGCAGACATATCATCTATCAGTGATACCTGGCTGGTTCATACAGAAGGCACTGTAAGAGTTCTCTTCATTCACTGAGGAGGCTCAGTACATGATAGACCCAGTAGCACTCCTTCACTTTCAACTTTAAATACAGAGGATACATTTATTCTGATTTATTCCTCTGAAGGCTGAAGCCAGAGCCGAAGTTAACATTGATTTTGTGCTCCCTTATAAGGCTACAAACAGCTACAGAGTTGGTATAGGAGAACAGTGATGCTTTTGGGCAGTCGGGAACCAACTAAGTAGCAATATACCTGGCTTTAGGATATTTCAGCATTTATTCAGCAGTGCCACACTTGCAAGGGCTTAGAAGCTCATCTCCTCACATGCTTTCCTTGTTCTTTCAGAGAAAAATCTCTGAGGGATCTCTGGACACATTTTTACTTGAACTGCATATTAAGTGTCAAGATTCAGAGGCATTATAATCCAGACAGGAAGGTTTTACGCTCTTTTGTCACTGATTTGAGTTGTTCTTAATATCAGAAGCAAGAAAGACTAGAAAACTCCCCCTCCATCAAACGACAGAGCCTGATTAAAAAAACTTCCAGAAAACAGACTCCAGGAACTGATTAATCTTCCTTGTTGCATTCTATCTTGGACTTTCAGCATTTAGCCCTTTCTAGCCCTGTAACATCTCTCTGTTGTTTTCTGGAAGCAAACACCACTGTATAAAGATAGACTTTAATGCTTATGTCAGGAAACAGATGCTGATATGGATGAAATGAAGCATAATGAATTACTTCAAGAATATGCTGAGGCTGCAATAGAGACTAATAAAATCCATCTACCAGACTTCTCTGAAGATAGCGAATTCTACGTTAAAATAGCTATTTAGAATAACCAATTGTCTAACGTAATTAATGCCCCTTTGGGGGAAGATTATTCCCTTGTTCCTTCAAATGTTTAATAGGCTGATATTGAAAAGACACACCCTGGGTATCCTGGTACTCCTTTAAAACCGCATCTATAGTCCTGAGCAATCTTATGGAGAAGGCAAGCCTTGGCTTATATTTTAAGTGATTATAGTCAGTATCATTCACCTGGAATGCCCTGGATTCTGGCCAAGGCATTGTACTGAAACGCAGTAATGGCAGTGACGGATTAGTCCTGCTGTCAATGGGGAAAAGAAAGCCATCTAGTCACCTGCCACAAGATCTTCATGCAGTGCTTGACCATGGCGTAATGCTCTCTCGTCTAAAAGGCACACCCTGGCTTTGCTCTGAAACCACTTCAGTGCCGCTCTAACTTAATAGGTACTAATGTACTTTTACTTAAGAGGTGAAGTGCCACGTGGAGCCCTTCTGTTTCTAGCACACACAGGGAGACACTGAGTGAACCAGCTAGACAGCATGGGCACACACACAGGCAATAAGCAGATGGCAGAGTCCTGGAAACTTAACCTGTGTAAAACGGACTTTATGCTGGTGGGGAGAGGGCCTGAAAAAGAACTTCCACGCACAAAGTCATGCTCTTTATGTCTATGCACTGCGGGTCATTTCACTTCCATATTTAGTTGTCCTGGATTCCTTAATGTTACTAAGCACTCTTACAGAGCAGCATCCACAAATAATACTATACCATATTTGTACCCAGACCTTGAAGTCACTGTCCCACCCTGGCAAACAATGCAGTCATAGTTCTTTATACCTTATCATCTGCAAATCACCAATACAATCTATTTGGACATGAAAATATACATATTTTGAAAACTTTTAAAAAAACCTGCTAGTACCAGCACAGGATATTGACTGCAAGTGCCTTAGGCCATTCTCTGCTTGGGTTTCACATACAGTAGTAAATCAAGACTTTTGGATGCCTATATTTTACATATATAAAGATTGCTTTGCTTTAGAGGGTAAAGTTGTTTCTTCACTGATAAACATACTCTAAAAATTCAAGTGTATATTTCATATGTAAGTGAGAAAAAGCTTTTTTTGGCATCTGCCAAACACTAGAATGAACTTTTCTACAAAAATTGAAGATTATCACAAATCTCACTCTACAGAAGCAAGGATTGTTTCTGATTTAGCTCTCTCCAGCATCAGTATCCAGCAGAATGTGTCTATGCATATGTATTTTTATTTTAAAACATCCTGCTGTATGTTCTTCTCTCCCTGGAGAAAAGAGGAGAAACACATAATAGCTGTTAACCATATTGTTAATGGGACTAATATGCATTAGCAATGCTTCAGTGACATACATATTCTTAGAAGCTATAAAACTGGGGGCTTTTTGCTTTATAATGGCCTGAATCACCCTAAAGTCTACTTTCCAAACTATCTTCGTTCTTATGCTCCAGCAGCTGCATCTGTACCCTGGGAAGTGCATGCCTGCCTTCCATGCTTCTCCACCCTCTTGTAATGCTTTCTCGTGCCCGTGTCCATGAGCTCTCATGCTCACTATCACTACCATAATCTGCTGGTCATTGATAAAACTGTCTGTGTGAGTGGACAGTAAATTTGTAGCTTAGGTCAGCACAGTTTTAGATCAGTACCTACATGTGAGCAGCTACTAAAGACTGGGAATGTCGTTACTGCAGGTGGCCATTGTTTATGTACCACCCGGCTGGCATTGACATTCTTGGGGACGGTCAACTCAAGGCTTCCCAGTGAGACTTGATTTAATGTTTTGTGGTGAGAACCAAACATAAATGTTTACTAACTTATTTTGTGGAAGCAGTGGAGCAAGTTCCTAGTAGATGAAGGTGGGATGGGGCCTAAGATGTTCTTGCAGAATTTGGGAAGGCGATAGTGGCCAAAGGTTAATGAGAAGAGTCAGAGATTTGGAGGGGACGGAGGAGCGCTGGGCTTGCTGCTGTCATTGATCGTGTGCCCAAGAGATGTGGAAACAGTGCTTCATAAAGGGAGAGACCCACTCCCCACAGCTGTAGCTGCCTGGTAGCCCTTCTTGTCCTTTTTTTTGGTGGTAGTCTATGTGGCACCCATTGACTCTTCTTTGTGTAGGCTAAATTGGCACCAAGAGTACTGCACCTCACAGGAGTTGTTCTGTGACCTGTAGCAGCTGCCTACCTGTCCTACCTACACCACTGCCTATGAAGTCTGTGTCTAAGTCGATCCCTGTGTGAGGGTAGTCATCTCACACCTTGCATAAATGCTTCTATGTATTCTAAGACATTGTTCTCATACCATGTCCCTTACAGCCTTTAAAATGTAGGAGCAGCAATTACTGGCCTTCAGCCCTCTGGCTTAAAAGCAATTTGCATGAAAATTTGCATGAAAAGACTATACATTTTTGTTAGTTTTTGTCAAACTACATTTTTTGTTAGCTTATTTTTGACAAACAGCAGCATTGTTTCTGGGTATACATTATATAATGAATACTCAATGTATCATTTTATTTAAAGTCTGCTGAATCTTGGTGGAGTTATTAATTTATGTTACCTGAAGAGAAAGATCTGGTGTAGAAATTTTGTCAACAGTATCTTCATGAGAAAATGCTGAGACTTCATTCTTTCATCATCTTTACTTCTAGCTTTAACTCCAGCAATGTCACGGATCCAATTATTTGATTTTCAGGCACATTTGAAAAACCTCAGTGTTGTCTTTTAGCTAATTGCTTTTCAAAACCTGTATTAGCCATCCTGATTTTTCTCATATCATTTCTTCTCCAATATATATCTTTTTTGTATCAACTTCCTCATTCTGCTTATATTAAAGGGGACTCTTGGTTATCTCAAATAACATTTTAGATTTAAGTGCCTTGGTGTACTGATTTCCTTAGCATTGCCATTTTATTCAGCAGCTTCCATTCATTCTGAGATATTTTTATTGCTTTCTCATGCATCATCTGTGACCCAAGTAAGAATTTTAGAGATCGGGGAATCTTTCTAAGCAGTTGGTGCTTCCTTCATTAGTATTACTATATCAGGTTAGGGTTTACGAGGCTAGATTCCTCATTTTCTTGAAATACCCTGCCTACATTTTAAAATCATTATGCCTGCTTTTTTCGTTAACATATAAAATATTGTGTAATTCTTGGTAGTGTAGAAGATACTTTTCTGATGTGTGCTAATATGTGTGTTAATGTGTACATAAATATATTTAATATCTTGACCATTGATGTTTCAGTTCTGGTATCTGATAAGGGGCCTCATGTCCAATTAAAGAAGTCCTTTTTTTTCCCTTTTTTACTTTTTCTAAAACTTGATGTACGTATATCTTTCCAAGAAGCACAGAGCAGGGAGTCTCATTTTTCTTTCTGTCAGTCTAGAATGTGTGAGCTCCTAGCTCATGTGAATTTCAAGAATCTCCTATGGAACAGTATAGGACCCAAACATAGTTGAAATAACCCATGGTTTTGCTTGTGATAAGTGAAAATCTGGGTGTCCTCCTTGTTACATATTTCTGTGTGCTGGTTACTTCTCTATAGAAAAGGAATTTTGATCTAGCAGCTTTGATTAGTCCCCTCTCATTTTGTGGGACTGTTGCAAATAAAAGTGGAATAGAACACCTACATCATAAATTTATAGAGCTAATGATAGAAAGTAATTTCCTATGGAATTTTCTGTTTGCAATAATACCATTGAGCTAGCACGTAACTTTGTGCAGCAGATGAAAGTAAAATGAAAATTTCTTGCAGTCAACGTGGAGGTGTTCTTCAACTTTGTTATATAGGTTGAAGGCACATATCTTTAATGTTTTTATTGAGGTCTAATCTTACAATAATGCTGTGAGCAAGGTTTTAAAGCAAAGGGTTTTTTATATTCTTCATTTGCATATACGAATATAGAAGAAAGAACAGCCAGTTAAAGCACTGTGAAGACACATTCAGGATGGAAATGTATGTGTGATGGCAGATCATCAAACAACATTAGAAGAAATGGCATTACAAAGGAATTAGGCCGGAGCAAGAGGGAAAAGATCACTGCAGGGGAAGGAGTGTGATAATTTGGATATTTTTTCCTATTTTGCCAGTGTTTGGCCCTTTTTAAATAAATTCATAAAATGTTAATTAATCTGAGAGTCATATCAGAAGTGATCAAAGTTATTATTTAAGCTGTTGATATTACGAACTTCGGTAAGTTATTTCCACAAGTCACTATGACACTGATTTCATAAATTGAAATCCCAAGCAAGATTTCTGTTTTCAGTGAAAATAGGTGGAAATTAATGTAAATGAATGGCAGGTGATGGTGAGATCTGGATACAATAGTACTCAGTTATAAGAAAATGTCATCTTAATGCTCAGTAGGACTCAAAAGGCAAATCAAGTGTAAGGATTGTAAGAAGAGATGTAGGGAACAAAACATAAAGCAATATTATGCCAGAGTGGTGTTGTACCTACACTATGTACAGTTCCAGCATACTTCCCTACCTTAAGGAGATGGAAAACATACAGACAGAACTACAAAGAGGATTGAGAACTGTGGAATAGACTGCATCCAAGGAACAGGCAGGGATCATTTCTGTCTGGAAGAGAGATGGATGATAAAAGGGAAGTATAAAATCTTCAGTAAGTTAGAAAATGTGAATAGAAATGATCACGCATAGTCTATTCCAATGCAAGAGATAAGGAGCATGAAGTGGATCTGGCAGGTTCAAAAAACATACAACACACAGTGCAGATGGAGAACTTCAGGATATTGTCCATCCTGAAACCTTACGTGGGATTAATGTAACAGCTGGACACACTTAAGGAAGAAGAATCAATTGAGATGTTAAATACAAAGACGTGGCCCCACTCTCAAGAAATCTTTAAGTGACAGATAGTTAGAATATTCTAGATTTGTTCCCATATGCTTAGTCTTTTTCGGATTCTTCCCTAGGGAAAAAATTTGTGAGCAAGTACACCTGTTATATACATCAGCTATGCGGAGAGGGAATATCACTGTAATTTTTTAACTCTCTCTGCATTTAATTTCATTTCTATTCTGTATAATTTTTTCGTAGAATAAAGACAGATATTCTGATGAACTGTGGATAGCACTTCTGAACATTGATGGAAGAATGTTTAGAAAGTAATTTTCAACACCAGGTGTCCTGCATTCTTTTCCATGTCACAATATCACATTTTTATAGCACTTGGTAGTTGTGCTACAATGGGAGAACATATTCATCTGTCATAAAGAGGAAGAGTCTCCAATGTTTACTCATTTTTATTTAATTCATACAAAACTGCTACTACTGAAAAGGAAACTGAAAGTAAGAACTGAAATACAGAACCGTAGAGTCGTTGAGACTGGAGGGAACCTGTGGATATTTTCTAGTGCAACACTCCTGCTCAAAGCAGGGACACCTAGAGCTGGTCATTCAAGACCATGTCTGGTCATGTTTTGAATATTTTCAAAGATGGTCTCTCTACAACCTCTCTGGGCAATATGTTCCAGTGTTCAACCACTCTCATCATAAAATAACTTTTTTCTGATGCTTAAATGGCACTTCCTGCATTTCAATTTTTGCCTTTTTTTCTTTCATTGAATACCACTGACAAAAAGTCTGGCTTCACCTTCTTTACTCTCTCCCATTCTGTTTTTATGCACATGGATAAGATTCTCCTGAGCCTTCTAGTCTTAAGGCAAAACCCCAGCTTTCAGCCCCTCCTCATGTCAGATGCTCCAATACTTTGAACATTTTAGTGGTCCCTTCCTGGACTGTAACCATTATGTCCATGTCACTCTTGCACTCGAGATGCCAGGCTTGGACACAGTACTCCAAATATGATCTTGCCAGGGCTGAGTAGAGGAGAAGAATCACTTCCTTCAGTCTGATGGTGACACTCTTTGTAAAGCAAGGGCACATTGCTTGGTCATGTGCCACTTGATCTCTGCCAGGACCCCCAGGGCCTTTTCTGCAAAGCTGCATTCCAGACGAACTACACCCAGCCTGTATGGGTGGGTGACTGTGGCTCTTCCTCCCCAGGAGGAGGACTTGGCACTTCCCTTTGTTCAGCTCAGGAGATTCCTGTCAACCCAGATCTTCAGCCTCTCGACATCCTGCTGAATAGCAGAACAAACATCTGGTATATTAGGGCCTCCTCCTAATTCTGTATCAACGGCAAACTTGCTGAGGAAGCACTCTGTCCTATCAGTCACATCATTAACAGGTTAAACAGTATTGGCTACAGTGTTGATCCCTAGGACAAACTGTTCATGACTCAACTCCAGTTGAACATCATGCTCCTGGTTTGGTCAGTTTTTGGTCTCCCTCATGATCCCATTGTCTAGTCCCTGTTTCATTTGTTTGTCTATGAGCATGTTATGGAAGAGTGTTGAAAGCCTTGCTCAAGTGAAGATAAACAGTGCAAGCATGTATCAGGGTGATTAAGTCCCACATGAGAACCAGGATCTGGAAACATGAAGCTTTTTCCTGCTGTCTGAATATGGCCTTATCAACAACTTCTTCCTGATCAAGTGGTCGACCACAACATACACCACTTTGTTCTGCCCTCTAATGTTAACCCATAAGATCTGGACTCTCTGATCATCCATCCCAAGGCAGAGTCCAATATATTCCCTCTGCTATGGCCTGGAATGTGCAACTTTTTCTTTTTCCCTTTCCAGCCTGTTACTTCCTATTTAGCTGTTGCAGCACTCCAGTCATGGGAACCTCCCCACCACATCCCTGTGACCCCAATGAGGATGCAGCCCTGCAACTGTGCACATACCTCTAATTTGTTCTCCATGCTGCATGCATATATTGCTGTACAGGCACTTTGAAGAGATCACAGAATTACAGAATCCTAGGGTTGGAAGGGACCTCTGGAGATCATCTAGTCCAACCCCTGCCAGAGCAGGGTCACCTTAGAGCAGGTTGCACAGGAACCCATCCAGGCGGGTTTTGAATGTCTCCAGAGATGGAGACTCCACCTCCTCCCTGGGCAGCCTGTGCCAGTGCTCTGCCTCCCTCAAGGGAAAGAAGTTCCTCCTCATGTTTAGGTGGAACTTCCTATGCTCAAGTTTGTGCCCATTACCCCTTGTCCTATCACTGGGCACCACTGAAAAGAGCCTGGCCCCATCCTCCTGACTCCCATCCTTTAAGTATTTATAAGATCCCCCCTCAGTCGTCTTTTTTCCAGACTGAAGAGACCCAAATCCTTCAGCCTTTCTTCATAAGAGAGGGGTTCCAATGCCCTAATCATCTTGGTAGCCCTATGCTCCATCACGCTCATTTTCCAGAGAAAGTGTAAACACCCCACTCTTTGTTTCACCCCTGTCCTCCTGGCATTTGCATGCGTACACTTCATGTGGGCTTCCTTCCATTCTGTTTTGTTGTTTTAGAGCTCGCTCTTGCCTACCTCACCCTGCCTAGTCTCTTGCGGCTCAAGAAAAAATCAGTGAGCTATTGCCTGTATCTGATGAAATAGTCAGACACCTGTATTTCTGAAAACAAACCGTTGTTGTTGTTGAAAACAAATTATTAGACAGAAAATCCATTTCCACAGACTTTAGTAATAAATTCTGAATAATAGTACTTTGTTTAAATCTGGTCACCTCTGACCAAAAAATAAACCTATAAAGGAACAGGTACATGCCAGAAACGCGTTGATCAGAAAATGGAAAACCTGTTAGTGAAGTCTGAAAAAATACAGCTTGCTTAATTTTGCAGAATTGATGCTAGAAGGGTGTATGATTACTATCTGAAAATTTCACTGAATATTTAAGGCCAGGAGGGGAGTTGAACTATTCAAACTGTATGTCAGTGCTGACACATGAGAAAAATAGTTAAAAATTGATCATGAGTAAACAGAAGCTGGAAGTGAAAAGATTTTTGTAAGGCACTGGATTAATTGAAGATCTAGAATTGTCTTCTTATAGGATTGTAATGATGTAACATTTGAAAATCAGAGTTTAATAAGTATATGAAGGAGATTATATGATGTGAAGATCGGACTCATGTTTCTGTGTTTATGAACCGGGCCCCAGATTTTTACAAAGACCTGGTGAAAACTGCTTGCATTCCTGTTTTTTTCCAGTTATAGGCTGGCTAGCTTCATCTGGATTTTGTGATTCTTTTTTGGCCACAAATGGCTAACACAAGCGAGAGAACACCACATCTATCGCTGCATCTCCTTTAAAATGCTTCATTTGCCTCAGGCTTTAGGATTTAGCTGTAATGAAGATGAAAGATTGATGGCTGACTGCTGACCTACTTTGAGGAAATGAAAGAGCAGGTGGCATGCTGCTGACTAGGAAAGTAAAAGGCTGTACTAAATGCAGAGAAATAAAATCATGGCTAAATAAAGTCTCTTTTCAGTAGCCCAACACAGAGTAATACACATCTGGGGAACCTCAACACCTCTTGCATATATATGTGTGTGTAAATATATTTAACCTATTCGAAATAGTTGTTTTCATTTTACATAAGAAGGGTCTATGAGTTACTGTTAGGGCTTTGAATCTGTCAAACTGTCACAGTATATTGTAGAAACTAATAGGAAAAGCTAGACGAGGCAAATTACAAAAAAAAAAAAAAAAAAAAANAAAAAAAAAAAGACAGCTTAAAATGTGTCAGACTTGTGTCAATGCTTGCAACAAGCTGTTCCCCAAGTTTTCTTTAAACTTCAGTGAAGGAGAAGCATGTTCATTTAAACTCAGAATTAAGGCGTTTCCAACTGTGTGACAGAAGTGTTTAATAATAAGTGACAACCAGTCCTTCAGCAAAGAGCTGCCACCCTTTAACTAGGAACAATGTACTGTAATTTGTGTCAGGAACTTCACACATGAATCATGAGAAGGGGCTAAAGGAAAACATTTTCAGTTTCCTGTTAGCAAGCCTTGTGTTTGAAGCAAACTAGTAAGTACATTGGTGAATTAACCTAATATTGACCAGCAAATGCGGCTGCAATTCCTCACGACTGTCAAGTTTACAGCAAATGGCATCATTTTTGAGCTAATTGCTCTCATTACCAAGCAATTATCTTCCATGTTTTGGAGCAGGTAGAGAAGAAAAGAGCCATATTGCCTACCTTGAGATCTAACGGGAAATGGACTGAGCTGCAAGCTGAGAGACTGAGTTGTAAGTGAGCAACCTCCTCTTACATCTTGCATTTCTGCACTTCCAACAGCCCTCATTGTTAACTGCAGTGTCACACTGACATCCTGAAGTGAAAGGAAACTTTACAATTTAAGTAGGTCCCTCTGTGTTCAGCTTCAAATGACAACAGGCCCCTCGTATGTCATTTAAGACATCCGATTCTCATTCATTTGGAGAAGAATCAAAGATGTGTGCAATTTTTAGATCAACTCTGACTCTGATTTTCACTTCAGTAAATTATTATAAAGGTTCAAGGATGTGATAAGAGGCAACTTTTTAGATCTTTAGACTCTTTTTCTTTCGGATAGAGAGCTTTTACTTTGGTCTTTGGGTGCAATTCAGACATGGGAGATACCAAGCTATTGCACTGTCCAGTCTATAACTATTACCAAGACCTTTCCTTTTTTAAGTCTGCGAATAGAATCTGATTTTAGCATCTGACATTCAGCCCATATTCTAAAATAGCTTAGCAACTCTTTAGTCATTTTTGTACTATCTTCCTTTATTTTCCAGTTTTGAAAGGGGGGACAGCTAGGGGAAGTAGCCGCTTACCATTTTGGTGTTATTCAAAGCCTGACAGTGATTTAGAACTACAAAGGGGGAAAACGTGAAAATGACTGTGCCTAGGCATACCTAAGACACATCTATAAAGACAATACCAAGATAATTGGTTTTTTGTCTTAGACGTAGACTGCAAACTAGTAACTGAATCCTTTTTAAAAGGTTGATGAAGTCTAACCATTAAAATTGAGGGGTTTGGAGTGTGTTTTGTAAGTTAGGACTATTTTAGTGCAGTTAGTAAACATTAATTAAAAAGAATACTCTTGCCTCAAAAGATCTATTCAGAAAATTGTATGGTAAAGTGATGTCAGTATTCTTCTTCTGTATTAGAAATACCCTGCAGCTATGTGAACAGGATACTGTTTTCCTTTTGTATAAAATAAGAATTAATGGAAATTTACTTCCATTGGTACTGAAAGATTTAAGATGTCTCTGTATCCTTAGATGTGAATTACATATGAAGTTGAGAGGGTTTAAGTAAAGTCTTCTGAAGTGGATATTTTTTGTGACATCTCTTGACACTGTACAGTTATTAATATAAAACCTTTTTCTAATTCTGCAATTGTTTTCACCAGTTTAACCGAAGTATTTTAAACTTACTTAAATTAAGCCGATGATGTTTACTATGTAGAGGAGCAACAAATTTCCAAGCTAGCAAGTTACCTACCACAAAGACATACTCACTCTATATGGAATAAGTTGAACGACTGGAATCTTGTCTATTAGGTATTTGAACATTTGGATTAGGGTCTAGTACAGGTTTGTGTACAAAGGGATAAAATGTATGACTTAGGGAAATCAAGTGAAAATTTGGTTTGCTTCAGAATTCAGTTTCTTCTTGATATTGTCAACTGAATTATTCACCATAAACAATTTGTGGGATTTATGATAGGAGTGGTCTGTAAAAATACGTTCAGTAGTGATTTAATTCTTTTTTTTTTCCCCCACATTTTCAGTCTACCCTCCTTTTTCTTTTTTCCATGTTTGCCTAAGTCTTTCAATGAACAGAACTGTAGCTTTTTCTCTTTGATGTGTGTCCCTTTTGATTAGGAGATCATCAATAATTTAGATTGTTCCAAACCTTGCAGCCTAATACTTTGAACATAAGTCTGTAAGTAGAGCATTTTGAAGATCAGTGTTTAAAAATAGGTCATGTTTTTCAAGAGACCAGCCAATTCAGTGCTTGAAAATCTGGAAAATCTCCTGATTAACATTCAGTATTTGTTAACCTAATATGGACTTGTTTTTACAACATTAGCCATATTATTTTCTCTATTTAGAAAAGTCTCCTAGCTTATGCATAACATTTAATGCCAGTTGTATTATTAACAGAATCTATTAAAAATGAAGAACAATCATATTTAAGTGGTTTTGCTGAAGGAAAAAAGTTATTTTCCTAACTTCCCTTTAACATCCATTTCATACAGTTTGAGAACCTTATAAAATTATCAGTGTTGTTTTGCTAAGATAATTATTTGGTGCATGTTCTTTAGTAGTATTATTATTAATAGTAATAATAATATTTTGCATTTCTGAAGCACTTTTCATCTGCCGACCTCAGTTCTTTTTGCAAACAGCTAATTAGACTTCAAAACACAGTAAGTGGTGTAATACCCACTTTTCTGCAGGGCAGTACTGGAGGGCAAACCATGCTGCCTCTCAGTAGGCAGTCCAGGATGCTTGAGAGGATGAGTAGGAACCCCCATGAATATGCATTGTGAATTAATATGCCACGAGGGAAGTTTTCTTACTTATTCCAATTAATTAGCTCATGGCCTGCTAAATGAAAAGGACAGAAACTTCAAACTGTTCCCTGCAACTGCATGCTTAAAAGTTTTCATCTTATCTTGTCATATGGCAGTGACAGTCATGGCAACAGCAAAGCTTTTTCACAGTGCCTTCATATGCCAGGGAGAAGTTCAAACAAAACTATTTACAGATCTTTTTTAATTAAATGGTATTTTCCATCCTAACCCATATAAATGGTGACAATTCTATTTCTTCCAGCTTTGATTCTTTAGTTTTGTTTTTGTTTTTCAAATGAGTGCTGGCCAAGTGCTTTCAACAATGTGTCCCCTGATACTGAGCTAGTTTTGGTGGCTCTCCAAGCACTGTGGTGTTTTAAGGACTGGCTGTTACATACAGGTTTATTAGCAATTTTCACTCTGCATAAATCCTGATACACAACTACTTATCTCATCAAACCACACATTCAGTGTAACATACTCCTGTTTGAAAAAGGAGGATAAACTTCTATGATGAAATGACTGGCCTGGTAAATGAGGGGAGAGCTGTGGATATGGTCTACCTTGACTTTAGTAAGGCTTTTGACACTATTTCCCATAAGATCCTCATAGAGAAACAACTGGGAAGTTGATGCAGGGGCTCGATGAGCCTCACCATAGTGAGGTGAATTGAAAACTGGGTGAATGGCTGGGCCCAGAAGGTGCTGATCAGTGGCACGAAGTCCAGTTGGAAGCCAGTAGGTAGCAGTGTACCCCAGGAGTCAACACTGGGTCCAGCCCTAGTCAACATCTTCATTAATGATCTGGATGATGGGGCAGAGCGTACCCTTAGCAAGGTTGCTGATGACACATATCTGGAAGGGGTGGCTGATATACAACAGCATCATGCTGCCATCCAGAGGGACCATGACAAGATGGAAAAACGGGATGAGAGGAACCTCCGGCAGTTCAACAAGGGGAAGTGCAAAGTCCTGCACCTGCGGAGGAGCAACACCATGCAACAGTACAAGCTGAGGGCTAACCAGCTGGAAAGGAGATAGGCACAAAAGGAACTGGGGGTCCTGGTGGACACCAGGTTGAACATGAGGCAGCAATGGGCCCTTGCGGCAAAGGTGGTTAATGGTATCCTGGGCTACATTAAGCAAAGCATTGGCAGCCTGTGAAGGAAGGTGATCCTTCCCCTCTATTTAGCACTGGTAAGGCCACAACTGGACTGCTATGTCCAGTTCTGGACTCCCCAGAACAAGAGAGACATGGGCGCACTGGAGACAGGCCAATGAAGGACCACGAAGATGAAGGGACTGGAGCATCTCTCTTATGAGTAAAGGCTGAGAGAGCTGCGACTGAGGGGGTTCTTGTCTATGTATATGAATTCCTAAAGTGAGGGAGCAAAGAGGAAGGAGCCAGGCACTTTTCAGTGGCAGCCAGTGACAGGACTACAAGTAATGGGTACAAACTGAAACACAGGAGGTTCCATCTGAAAATCAGGAAGCCGTTTTTCACTGTGAGGCTGACCGAGCACTGGCACAGTTTGCCTGGGGAGGTGGAGAAATCTCCATTCTTGGAGATATTCAAAAGCAGCCTGGACACAGTCCTGGAAAATATGCTTTAGGTGGTCCTGCTTGAGCAGAGGGATTGGACAAGATGACCCCCGGAGATCCCTTCCTACCTCATCCATTCTGTGATTCTTTGATTCTGTGAAATAAAAAGGTGAATTTCCTAAGATTCTAGCTCAGTGCTGCTTGGGATTTCCTCTCTGCTACTAATTTTACCTTGGTTGCCATGGAACCAAAGGCAGAGAAGCAGAAGAAATCAAGTAATAAAGCCTACAAGTAGTTTCTCAGGGGAAGAAGGAACTGAATAAGGTAAATTGATAATAAATAAAACAAAAACTATTGCTCACTTCATTGAATACTTGAGAAAATAACAGATGTATGTCTTTGAATGCAAAACTGTCTGTATTGGTATTTTGCATCTTTTTTAATATCTGTAATTTCTCCCTATTATCTTAGATTTATTACTAGTACCATCTTTATATTACTAGTATCATCTTAACACAATAACCCAGTTTACTGTTTTCTGAAATCTGTTGCATTCATGGAGGATATTAATAAGACAGGTGAAACTATCCACCATTTAGGTCTTGTCTTAAGAGCAAAATGAGGCTTAGATGGCTCTCCTACATGCAGGTAAATTTCACTTAATTTTTGGCTTATGTTTGAAAAAGCAAGTATCAAAAATTTCTTTCCTGGAGACTGAGTAGAAGACCATTGTGAAATGAAGTACATTATTAAAATGGCCAGCACAAACTGTGAATTTTATTGTACCTAATTTTTAGTATTTGAAAAAGAAAAGAGTAGGGTGAAACTACTGGTAGAAATTCCTATCCTTAACACCCAGAGTACAGAATGGCATTTTGTCGTCTGTGTCTCATGAAGCAGCTCCTCGTAATGTATGTTGAAGACTTTTGGTCTCTGTCTTTTTTTCTTACTGGTTATACTGCTGATTCAGGCCCTGACTTTGCAAGCTCTTCTGCACAGCCACCAGTGTGTGCTCAGTGGCTGAACTGTGGCTTTTCTGAACACATGCAGCATTCCCTTTACCAACAGATTCTGTGTTAAGATACTGAAGATTATTCAGGGAGGGGTGGTGTGTTTTTTCTTTTTCTTCTCCTTTTCCTTTTTTCCTTTTTAATTTTTTTTCTTTTCCTTTTCTTTTTTTCCTTTTTTTTTTTTTTTTTTTTTTTTTTTTCCCCCATTATTTGTATTGCTTCTCTTCAAAGAAAATAAATATTCACTTGAGACAGTCCAGGTCAAAGAGTACTGCTTTAGGCCTCCAACGGTGAAATACAGAGGGCAAAAACATGAACGTGGCATATTGTAAAGTCAGTAACTACTGGGAAAATGCCAACGAGAGGCTGTTTATCAAAAACTGTAATGTTTTATGAGGAAAAGCATTAGGAAACTGGCAAGCAGTCTGAAGTGGTTTGTATTATTCATTTTTTCTGACTAATTTCTAATAAGCAGAAAGTCTCAAGAACTCAGAAACCACCAAGAGCCACACTAACTAGAAATTACATGGATCATCAAATACAGATTATAGACCCTGTGAAAGCCAGTCTTCTGCTGATTTGTTATGGACCTACATGAAATTTGGGTGAAAATAATTAACTTTATAACATTAGATAGAGTGGATTATCCCGTGAGAATGTCTCCAAGGTCTTCAAGCTATAGTATAGCTGTAGCCCCTTTTGTGACCTATTTTCTGTGTTTTCGCTGGTACATCTGAACAGCTGCAGACCCTCTGATTGATCTCCTTCTCTGTTAGTTTTGCAGAGTAAAGCTGTTCTGTGTGTAGGGATCACTATTTATCAGGCTATCCCTACGCTGCAGTGTTGCCCCAGGGGTAATTCTGATGGAATAAGGGCTATAGCAGTAAGTGATATCACCTGCTGAAAGAACAAGCTGAGAGGAATAGAAATGCACAGAGAGTTTTGTTTAGGCAAACTACAAATCCGTCTTTTCTCACTTGTCGTTTTAGTGTAACAGATGTCTGTTATTAGGACTTCCAGCAATATTGGAAACAACAAAAAAATACACTTCTGTGTATTTTGACTTTTTAAAATTTTGAAAAGCATTTGGCACATACTCATGTTTTGGCAAGAAAAAGTTTCAGGGTTTTTTTTTTTTTTTCCTTTTCATTTAGCATTATGGCAATACCCGTAGCATGGCTCTCCAGGCTAGAGCACTGAGATGATTAACACATAAAATTTTGCTAACTTCAAGCAGTTATCACATAATACCTAGACATAAAATATACTGGGCATGTGGGGAGCATGACTTCTGCTTCAAAATTTGTCTGATTGCAGATGTATCTGCTGAATTGCTTCCTGTAATGTAGAGCAAGTACGATGGCACTCAATGCAGGAGCTCAGCCTGGTCAATGCAGTGTGCTGTAGCTCCTCCGACGCCAAAATAGATTGATGTCCCAAGAAAATGTGTTTTGAAGTGACTTGTAGAAAACTTTTCTCTTCTTATGTGTTATTAATATACTACAGATTTTGGTTTTCGACTGTGTGTTTTTATTGTAAGACGTCTAGCCTGCTTGTGCTCTTCCCACACTCTTTTTTGATTCACCAGTTCAGCAATTAATTATGTACCCTGTGAAGTCTGCTTTCTCCCTCTTTCCCCTGTCTTCCTCCTACACGCTTTCTCCCCAGGCTTGATGCACAGATAGAAAGAGGACAGGAGGAGGGAGCAGAGGGGTAGGATACATTTTTCAGACAGGGGAACCTGGAGAGAAGCAGCTTTGCTGCCAGTTGTCAAAAGTTTGACTCCATCACTGTTGCTATAAGCTACATCTGCTCCTGAGTTAGGTTCTCTGCAGTTGTAGGTTTTGGTGAGCCAATATGATGAGTCTCCTTTAAACTTTTCAGAACAAGGAATTTGATCCTTTTGGTTGATTATTTTATTTGACCTTGAAGGAAGGTGAAATCTGAGACTTTTTTGCCTGAGATCTGGGGTCTTGGATTTTGTTTGCTTCTTTTAGTGGCAAAAAACCCCCAAACCCACAAAAACACAAAAAAACCCAAACCCCCCTTGGTTTTAAACTGAAATAACTATGGATTTTGTGCACCTAATTCCTGAGAAGGAGTCAGTGTCCAAGCCCCTTCTTCACTTTATAACACTTAGAACGTGTGTTTCCATCTCAGCATACATGTGCTGCTTTTATATTGCAAATATCTGATAAAACTGTACCAGAAATGTCTTCTATTTCTCGCTTCCCTCCCAGATACGACTTGTCCTTAATGGACTTCTAATCCAAAACAACACAACCGCCAGAGCATCAGTGGGCTGTGTATTCAGCACATCTGCGTGGTCTTTCCAACCGAAGCCATGTGAAATAGACATAAACCTAGAATATGCTCTAAGTTATTTTACTGTTTATTTGGGCAGGATTATTTTTCCCCGGACCTGTCAGCCCAACATTCCCTTTTATCTTGAAACAATCAGATCCTGCAAATTCTCTGCCTTCTGCTGCACACAGTTGCATGTCTAATAGAAATATAAACTCAAATTATAACCCTGAATCAATTCCTGTTGAAACTGATTTAAAAGTATTACAGAAATTGGTGGCTTTGGACTGATCCAGATAAGTATTGAAATTTTCTTCCCCTCTGCCACCCCACCCCCACCCCCCACACCCCTCTGCCATTCCTTGGTTTCCTCTACTCTCTCTGTGTATATTTTGCATTTTCTCTTTTCATTATTTCATCTGCCTCCTTTCCAGATTACTTCTTTCCTCTTTACTCATTCACTTTTAACCTACTACATCTCTCATCTCAGCTTTTGCTGTTGAAATCTTGCATTTACTCTTCCATCAAGGAAAAACGTTTGTCTTTCTCCTCTGCTGAGGACATACCTGTGGTTGGTTAACTAGAGTGTTTCCTTTTCTCCTACCTTACCTCTGTATCTAGCGAGACATGCACTGATTTTGCCCAACTGAATGTTCCCTAATGTGGTTCTAAAGCAAAACCTTGAGGGCCACTGCTACTGGTTTCTTTTACTGCTGCAGTTTTGATGTTGACCATGTTCCAAAACAAGATGGAAAGCACACCCCCTATTTTTTCCCTAGAACATCTAATCCAATACAGCTCAGATCTTTATCAACCTCTGAAACTATGGTTATTTTTTTCCTGTTTTTTTTTCCCCCCCAGGAGCCTGTTTTTCATGTCTAGGTAGATATAATTAATAATGAAGCATACAGATGTGCATCTACAATTGGGAAGACACTGTCCTTCTCACAAAATTCCAGAATCTTAACAACAAAATAGAAATAAAAAGCTAAGGAAAGGAATTAATCTTTAGTTAGTTAACAATACGCTTTCTTAATAGAAGTCCATCATAAATGTTCATACATGCAAAAGGTGCTTTTTTGGAGAGAATGATGAGTGGGCACTCCCTGACATAGTTGCACTGTCAAAAGTTAAAAGGGTCATATCAGTGTTGGAGCAAACAATGTACTTTTTTTTTCCAAACTGCTCAGTACTATGGTTCATTCAGATTCGAACACTAGTATTACCCTTCCTAAGGCACTTTGCTTGAAAGCTTTTCCAGCCGTTGACAGTCGTCTGACCCAATCTTCACTTCCACTTAAATTTTTGTACAAGCTTAACACCTTCTCTGGGCCTTTGATTCATGTGTCAGCCTTCAAATATGTCTTCTTGTGCTGAAAAAAATATACAAAATACTTGATCTCCTTCAAACCGAGAACCCTAAAATAAACAGCAGAAAGAAATGCTTCATGTGACAGCCTGTCTCCTACAGAAAACAGAGCTGTGAAGTGCATAGACAGATGGCTGCTGCAGGCAAAGCATATTCTCAATGTGTGATAAATCAGATTTTTTTCATAAATATTCTTGTCATTTTTTTTTTAAATTGCTGTTATATAAAGATTATTATTAACATTGAACAATGGGCTATCGATTTCATCCTCACTGCTGAATGGAGAACATCATAATTCACTTGAGACTCTTCACTGGCAAGGCTGTCCTGAGCAGCAGGGAAGACTGTTTTATGCTCCAAGAAATATCCTAGTTTTGGAGGTGACACACAGATTATAAATTGTAGAGCCAACCACCTTTGACAATTTTAGCTGCATTCTTTCCATTAACCTATACATGCTTATTATTCAAGTCCAAATGGTTGACACTTAAGGAAAAGCCTATTTATCCTTTCCTGAAATACGGAATTTCCCCTGATCACTGTTATCAGCTCATCCCAGCAATAGTGAGATTTCTGAACCAATGGTATTTTAAGGTATGTTATTTTATGGTGCTTCTCTTTTTCCCTTTACTCAGGTGTTCTCTCTCACTACAGCATATTTTTCATCCAACAAATTTAACCACAGAAACTATCAAATTAGCACATACACTCTCTTTAGTGTGAATTTTGCACAACTGCATCTAATAATTTAATAATTGAGTTGAGAAATGGAAAATTTGCTTAAATAAAATGTATATTATGAAAAGCTGAACTAACTGGATGATGATGCTCTGTAACTACGAACGGAAGAAACCCTACATTTTTATTTTCCTGTAGAGAGCTTGCTTTTCTGTTTGGTGTCCCAAACTTAGGACACGAATTGTTTTATTCCACACTGCATGCTCAGAAAGTAGGACCCAGTGGACTGTTTCCCTTCTTTTTTTTTGGTTCTTAATAGTCCCCTTGGCACTTCAATACATTTTGAAAGAGCCACATCTGCTTCTCTAGCCTGGGGGAACTGTCAGACCTGACAGACTGCTGAGCCTCTTTCCTTTAGCCATCCAGGCCAGGTCATAGATTGAAAAACAGAACAAAACAAAACAAACCCCAAAAAACAAATCATCTGGGAAAACTCAATACTGAGGCTTCATCCTGGCAATGAGGAATCCTGAGCCAGGTCTGAGTAAGAAGCCAGGAAGAAATGGGTCAGAGAAAGCAGCATAAAACAGAAGTGCTGTTAAATTCATGGGGGTGAACGAGTTAATGACCATGGTCAAGCAAGGTGAGCATTTGTCAGCACTGTTCAGTAGCCCAAAGTGAAAAGCCTCTCAGCAAAGACAGTAACAGCTGTAGACCTAGGAGCCTAACCTGTGAGGGAACGGACCCATCACCTGCTGCTGCAAATGTGATTGGATTTGTTAATAATGCTCTCCTTTATTCTTCTGGGGTATTAATTTTGCGTCTTCTGCCTTCATGTCATTGTTGCCTGAACTAAATAATCATCAAACATCCATCTGATTTCAGTAGTGGGGTTTTGTTCCTGAATTTAGGTTTTAAGTCATGACTTTTCAACTCAGAGCAAGCTGTACCAGTCACAGGAAAGTTTGCTGCAATATTCAAGCTATTGTATGAATCCAAATCACAGCTGTAATCTTTCACAGAGATAAAAGTCGTATCCTTTAAATACTGCTTTGCAACTTTATTGATCTTTGATAACCCAGGGGGAAGTTGTACATAAGGTGTATGTAGTAGCATTGTATGCATGCACTAAAATAGAATCTGCCAAACATCACCTTTGTCATTCTACCATTAAGATGAAGTCTTTTCCTTAGCTTTTTGTTTCTATTTTATTTTTAAGATTCTGGAATATAATGAGAAGGACAGTGCCTTCCCGGTTGTCAGTGCACATAAGTATGGCTCGTTGCACAAGGAGAAAAGCAGTCAGGAGCACGCAACTGAGAACTAGGAAGAATCTAGACAAAGAGCAGCGATAGTGCTGGTTGGTTATGGTAACTGGCAAAGGTGAACGAATGAGGTCTACAACTCACAAATTCTTACATTTAGTAAACGACATATGTATTAGTATATGATTTAGGGGTTTTGGTAGGCTTAACTCTTAAGTAGCAAGAACAAGATTCTGCCTATGTGTGCAGCACTCTTTGCAGTGGCATATAATCCTTTACCGGTTTCTGAAGTGCTCTCATGACCAAGAGAGTGGTGATTTTTTGCCATTACTTTATTGCTTGGGTTTGCATTCACTTTTTTTCTGTTGTGTCTTACTCTGTTGAACGTTACATTATTTGCTTTGCAGCCTTTGAGGACAGGCTCTGTTGGCCTGTATGTACTCAGTGCAGCTATTATATTTGTCTAATTCACACTTCACATGTAAATTACACCATAGTTTGCACCTCTGCTATTTACAAAGTAAACAAAACAACCTTTCATTATTTATTTGGTATTTCCTTCAATTCTGTCCTTTCCTGTTTCTCAATTTCATCTTCTGAGAAGACAAGAGGATTTGGACTCTTTCTGGGGAGCTTTACCAGTATTTGTTCTTCACTTAGAAATCCCTGCCCCTTGGTCTGCAGACACTTTGGTTTCACCCAATCGTTCCCTCATGCCTAAAATCCTACACCTACTCATACCCCATGTACGAAGTTCACCACCCTTATTGTATCTCAGGCCTTTCTCTACATATATACCTTTGGGCATTCGGTCTATTTTATGTCATCAGAGCAAGTGCAATACACACGAGTAGAATAAGGTCCGCTGAAAACACTGTAGTGTCGGATGCTTTTGTTAAAAAAAGCAGAGGAACTGTTCTTGGTTCAGCCACCCTAACTGGGATGTTCCCCATCAGCCTACCTTTTGAAAAACAGAACATGTTTCTTTCTCTTTGTAGCCCAACATATCCAGGATGGTTTCTGTTAGGACCAACAGCAATTTCTGCAGGTGGGACTGCAAGTGTGACAGTGGTTCAGCTTCTTAACGTCTTCAGGTCCCTATGTCCTCAATAAGATGTGTGTTGTACAACTGGGGATTACTACAGCTTCACTGTCTGGGTCAAAAAAGTTTGTAGCAGCCTATCCACAGATTTTGTCTGAAGCTAGGGAGATGGTTAACTATACCAGAGAGACTCTACTGTGTGACTCCCCTGTACAGCTGATCATCTTCTAGGAGTCCAAAGCTGAGGGAGGGTGGGATTTCAGACACACCTCTCTCGTTAGCTTTTCCCTTGGAGTAGTGTTTGTGGCTCGCTGCTCAGTGTGCTGCTGCTTTGAATCTCATTTGGAAGAGCAGAAGAGCAGAGAGTGCAGGCAGCTAACACGGGGCTGTGGATTGCACTTCAGAGGCAGATGCTAATGACTTCAAAGTCAGGATCCACAATGCCGAGTCTCACACTGTGCCTGCATCCTTTTGCGTAACACACCTTTACATTTTTAATCTGAGACACACAAACTAAACGCTGAAAGACGGCCCTTGAGTCATCTCTTTCATCTGTTGTGCGTCACAGGAGTGCACTTCACACTAAATGCCTTTGCTCTGCCCGTGTCAGCGCAAAGCATGTTGAGGCAGCCCCATCCAGTCATGGGTTCGATAATCAGGCAGGCTGGCAGGAGGCAGGGCACATCTTCTTCAGATGAGCGACTCGGACAAGCTGATGGGCTCCAGGTGTACCAGATTCCCTGACTGGACTGTTCTCTTTTCTTGTTGAGTCACAGGGGCACTACCTGTACTTGTTAATTGTCACTTCCCACCTTTCCCGGGTCTTTCCTTTGCGTGTTGGTGCTCAGAAGTATCAAATATGGCAATGCTAGCCCTACACCGTGTAAAATATCCTCCAAAGTCATGGTACTTCCAAGATCATTCCACAGCTGGAGACTCCTCACTTTTCATTAAGGTGTCTGCTTTTAGCAATCCGAATCTTACCTTGTTTAGTTTACCAGTAAACCGTTTTTAGATATACTATGAATATAAGTATAAAGAAATACATTCTTGAAGTTTATTCTTTTGAAATTCTTGCAGATGAGTATCCAGGACACATTTATACTTCATATAACTACACTAATTATATTTATTTATAACTTCAATACTAAAGTCCTTTCCATCTTACGACCGTTTCTCCTCCTGGTACAGTGCTCCTCTGATTTCGTCGACTCTTCTGGCTCTGAACAGGGATAGCCATGTGCTGATGCTCTCATCACGGCTCTCTGAGAAAGTGCGTTGTCCCCATTACAACCAAGCAGAGGGATAAAGATTTTGTTAATATTTCACTGAAAACTTTTATCCACTTGGTTCATTCTCTCCACAGTTCTTTTCTTAATATTATGAGTTTCTGACCTGCAGAATTTTTATTGGCATTGGTATTACAGGTATCCTGAGGATCATTTTACGTTTTTATCCCCTTGTATTTCATGCCCCTAATCATCCTCTGCAAATACCTAAGTCTGCTTTCACTTTCTGGGTATAGTAACACTTCCCAATCTTATATCACCTCCAGATTTGGTGTACATACAAACTTTCCTATAATACCATTAAGAAGTACATCCGTAACATGATCCATTTAAATTTTCTGTGACAGAAAATAGCACATGCTTGGTGTGAAATCTTCAGACACACCAAATCATGCTGTTATGTACCCATACAGAAAGTTTATTTCTTTGCCACAGCAGTCTGTCGCTGACTTATGGCTGCATCAGGTCCTGTGTCCATTGCAGCTGAACTTGGAAAAGGGATACCTGAAGGTGCTTAGTTCCCAGGTCTTATTGAAGACCAGTGATGGTTGTGTTTCCAGTTCCTCTGAAGTCCCAGAATTTTGTCATTTCAGTACCCTCTTTTGGTAGATTTTTGTTCCTACCCAGTCCACGACCCCACACATCATTTCACGTGCATCGTGTGTGAAATCACACACATCGTTATCTGGTTCCATCTGCAGCTGCACATTTCTGCAGAGATTTTAATGTCATTTTGACAGTGTCATATCTGGGTTCTGAATGAGGATACAAATATTTTTCTGGGAAACTTAGCAAAGTTCTCTGTTCCCTGCCTGGAACCGTACTGACCACACAGTAACAAAAATTAAAGGGCACTTCTGAACCATTTTAGCTGTATTTCAACACAAAAAAGGAAGTTTGGTACAACAGCTGTTTTTTTCTAAGAATGCAAGGCCACAAAGATTAATAGTTTCTAGTATAAGGGAGTACTAACAGAAGAAAAGGTTTAAACATGAAACTGATTTTAGTTAAGTGTCAAAGCAAACGTATTTTTATCTGACCTACAAATCAGGCAAAGACTACCTGCACTAATAATAGCAAATTTACTCTTCCAAATTCAGCAACTAAATTTTTTAATTGAATGACAAGTATATATTTTACTAAGAAAAGAACTGTCAGTTGTAGTATAGGGAAGATAAACATAGGGTATTTTGAATATTAACTCTTTCCCATCAAAACAAAATACAAGGGTTTTGTTATACTTTGAACCATATTGGTTTTCAAAGACTAACACTTTTCAATTTTTTATTTCCATAAATTTAACTTTTTAAAGTCTCTTCAAAACAGTGAAAAATGGGAGACAGTTGCAGATCTTAAAATTTTGAGATCATTTATAAACATTCACTGCTTATGGGAAGTACACTTCGTATCTGTGAATGTATTTATTTGTATTAGTATTCTAAACAAAAAACAGTTACATTATGATTTCAGCTATTTTAAGCCTGAACATCCACTCCCAATGCTGACTTGTATTTTTTAAAAAGGCTGAAGTATATCCAGGGTGAAGCAGTAGACTGTGAAATAAACTCAGCTGTTGAAATATGTGTGCTGGAAAAATGTTATTTGATTTAACAGCTAAAGATGTTTCCTTACCAGAGATAGATCTAATAAGACCTTAAAGGATGTGAGGCTAAATTCAGATAATGTTATGTACTGAGGGTAAGATGTCTTTGTGAGCAACAATCTATGGCAATAACAACAATTTCTTTGGATGGAAAATGGCAGGATGGAGGTAGCCTCATGGTGCAGTGAGGGGAGAGCTGCTTCGGTGCCTGGTGTTTCACGCAGACACCGCTGGGCTCACCACTTACCACTCAGCTGATCTGTTGCCTTCTGTATAGATCACATCCCTTCTCACCAACTAGAAATGCTGTAGTTGTGGACAGGCTTCGGCAGGAGCAGGTTAATACACACGTAGGCAGCAGTGACCTGTAACCAACCACCCTGAGCTGCATGATCAGAATTATTTAGTAAGATAGCAGCGCACGATATGAGATTGATATACAATTAATTGCATTCTTCCACTTAAGAAACTCAGCTTTCTTTGGTTTCATGTAGATTATGGTAGAGATGGCTGAATATTTTTTCTAGCAATTTAAAACCAAAACCAAACCAAACAACAAAATACTAAAGAATCTTATA
Source organism: Rhinoptilus africanus (assembly GCA_013400135.1). Lineage (NCBI taxonomy): Eukaryota > Metazoa > Chordata > Aves > Charadriiformes > Glareolidae > Rhinoptilus > Rhinoptilus africanus. The sequence goes on along the minus strand of VXBO01001644.1, from coordinate 553,543 downwards.
CATTTGAGACTCACTACCAAAGTTACTGGCCACTGTCACTGCAACACACCACTGTCAACCTGATCTACATGTTTTGTAGTTTTCTCACCAATTGAAATCTATTGTTTCCATAAATATTTTCTTAAATAACAAGAGGTTAGTTAACACCCAGTGTTCTTCACAGAAACGTTTTATGAACGTTATCGAGTGAGTTCTGACAAAACCAATAAATGAAGATAATTTCTTATTTCCAGAAGAGTGTATTTACAGACAGAGAAGTTTAGTGATTTGTCTCAGACCTTAAAAATTGATCTCCAGCACCTTAGTTGTATAACATAGGATGGGTTATTTAGCTTCAGAGTCCAGCTGCCTATGAGTTACACACTACATCTTTCACTATTGTTGTGTCCAAGTTGTTTTGGGGATCCTGATTGCTGCCCACCTAAAAGCATCACTAGCTGGCTAAGGAGGGTAAGACTTTAGTGTTTACCTGATATACTCTCTATCCAGAATTGTGTTCAGCGCTTTATGTCCTGGGTTATCAACCTCTTAAAATGAAGGTCGAAAATAAAACTGATGATGTAGCCTTAGCTACAGGAGAACTGAAAGTCATTTCTTTTACAGCACAAAGTGGGGACTTATTTTTTCCCCTCTGCAGCATTGTGGGATGGTTGGACTGAGACATTTCTTTGATGTGTAAATGCACCTTAAGAAGGACATTAAATATTTCAAGTAATTGGTATGAACATGAAATCTCTCATTAGTGTCTGCTAGACAGCTGCAAAGTGCAGATAAGAAAATGGATGTGCTAGTACAAGAAAATATTCCAAAATTCTTGAGGGAAGCTTTCTGTCTAGAAATGTCCCTTTTCTTTTTTCCCTACCAGTCTATGTCTATGCAGCCTCTGTCTACTGCAAAAATTCTGGTCATGTGGAAGAGTAAAGCACAGTGTATGTTGATCTCCTTGCCACAGAGGCTTTTCCTTATAGTGACATGGCATCCAGGATCTAGGCTGCAGACCAAAGTTATTTTCCCACCTACTTGCAGAACAGAATTTGAATAGGGCTTATTTAAAACACCTTAATTTGTCACATGTTTGATTTAGAAATGCATTTTCCATAACATCCACTGAAGTCTATTCTGAAACTGATGTGACTCTCTAAAACGAAATGACAACAGTAATTAACATTCCATTTCATGGTTAATTAAAATAGATTATACATTAAAAAAACACAAACTTCATCTCATAGAACTAGTTAATTAGTCTTCTCAAAGCTGCTTTTATGAGGTTTGGTGCTTTCACAAGTTTAAAGTTTATATGTTAGAGTAATATGGATGTAAAGAAATCATGTGGACTGTTTCGAGGAAAGGAGAAAGTTTACCTCCCCACACATACTTCTGTCAGTTTCTGAGAAAGTCTGGATATATAAATTCACCCTTCCTGAGACTGAGCAAGTCGTCATTGGGAATTAAGTAAGAACCTTGGAAGGGAAAGGAATTTCATAACAGGCTGATTTTCAGCATTCATCGTGGTTACTGCACTGAGGAGAGAAGGGCAGTCAAGTGTATACTGCCAGTATAACCATATTGGATAATCCAGTTTAGTGAGGAGACCAGAGATGAAGGCTGGAAACAGAACTTGAGTCCTTCAGAGCTCTGGATGTTTTCCAGACACTGGACAGGGTAGAGTTGTGCTAGTGAAAATCTGATGGTTTTTTAGTGGTGCTCTGAAAGCGGGGTAGCACGATGTCCTTTGTAGTGCAGAATCCCAAGGTAATGGGAGCAGCTCTCCCTGTTATCTATAGTTGTGACCTGCATGATGCATTAACAGGTTTTTAAAAAAATTTGCAGATTTCTCTGAAGATTACCTTCTCTCATATAGATTTAGTACTGATGAAAAAGTACCCATTGGTAGCTTTGGTGACTGAGGCTTTATGTCTACAGGTTGTGATTAAGGCAAATTTTTTTCCTACAGTGGTCTGCAAGCAAACTAAAGCCAGGAAAGAGAACGAACTTTTCCTGTAGGTAACAGGCATTTCAGTCACAATGATCTGTGCAGCCCTGGCTTTCCAGTAAACATGCAGACCATGCTGACGGATAGGGAAGCTGAAACTGCCAGCCAACAAGATCACCTCCTGCGTCTTTTAAGCGAAAACGGCTCCAGCATCCTACTGAACTGAGATGCAGAACAGTAGATAATAATATCAGTCTTGTTGCATTTAGGTGTCTAATATTCTGCGCCTTAAAGAGTTTTCCTGCTGTTGGATCTCTCTGATATTCTGAACAAATATTTTTGTTCAGTGCTCTAAGAAGAACCTCAGCACAGCATCTAGTAAGAAGTACAGTCATAAATGATGCTGAGGTTGTAAATTACATATTTGATGCGTGTCTTGCCTTCCTCAATCCAGGAACAAGCAAGCAATAAAAATACCTGTTTCAGCCATTAGTGCCAACTATCCATTTGTCTCAAGTTGTCTTAAGTACATAACAAAATTAAGTTTAACTCAGAACACTTTTTCTCTTCCTGCCTTCATTTGAAATTTTTGCTTACTTTTCAGACTTGATGATGAGCTCCTAAATCCATAGAATTATTTGCTTTTTTCTATTCAATCTAACAAAACATATCACCTCCTCCTACAAAACCTGCTTTTCATATGTTTTCTTTTGGCGTTAAAACACTAGAGCTGGAGCAACACAACTATTGCTTATCTTTATAGGAAATTTGTTCTGTGGTGCAGTTTAGCAAGGGAAAATATTTGTAGCTGTTACATTAAAAACCTGGGGTTTATGCTCAGCTCTGCCTAAAATGTCCTTTTGTAACCTCATGAGTGAAACGCATGATACATACTTACTCCTGAACAATAGCACTAAGAGGCCTTGACTGATGCTAAGAAGTCTGAATGTTCAGAAATATTACCATACCTAAGTGGGAGAGCTGGGACTGCACAGCTCAGTGAGTATTCCTCTGAGCTATAAATAGCTTTGGGAATTTTGGTATCCACTGCAATTTTAAAGTGCCCAAATACACACAATTCACAACCCTGCTGTCTTGCATTACAGAGTGGGTTTGAGCTTTTTAGAGCCTGGTCTAACTTTTGTATCAGTTACTGCAATCTGTGTTGCTTATTTTCAAGTACAATATTAAGGTAAATTCAGAAATACCTACACACAGAGAAAAGATAGAGGTTAGCCAGCCTTTTGATCTAACAAACAAAAAGAGCATGATTTACTGAGTAACAATAAAAATTATCAATGCCCACATTAAGAAGCAAGACAGAATATTTTAAATACACAAATATATTAATTAGCCATTAGGCCACTCTGATCATGTAGTAAATTCTTGTCTCTTTGCAACCTTCAATTCAAAACCAGATAGCTTTCTCCAAAATGTACTCCAGGGCAGATCATTTTCATTTGCATAATAAAAGAGAAAGTTCTTTCTGTGAAGGTATCACTGCAAATATGATGTTGGTCTCGTTGATGCAACAGTGCTGATTATTTAAGTCTAACTTTAGGCCTGAAAATATATGGCTTCTGTGCTTTGAGCACCAACACAGCATTCATCAACCCAGTAATAGAGTGTACATATATGAGACATACTGATTAATACACAGAATTTGCCTGTTGTGTTCATTATTTTGATGAGACAGTCAAGAGCTCACATAACTGTAATTGAAAATGAATGCCTACATTTATATGATTTATAGAAAGATAGAAATCTGACAGTTCTCTTTGTTAGATTACATGTAAGATACTTAGCTTACTCAAGCAAGTTTAAGTGTTTTACTCTATTTTTTCTTATAGAACAAACATAACTAACATTCCCATAATTGACCTAAAATTGTATTGTCTACTAATAAAATAATTTAAAATGTATAATGTCTTATATATATTTTTCGTATTTACTGATTTTGCAAACTATGTCATTGCTAATAAGAGTTCACAGTAATGAATTCATTTCAGTATGTCACTTTGATAGAATAAATTGGGAAGGAAACCTTCTACCTTTACACTCCTGCAAGTGTAATTCATTATTGCTATGAGCTTGTACTGTGAATCAGTTGTACTTTCCCTAAAGGACTTTATCCCAAATGACCAGTATGAAAGAACTGAAGTTGTACTCCAAATATTATCTGACATGTCTTAACTTTTGCTTTTTCGCTTTTCAAACTTCATAGTATTAAGTTAGCTGAAGGGATTGGCCTTGAGTTTGGGGAGTTTTGGTATTTATTAGGAATTAACCTTGAGGATACCTTTATAACCTTGCATTTCCGTGTTTATCTGCCAAAAACATCCACTGTGGTGAGTCTTCAGTCTCAGAGAATTATTTACTGACTATGGGCAAAAGATAAGGAACTTGAAATTAGAGCATTCAAACCACAAAAGACACAGTGATCCAAATTTGTATTAACATGAATTAATCTTCTTCTAGTCATCCCAGAATATAGAAGTTTACTTGCCATTTTGTAATCCCTTTCTTTTTCATCTTCCCAGTTATCTTGATAATTATTTTCTGTTTTTCATTATCCTGATACAATCTGTAAATCTTTCACATTGAGGACTTCACACCTTTTCAGGTCTCTAGAAGAAGGATATATCTTGTTTCTAACTTTGGTTCCAAACCAAGAAAGTATTTCAATATGTTGTACACCTTCAGCATATGGGTAGTCACACTGAAGTCAACAAGTGACTCATCTTTGAAGAGAAGCATATGGTTAAGTGGTGGGGCTTTTTTTCCAGATTTGGTTCTAAAATCATGCTGGAAAAGCTTAAATATAAAAACCCTGCTGTTATTCCTACTGTGTGGAAGAGCAGGACACCTGACATATTTCCACATTTTCTGTGTGTGTGCCGTGAAGCTATATTTTGCGAGATTTCTTTCTATATATATGTATGCAGTTAGAGGAAAAGCTGGTGTAGCATGATCCTATACAACCACAAAGCAAGTTATGTAGTCTTCACTATGTAATGGGAAGGCTGGATAAACAGTCCTAGTAGCGTTTGGCAGAGATAATCTGTTTGAGTTCTATGAAGACTGACAGAGTAATATCAGGTTTTGGTACAGCAACCAAGGTTTTGTTGCATAGATACTAAACAAGATTGTGTCCTACCCTGTATTCCAGGTTTATTTCTTTGTACAGCTCTGCAAAGAATTTCTATTCAGGTCACAAAATAGCAGTAGGTTTTCAATGTTCATTTCACTCATTAATTTTGAAGGGGCTAGATTTGGATGTGCCATTGTTTGCTGCTTCTCTTTCATATGCATTCTTTATATGTAATTGTAGCAGATGAATGAGATCGTGTTAGGGTAATCTACTTAGAATAATCCATTCATGAAATCAGATTTTTTTTTTGTATTTTATATTGCCCATTTGTGTGATGGAAAGCAGAGAGACTTCTGGGAGCAGGGTCAAAATCCAGCTGTGTCAAAATCTCTTGGATTTTAGCTAACCAGTGGATTTTTACTGTCTTTGGCATTTGTGTGGAGACAGGTCCATGTCAACAAGAAGAATACTAGGAATTCCTCTTTTTCAGTGAGTTTGCTGTTACTCGGTGCTGTTGCCTACTGTGTATGCAGTCTTTCTTCTGTTGTGAAGGAGAGACAGTTTGCTGCAGAAGAGGATTCTCCGGTCTGGATCTAGGCAGACCAAAGTGCCTACCGTGCAACCTTCATGCACGAGCTGAAGCACCTGGGAGGGGTGGGTGATCAAGCACAGCTTAGCACTCCTTCTAGCATAGCTTCCACTTTGGAAAAGCATTGAAATGCCTTTTAGAAGCACCTCAGCTGCGCTCTAGCAGATGGTCTCTGGGCAATTTACTGCCACCAAACATGTGAGCCTGATATCTACCGGGGCTCTCCAGATTGTTAACAGAAGTGACAGAATGGCATTTTGGCTGCCACAGTGTGCCACCTAAGTTATTAACCTAAAAGAAAGTCAGCAGTGATTTTAAGTTAATATGTTAGCGCTGAATTGCAGCAAGTATATCACCCATTCTGTCACATCTGCTGCAGCGACAATAACCTGTGCCAGACGTAAACAGCTCAGATTGGTGACCTCTTGAATCTTCATGAATTCCCAGAGACCACAGAGAGACAGTAAATTTGTCACTGACTGCACTGGGAATTTAAATGTCTAACTTAGATACTTAGGTATTTTGAATCACTCTCTCTTTGAAATAACAACAACAAAACTCTCACAAAAGAACCCCACACATATACTGGGTTTTTAAAGATGATGTTTGGAATCAGCCCCTTGTGTCATGTGTATATTGGTATTATCTTTTTGCAGTTCATTGGTTTTGCATGTATTTCGCCCATCACCTCATGGCTTTGCAGTAACCTCTTTTGTAGAAACTTGAATTTTTAAATGAAAGGTATTAACTTTTTCTCCCATAGCCACTATTTTATTTACAGTCAAGGAACAGTAAGAGATAATTCCTTTGCAGAATCCATGCCAATTAGATCATGCCAGCAAGCCTGGTCTCTCAGGTCTCTTTTAATTCTGCTTAATTTATCATTTAAACTCATTTGCCAGTTTTAGATGTGAGGTTTATTGGCCTAGAATTGCCAAGATCAAGCCCTTGACTTTTTAAAAATACAGGCATAACCGTGGTTGTGCTTAAATAGGAACTTCGTTTTTGTAACTACTTTTTAAGTATATCTTTTTCCAAAATAGACTTTTTTCTCCCCAGACTATGATATTTAGGAACATAGAACCATAGAATGGTTTGGGTTGGAAGGGACCATCCAGTTCCAACCCCCCTGACATTGGCAGGGACACCTCCCACTAGACCAGGTTGCTCCAAGCCCCATCCAGCCTGGTCCTGAACACTTCCAGGGAAGGGGCATCCATAGCTTCCCTGGGCAACCTGTTCCAGTGCTTCACCACCCTCATAGTGAAAAATTTCTTCCTAATATCTAATCTAAATCTACCATCTTCCAGTTTGACACTCTTGCTTACTCATGTGTAGATCTAGGTTATTGCATTGAGTGTTTGCTTCATTCCGATGTTCTGTAGAACACAACAGAATCAGTACCTACACTTCAGAGTCCAATGGATGTTTTATCACATATTAAAAATTTACTTTTAGAAATGAGTGTAAATCAAATCATTTTATGTGCCAAATTTATCATATCAAAATAAAAATCTTTTGCGGTGGATCATACTGTTTGATTAGTACTGTAAGGGATCCACAGATGTCTATGTAATTGCTGTCACTGTTGTAAAGTGGGTGTGGAAAATATTTCATGTATATTGACGAACAAAATCTGATCACAAAGCTTTTGCTGCAAGACTCAGCCTATCCAAGTTCATACAACAGCAGTTCAGAGCTGAGGCTTACAGGTCATAATTAAAGAGCTCTTACCATGGTAATGAACAAATTTAAAACAAATTAATGATGAAGTGTTGTAATTTGGACAGTAGATGTGTTTCATTAATCTTTCACATCACCTGTGTATGGCTTTTTAAACACAGCTGATTTTAAATACACCCTCTCCCTAACCTCAGGCGATGAGTGAGGGAGGTGCTAGGCTTCTCTGGAAAGGCTCTGATGGCTGTGTCATAAACCCATACCATCTAATGTTTGACATAATTAAACCTATCAGATTAAGTTAAGGTCTAAGGAGAACCCAGCACTCACTTGCATCCGATGTTTCCAGTGCAGTTGTGTAGACGTGCCTGACAAATTTAGCCAAAACCGACACGTTACTTTTGTAGCTTTAGAGTCTTGTCTCTAATGTTAGCTCCCTAATATGCCTTAGAAATTCTTATTATTAGTCTAGCTTACTAATAGGATGCCAGTATTAAATCTGTTATTCATTGAGGTAGACAAATAACTTTGCCACAAGAGAATAAAAGAGAATCATTTGCTATGGGTACTAAATGTTTCGTGTGTGCAGACCGTGACTGTTGCAAATTACTGTCTATAGTGTTCCTACATAGAATATACTTTAAAACTGTGAAAATATTTTCTTTATATCCCTTAAATGTGTAATAAAAACTTGATCTCTGTCACTGTTAGCAATAAGGCACAATATCAGTGAACCTTAGGACTCTTTATTTCAATCTATTCTGATTAAAGATTATGAAAGAAATAAATTATTATGGAGGGATATCTTTTACTAGCCAATTTAGTGCTCATCCCTCTTTCTGGGATTGCTTGTGGACCAATACACCTAGTAATGTAATTGCTATTTACTTGGATAAATATCAGTCATATTTCTCTTGACCTTTTAGTCTATTTAAAGCAAAAAGGAAATAGATATTTATTGTTTGCCAGCCCTTTTTTCTGTCTCATTTCACTGCACATGTTCTGGAATACAGTTTTCTAGGCAAGCTGACTGCATTCATTCCATTCACCATTCTGCCATCTGTGAAGTAATTAACTTTTGACTTATGGAAAAAAAATCAAGAAGAATTACAATCATTTTATTTGTTTCCCAGTACCCCTGAAAGATAAGCAGTAATATTGTTTCTATTTAAGCCAGGGGCACACATGAACATCCAAAATCTGGAAGTTAGTCAGAGCTCCCTTTACAGTAGCCATTTTAATTTTATTGTAGCTAAAATTTTACTCTCATTACTACAAAAACTGCTACAGTGAGCTATATTTCTGCATCTGGGTTGAGTATGACCCTGAAACTTAATATGAGGACTGGATTAAATAGTTTTGTACAGACTGATATCCTCCTCTGCCAAATTGCAGCACCCTTAGAACCAAGATTTGCAAAACTGTTTAGAGATTTGCAATGTTTTATGTGTTTTGGGGTAGGACAGAAAGGTATTATCATTTTTGTTTGTAATTTACAAACAGATTTACATTATTGTCAGTGTTAAAAGAAGACACTGCTGACCATCCTTACATGTTATTAGTTTTCAGTTAAAAAGAAAAGCACCTTACAGACCTGTTACAGTGCTGATCACATTAGATCTGTTTACATGCTTTGCCTACACCAATTCATAGTCTGATGAACTAGTCTGAAGCATTCAAGTTCAGGCTATAGAGAAACCATGTGTAGCTACTAGTCCGTGTTGGTTCACTGATTGCTGTCCTTCCCTCCTGTTTTAATCCATCTGAGATGACAGAGGGTAATTAACAGGTAAGGCAGAAGTCTATTTTCCCTTTACCAGTTCTCCCACGCCTGTCCCCAGGTGTTGCCTTGTCCAAAGCAGGTGTGGCTGAACCACACGTCAAGTTTGCAATCCAGAAGATGGAAAAAATATAGTCTTGGTCCAAATATTTTCTGCAGTGGTTTAGGGACTGCTTCAGGTGTGTTTCAACCATCCTTTGGCATGGGTATACAACAGCTTCAGGCATCCTACTGCAATTCTCACTTGAGTCAACAATATCAGAATTATAGTCCTTCCAGCTGCAAATGTTACAGAAAACATTTCCTGGGATGGTCATTTCATGGCCTTTTTCCTGTAGTACTTTCTGTGGAAGATTTTCTTGTCTCAGGAACAACCCTTTCAAATAACTCTGTCTCATCATATTTCACCTATCATCTAATGAGTGAGCTGCATGGACTGTGTGGATGATAACTGAGGAAGCACAGTTTCAGGCCCGGAGTGACAGCAATCTTACCCAAAATAGGGTTACGTCATAAAAAACTATCCCTAAGCCAGCTCTCCTGGAGAACTGGAGGCTGTCTTACCAGCCAAAAAAAAAATTGAAAGAGCTGAACAAAGATAGGGAAGCCAGAGAACAGATGTACTAATCCATGCTCAGGCTCCATCAGATGGGATTTGAAACTCCTGTGTCTGTCACAGGCCTGGAAAAAGAGCGACAGAGCCAGTCTCTGCCTTTCCACATATTGTGGAAAGGAAAGGATTCATCCCAATTAACCATCAAAGCACAGAAGCATCCCAGCTGCTCACCTCTGGAGCCCTCACAAATCATGTAGGTTAACATAGGTAAATTGTTAAATGAAGCAGGTTACGCATACTTATTTTCTAACATGTCCTCCATCCCAGATGTCCTGAAAATTGTCCAGTTATATTCAGCATTTTTTTCTGAGAGGATAGGAAGGATTTTAATACAGCATAAACAGTACACAATTTTTAGTTTGACTTCAGAGTTTAAATGGCTGATGAACTATGTATTGTCCACAACACTCCAAAGTTTTCTTTCCTTTCCAGCAGGCCACATATTTGAGTCTTGTTTAATACAATTTAGAAATGCAGACTTGTTTATGTGCACCTTACAGCTTCATCTTGTAGTTTCAACTATGCATTCAAAATTATAAATATATATAGTGTGGATGGTGTTCTTGAGGAATATGGATGGCTGCCCTGGAACTGCTGGAATCAAAAATCTGGCATAGTATTAGCTGCCATAATCTTTTGTCTCAGTTTTCCCACCTATGTCATAACAATTATTTATTGATACTCCTGCACAGCCTAAACCAAAGTAAGTTTTTTCCAGGGATTTAGTGAATGTTGGCATAGTGCTTTCAGAAGGCGAAGAGCTCATTCCTGTAACATCTGGCGTAAGACAGTCCAATCTTCCCAATTTGTGCAAATCCTTCTGTAGTTTAAGTCCTTTGTAGTATTTTAATGCCTGAAACCATTTAGTACAATCAGCAAACTTTAGTAATGCACAGTCCTTTTCTCTCTATATATAAATAAGTAAAATAAGTATTACTTGTATTAGCTCCAAAGGCTATAACCTTTTGACCTTTCACCCTGCTGAACACCGTGAAAATGGCACTTTCCTGCTATTGTGTGCTCTAACCCGGTATATGCTACTCTCATTGTCACTTTATTGATGTATCAGCTATACTTTGGACACCCAGGAATGGGACTGGCTTTTTGGGTAGAGACTACTGGGGGCTGCTGCAGAGACGTTTCCCACAAAGGAAGTACCCTAGGTACAGTCACACTTCAGATAGGATAAAATGTGCCAAAGTTTGTGCACTCTATTTTTTTTTTTATCTGATAGACCAAATGTTAAATTTAATCATCTCAAATTGTAGCCATCGTTGCTTTACTAGCTTATCAACTAGATATTCAGTTTCCTTGGCTCTGGTTTAAGTCGCTTCTATCTACAGTTTCCAAGATTGTCTTTTTAGGAGCAACTTTGCTATCTTTAGAAACAGTTGCTGGTTTTAAGAATAACTTGCATAAATAGTAGGTTTAATTGCACTGGATTATGCACAGTGTTTTCTGGATATATGGTAGAGCTAGCTCAATGTGCAGAAGCACCCAGAAAAAGAAGAGAGACATGTTTTCTAGCTGTTAAATGTTCGGGGTTGATTTTGTTTTCAATATTTAATCAGTTCTTACTGCCCAGCAGGGCGTGGTTGAAATATATGCACCTTCAGTGTAAAATCCTATATATTCTACCTACTGAAATAGTTGTTACCAATCTTGAAGGTCTGAATGCCAGCCATTAACATCACTTCCATCTGTTCTACCTTTTACCCAATAAACCTTTTGAGTCTTTGGTATTAAATATGAAAATATTACGTCTATCTGTGCAGACTTGGGTCCACTTCATTATTGCCATCATAAGCCCAAAGCTGCTTAGTTCTTAACCATTAGTACAATAGCAATTAAAATATCATCCCCCCAAATTTCCCTCTCTTGGATTATTGTGGCAGATGAGGTATGACACATGAAATACTCTGATACCGCTATAAATTAAGACACTTATAAAAGTCTTTATTCATTTATTTTTTTATTTTTATTTCCTTTATGGCCAGCTAAATTTTTCTTCTCCACCATTGCAGATAAGAGGCTTGTGCGAAATTTTGGGCAGCCAAAAAATCAAATGCGTAAGAAGCAGCCCAAACTTCCAGACCATATGAAAGAAAATTCTTTATGGTCAACAGCCACAAACCATGTAACACTTAACAGAATCAAGGGACGACTCACAGGGAAGAAGTGGTTTTAGCTCAGAAGAATCATACAGCTTACTCTGGGATGAGACAATATTCCTTTGGGTAATCCTGTACCATGCCCTTGCCATGAGAGATGCATTGCAGCTGTTTGCACATTACACATCAGCCACAGTTTGGCTGTTTGCACTGGGACATTTCTTACTAGCTAGAGTTTTGTATTTACTTGATAGACACAACCAATCTACCTGGAACCACATGACTTAGCTGTTTCAGGAAGGAAAAACTGTAATACCTTCTGCATTTCTACTAATTTCTATTATCTGAGATTGTGGTAAAGTTGGTGAGCTTCATCTTGACCTCTTCAAACCTGTTTCCACAGTAGAATTTGCACTCTGTGAAAGTCACATTCTCTCCAGAGTCCAAATGTGTTGACTTTCAGAGTTACAGTGTAGGACTCATTCCTTTACTCAGGGAGCAGCAAGGACCCAGAGAGCAGAGCTTGCTCTTGTGTCACCAGAGACTCCATGGACAACTGTCAGTGACTATTCAGTACGCTGTTCATTCTGCTGAGAGAGTGAAGCCTGCCTCTTTGGAAGCTGCAGAATAAATATCCTCTTCAGTACATTCTTTCACATTATTCTTTTCAATCCTTGAATGAAATACCATCTGGTCCTGATGACTTACTGTAATTGCATCTCTAATTGCTCTGTAACTTCCTCCTTGGAGAGTTCAATCTCTGTGAAAGACATATTCTGATTTACCATTAAAATTGCATTCAGCATAGCAATTCAGTTATCAGGACTCTCCGCTTTCTACATCTCACAGTACAGAAGGGTAACAGCTACCATAAGGTAGGATTTTTCTGGCCTACAAGAATCCTGCTTTGCTAAATAGAGATGTTTTTCTTGGAAAATATGTTACAGATCAGACAATTAAGGAAATTAGATGGATTGGGAATTCCTTATTATTGAAAAATCTGATATTTATTATCAGTTCTATTGCTTATATCTCTCTGAACCCAGGCTTGACATTATAATTGTCAATCACATTGACATTATACCTTTACTATGGAATATTTTCCTGTATTTAACATCTCTGTCCCTTTTCTTCAATGACTTATTCTAATGTTGCTCAGTCGTACTTACTTCCCCTACATTTTAGAAGAAATCTTTTTGAAGTACTGAAAATAATGTAAAAAGTTGTACTTACACTTTTCCATCTGTGCCTGCGCATCTTTCTAGCCCTGTAGTTATGGTGCAATGCATCATGGCTCATATATACAAGTTGTTGAAGCATTCCAGTTAATGACAGACATCACCGAAAGGTTGAAAGTTCTTTGTGACAGCTAAACATCTATTCTTTGATAGACTTCAAGCCCACACTTCAATTACTGGAACAGATAAAAGGAACCTTTTTTTGATACAAAAGATCCCAGCACAAGAGCATCCTGCAAACAGAGCAAGACACAAGACATCTTCTCATATCCTCCTAAGTAAAAAGGAGCATGTTTAGACAAATTAATATGAGCCCTACCTTTTGCTTCCCACATTTTGCAGTTTCCATTTCTTCTTCTCCAACATCTGAAATAGTTTCCAAATAGGTTTTGGAAACCAATGCCTCTTGAAGAAGTGGCATGTCTTATTTTCATCTCAGAACTTCAGAAGAACTTTCTATTGCTAGTTGTATTGCTTCCTACTGCACATCCAAGAGAAAATGGGGAGCTATAACCAATACAGCTCAGTGAGTTTCCCCTGATGGATCTTTAGCTCATGATGGTGACATCAGCCTTGCTCGTGCTCATGAGGATCTCAGGATTTTCCTTGAGTTCAGCTCCATTCTTGGTTCCATAAGAGCAGCCCTGGGATCCTGAGTAGTTTCAGCAAGATTTCAGGTCAATATCATCAACGTGGTCACCATAAATCCTTGCGCCACAACATGATTATAATCATTATCCCACATGGCTTCACTTGCGAGATTTCACCTGAGGCTACTTCAGACCTGGCTGCCAGTCCGAAGCAACATACGGGCATTTATAGTATCACTTCTCTAGCGCTATCTTCACACAGGGGTAGTAAACATACACAGTCTCAGTGTCATGTTTCTCTCCCTGCAAATGTATGGTCTCAACAGATGCCTCAACACATGCAAACAGAAGGCAGAGCCGTCCCCTCTTCCTGAAAATGTACTGAAACTCAGGCAGTCCAGTTTGTCTGCAAAAATTTCATTCTTCCGAAAAAGAAGCCACACTTCACATCCTGACAGGCTGCACTGTGCTTGTTACATTGGCCATAGTCACTGCGTAAGGGAGCAGTTTTCAACCTTATACATTCAGCATGAAATAACTTGCACCGCACAGCAGTTACCAGGTGTAAACAGCCACCCACCAGGCTATTTTAAACAGCCAACAATCCCCGGGCTGCCAGGTAATGTGAAAGGCTAATCGAGACAGTAAAAGAAGGAGAATGAGTAATGAGTTGAAAACATACCATTTTGTGCCCTAAGAGGCCACACTCCAGGCCATTTCTGAGATGCCCTTTGGCATCCTTATAAAAAACATTTATTACTAGAATCCAAACCTACTTGCTGTGAAGAAATGACAGTCATTCAAAATGTTTTGTCTGTGTTGACCCTATTATCTATTTTTCTTTCTCTCTACACCATCACCTCACCATGCTTCTAGGGTGACTGAAAATGGTAGATGTAATACAAGTTTCTAGTATCTCTGAGATGAGACATTTGAAGTCCTTAGATGTATGCACCAGCCAAAAAGAGTATAAGGGATATGAGAGCATCCCTATGTACAAGGGATGCATAGAGACAAATATTTCAGTAAACTGTGGTTATGGTAAATTCAGTGAACGTATGAACATGTCTGCTGCTTTGATTGCTGGGAAGGGGGAGTTATATAGAAATAACCTGGATTACTTAATTTCTTTTTTAAGTCCTCTCCCTCTTCTGGAGTCTATGTATGTGCAAATCTGAATGCTGTCTTTGCAATTGTTGGTGTCTGTCCTGTTAAGCAATACCACTGCTACAAAGCCATTTGTACTGTTGACATTATTATAATTAGTATAACAGGTTAGCTATTGTGTTAGTTAGAAAATCCTTCCCTAACTAGCTGAATATATTTCTGTGATTTGTGAGGCCCTTATGTATTCTAGATTTACGTTTAAAATACTTAGCAAAATTATTGTCAAACCTAAAAACATTGTGAACTTTATGGCGAATTAATATGTATTAATAGAACAAATTTGTTTTTGCAACACAGTGATTGTCCTCTCTTCGTTCTCCTTTTTTGCAAAGTATTAATCATCCATGCAGGAAATTCAATCAGTACTCATGTGATAGGCGATAAATACGAAAACATAATTTCTTTGTTGTTTTTATAAGTGGTTGGCTATTTGTTTTCAGGTTATTTTTGGTGTGAGGGAAGGTGCTAGTATTTATATGTATTTGTTCAGCAAATGTTGGAATGGAATATTTTACATTAAACTACTTAACACTATGACAGATTAAAACCTATGACACTTATAAATAATTCATGTTTAATAAAGTGAATACATGCTGGCAGAAAACTAAGGGTTACGGACCCTTTCTTTTAAGATACAGACACAAAACACGTGATTTGTCTTCAGGCAAGAGTAATTGAAATGTCATCCAAGACTCACGCACCTTGACCTCTTTTCGCTGAGTAACGTACCAGTTGCATGGCAGATGCATTTGAAATATTAAATTTTGATGGAACTGGGAAGTAAAACTAGAGCTAGATGTGTATGTCAGCAGAAATGAGAGACATGGCTAATCTACTAGGAGAAAAAAAACTGTTTTGCCCACTTCTGACGGAGCACTCGATCAGACACTGTATTGCTGGAATGGTGATAGAGGTACAGTCAGTTTCTCTGATAGGATGATGAATTCTGTCAGATTTTTACAAGCAAATGACATGCACTCACTGGACTGGGATTTGAGGAGAAAAGTGGATTTAATCCAGAAGTAACTGACAGCATGAGAGATTGAAAGGGTCAAAGGGGGAAAAGCAGAAAGTGATTTCTTAGAAGAGTAATTTTTTATTCAATATAACTAAACCAATCTAGATGAGCCTTCCAGAGAGTCAGACTAGATAAAATATTCAGACAGGCTATTTTAATCTGGTCCGTGTCTATTCTCTATAAATCTGTTTCTAATCTGTGTTCCCTTACCCAATATAAATAATATAGGAGTAAGATTGCATATGTGAGATGAAAATACGAGGCCATAATTCCTTAATGGTCTCAAATCTAGCCTAAAAATTGAATGCCTGAATTCTGAGGCCACTTCCTAAAACTGTTGCATGTTCTCCATCTTACTGGTATCTTCTGTGGGGAAATGGAAGGGAGGCATCCCTTACTGTGTAGAGAAAAGCCTTTTTCCTGACTTTTGAGGCAAAAAGGAATTTTCCTAGAAACCTCACAATGATATGTTCTGATACTCTCATCACATGGCTAGGGACAGGGATTTAATCTTGCTGTTATTAAAAAGAATATGGACCATGATATATAGCCAATTACCCTGAACAGCTCTGCAGAAGGGAATACAGTGGAGATTCTGGGCTGAGACACGCATTACCAGCTGACATGATGGTATTTTGTTGCACACTAGCAGTATTGCCCTCTTCTGCATCACCTGAAGTCAGTTATCATAGCAAACCAGACTAAAAAGTTTTGTTTTTTTCTGAGAGATAACTCCCTTTCAACCCAAAAAGTGCACCACTGCTCCAGCAGTCCTTATCTGCAGAAGTTTATTGGTGTAGACATATTCAAAGATCTTTCCAGCCATTATTTAGTCTTATTTGAATAGGTGTGAGCAGTGGCAATGGCCTCTCCATGCTGTGATGGAATAAAGTATCAGAAAACAGAAGCTGAGACTCCATCCCTCCATGCCAGCAATCTTTGGGGACAGAAAGACCAGTTTCTTTCTTTTTCTGATATCTGCATCAGGCAGTGGTGCTCTGCATCAGCTGAAGTTGCTCTGTTTGATTCTTTCTGAGTCCGAATATCTTGGATTCTTGTGCATAAGCATCAGCCCAACCAGCTTCACAGACGGAGTTATATTAGGGTTTAGTAAATTTTGTTTTAAGACTTGAGGCTCTGTGAAGAGAACTTTGGGCCTACAGAGTAATATTACTGATTGCCACCTTTTCTTCTTAGTTTTGGAGTGCTAAGCTGATACGCGATATGAAGAAAAAAAGCTGGAAGGTCAACAGACAAATTAAAAACTGAAATTAAAGAGAAAAAATTCAAGCCCCTTAACTGAGACTTGAGCAGAATTATGTAATTAAATCCCAAACTGCTGAAGACTACTGTGCAGCTGTCACCTAAACTAGTAACCCTCCATTTATTGCTTTAAAATCCTCCAAAATGGTAACACACACAATGAGTTGCCTCAGTCTTGGCAGAATGGAGCAAACTCTTACCTTGTTTTACCCCAGTACTTGGAAGGGAAGCATCACTTCTCTTATTAACCTTGAGCAGCTTAATCCAGACATCATTAGGTTTAACTCACTCTGACAAACTTAAACTTAAAAGAAAAAAAGCTTTCTGTGACAGTTGCCCCTTTCTTGTAGAACATAGCCTCTTATATAGCACAGGATGGTGATGAGCTTGTTTGCCTAGGAACTGGGACACCAGTTTCGATTCTCTCTTTAGTGTTTAAGCTCCTAGTTCATCAATCAATGCCCTAATTGCCAGTCGTTGATTCTTCTTTGTAGGAATGTTTGTCTGTCTCCTCAAAAATTATGTCACTTTGCATTATTGGCTTGCAGACACAAACTGTGTTTATAGATGATTGATCCCTAATCTCAAGGCTACTTTTTTGCATTTTATTCAATGAACTGCGAAGCAGTTCCCCTCTCCCTGATTGGAGTTCTAAGATACCAATTTTTGTGTGGAAATGGAAGACCATGTCTTTCATTAGCTTTGTTTTTAAAGAAAAGCTCAGAGGTACGTTTGATGAGTGGATTTTGTGCTGGAGAAAAAAAGAGGAATCTGGATGATGTGCCTAAGAGGCAAGATTTAATGATCCTGCTGTCCTGTTGCCTAACTCTAGGCAGCTTTCCACTCAAGATACTAATTGTTCTGGTTCCCGTTTGAGGATATCTATCTACATCCACATATCTAATCTAGCCACCAAACCTGTGACGGCAGATGCCTGAAAGATAGTCATCCTATCCTTACTTTTGGGATCATCATTTATAGGATCCAGCCTTGAGAGTACATTGCTGTTGGGCAGCAGCAAATTAACTTTATGAAATGTAGGTTTTAAAATTCCTTCTTATCTATCTAATAAATTGCAACCTTAAAAAAGAGAAAGAGTCTGGCCTAGAGAGTTAAATTTATCATGACATTAATCTGACTATGTTTTTACTCTGCTTAAAGTTTAATTTGATTCTTTCTCTCTAATAAATCTCATTTTAATTAAGACAGCCCAAAATGAATTATAGGGACTGTTACTGGATGCTCATTGTTGAATATTTCAGAGATAAACGAAGCTGACTCCTGCCCTCAAGTGAAGCAGAAACAGCATGAGGGCATAAACACTGATGGGGATGACACTGCAAATTGTAACGTGAACTAGAATTATGAGGCTGCTACCAGTAGATCTTGGCTAGTAGACCCTGTACGGGAAGTGAAAAACCTCATAATTTCTGTCGGGAGTGTGTAAGACATACTGTCAGTCCCATTTGGCTTTTTTTTGTTGTTGCAATGGCCATCCATGCAAGTAGCACATGCTGGATGTATATAGCATAGCTGGAATAGTATGTACAAATTCATATACAGATTTGACAGTATTGCATTACAGCTGAGCCAGTGAATTTCAACATTTACCCGTAACAATCTGGCCATCCCAGTCAAGCACTTTTCCTCCCCTTGGAAGAAGATTATCAGGGATGCCAAACTATACAAACAGCACTCAGTTCTTTCTTCTAATTTGCATTGGCTTGAAATGGAGTTGTTCAGATATACTTGAAGGCAGAATTGAGTCCATAAAGGGCCCATTCCTGCAAAGTGTGATGTGCATGCAAGTAACTCAGCCTACAAAGATTCCCATTGACAGCATTAACTTTATGGCCAGATGTACGGTTTTGCAAAATCAATACCTTTGACAAGAGGGAAGTTTTTTGAACATGAGATGCATGGCTTTTCACAGCCATTAGAAATGAGTATTCAGTAAAAGTTCCCATATTTAAATTTCAGAAATTAAAAAAAAAAAAAAAGCAGTATTTCTTCTTCATGGGATGTGACTAGAGTAGTTCACCTGGTTTACCAGCAGATATTGCCAGATATAAAACAAGAAATTTCTTTGACAGGACATGCTTTCATACTCTAAAACTATATTTTTATTTAAACGTTTGCTCAGCATAAAAGGATCATGAGTCCTTAAAGAGTTTCTTAAACTCTTTGAACTGTATAAATGAGAACAAAAGATTTCTAGTTCAGTATTGTGTGGATGGTGCTGTATATTGTAGTATAATTAAAACCAGTTACTGAAATGGTGGTGAGGTCAAGGTTAGTATCTCTGTTAGGATAATAAACTGTGTTAACTTTTTTCCCAAAGGGATGAACTCACAGGATTGGGGTTTTATAGGAAGAGTGCACAGATTGTATAAAGCAGTTGCAAATGGTAGAATAATCAGTAGAATTGTAAAAAGATAAAAGCAGCAGCCACCGATTATGTTATAGCTTGATGCCATCCAGTGGTTCAGTGGAGCACTGAGGGACAAGTTTTGAGTAGTATCTGGTATGAGATTTACAGATCAGGCTACGGAATTTCTCCTCTTTGATACTGATTGTGTTTAGTGATTACCAGTTTACTTATGTTCTAACCTACAGTTAGGTAATACTCTTCGTATACACTTTGGCCTATATAGATATACACAAGCATATATTGCCTTGCATGTGTTGTGTGTTTGTGTGCACATACAGACAACAGTAATGTTATATAGTACAGTTTCCACGTGAAAGGACACACTTCAGAAGAGCACAGTTATTAAATGGTGAGGCAGCTAATTTTTGCTGAGGTAAATCAGGTTAAAAATATGTGCTCTAGAAGTGGAGCAGTTGTTTTATTTCAGAGTTCTACACTACAATAAACTTTCTATCATATCAGATGCCTTTAAAGGGGAGATATCCTAAATTAGCTGCATGCAATTCTGAATGCAGTTAAAAGCAACCTTAACCTACACCATCATCACAATATTGCAATTTATTTATGTGCCCTCTATTTAGAAAATAAGGGAATATCAAAGGACTTGGTATAACATGGTTTTCAGATTGATGCATTGCATTGCCAAGCTGCAGAAAAATTGCCTGTAGATGTTAATTTTATAGTGTTCAGTAAGCAGAACTGATATTCTGATTAGTTTCAAATTAGCAAATCAGTGCAAAATTTAAAAAAAATTGATTCAAGCTCTGACAAGAAATCTGCTTACTATTTTCTTGTGTACAATGTTAATATTCAGCCTCCAAAATATTATTCTCTTTTAACAACTTGAGTTCATCAGTTTTATGCTAACAGGATTGTTGATTTAAAAAGGGAATACAATCTTCATTATAAAAAAATACTTCTCAAGAAAAGTACTGGTTCCATGAAAATCCATTGTTAATCATCAAATGAGTAAAGAACCATGGCAAGGTATTTATGCCAAAGTCAGAAGACTGGATTATGTGTGGATTCACAGTGAACCTCATACCTGCTAGCAAGTGTGAAGAGGAATACAAGCCACCATCTGAACTTCTGTATTTGAAGAGTTCTTATGAGGCAGGAGCATTTGTGCTTTCTCAATTACTTTGTAAAGCCTTCACCAACAATATCTGAACACTGTGCTCCTAATTCAGGCATCTCAGTTGCCTTAATTAAGTGGACATTCTTCATGACCAGGGTGAGTCTGAAGAGCAGCACCGTAATCCTGGAGGGATCGGAGGCTGCTCCCCCTCCATTCAGGAACACTAACATTACTGTCACTGCCTGACATGCCCCAGCCCTAGCTTGTTCATCTGGAAGGACTAGAACAGGAGACCCTGTCCAGGGACAGTACAGAAATGTGGCAATATTTTCTACTAGAAACATTCAGCAAACATTCAATGAATAATGTTCATCTCTTTTCACCAATGTTTCACCACTTTCACCAATGTTTCACCAATTTCACTGCCCAGGCCTCCTACTCTTCTTCCACTCCCTGCAGCCCCTGCCTTCCTCCTTGCCATGGGACATTCAAAGTGTCTCTCTTCCTAAAAGAACATTCATCAGTGTCTTTTTAAACCACAGAGAAAAGTGGTCAAGGCATGTAGCATCCAACAGAGCTGCAGGGGACTGCATTCCAAGCAGAACAGGACTCTTGTTGCTATCAAAGTTAGCATATCAGGAGGAAACATTAAAAAAGAAAATCAATAACAAAAAATACAGTGTAAAGTCTGAAGGAAGAAGTATCAGTACTAGTTATCTCAAAAGGCAATGTGTTCACTTTAAACTTCTCTAATTCCAGCTGTTTGTATTGTTGATCCCCTCTCCTTGGCATCTTAGAGACAGAAAAATGGTGAGCTGGAGGAGAAGAGAGCATTCCTTCTAACACCGATTGACTGTGTAATTTTCCAAGGTTTATCTGGGCTCGTAAAAGTGGTCTATTCATGATAATATGGTCTGTGAAACACAGTATAGTTTTTCGGGATTAAATGGAATGCAAAGAATCATGAATTTGAGAAACCTGACTCAATTTTTGCAGATATCCGCCTTAAAATAAGTGTGAAGAAAATATGTGTCTTCTATTCATAAGTATGCTTATATGATATAACAGTTTATTTAGGAGAATGAAGGAGGTATTGGGACTTGTTTCTTCTTTTGAGAATGGAGGTCAGTGCTAAACAGCTCTGAGAGGTCAGAAACAGCTCACACTACTTTTCCATGAAAAAACAACTTCATCAGTGCTCCGTGTTGGAATTCATGCAGTTCCCTGTGGAGTGACAAGTGATAGCATTGGCACATGGTAAACACATGTTGAAGTACATTAGAGGAATTACTAGATTATATTGTCCTCTGTGGAAATTGCATGATCTTCAAAATTTGTAGATTTTGGTTGAAAGGAGTGTGCAAAGATGAAGGAGAAAAGAGTATTTTCTGGGTGCCCCCCCCTTTTTTTTTTCTTCTGTAAGTGGCAGAAGCAGAAAGCAAAAGGAAAGGGCAGAGAAAATGCAAAGTGACTGACAGACTTATCCCACTTCAGTTTTGACAGGAACGCAAAGGGTACTGAAAACAAGCCAGTTTACTGGCAGTCTCTTTCATAGGAATTCTTATCTGTTCTCAACAATTATTAAAACAGAAAGTGAAACTTTTAATTCAAGTTACCAAAAAAGCCTTTTGAATACTATCTTTTCTGTCCCCTTGAGTGCCAAGCAGCACACAGTTGGTGTCGTGCGAGCCTTCCTCCAACTTGAGAAGTCCACAGTGTTTCAAATGCAGACCCAAGGTTTTTCTGCATCTGTTAACAGGGAAGTGCCTTCTCTCATTTAGCAATTATTACTTTTTTCCCTAATCTCAGCCACGGGCGGTTAAATTTTACTTTGATCAACTGTCTTGTCTTTATATCACTTGTCTGAGATCTGAAGAGAGAGAAACATGACTGAGGAAATGCTTGTGAACTGGCATTAATGTGATTCAACTAATTTGAATAAGTTTTGCATTAAATTTTACACTTTTTTTGTCTATGTTTGGATAGATATTTTTCATAGATGTTGGGATGGGAAAGCATGAACACATGCAATAGTTATAGGTGCTCATGTATGTCTGTACTCTGACTGTGTAAGTTGTAATAGGTAATTCTGTGCTCCATGGTATACTTACATCAGTTATTCTCCACTTTCACTAACTTTGATCTTGCCTTTGTCTCTGAATTACAAGAATATTGGCTGTTACAGCATGCTAAAAGTTGACAAATGGCATGGGTGAGGAGGGTAAAACTGGAGACCTCTCAGGGCAAAATGCTAGCTGCCAGTCATGTCTTCTACAGTGATGCTGAGGGTAGTAGTATTAATGGGCTTAACTCCTACTCATCCTTCCATATAACCAGTTTTCAATACCTCAGGCATGACAGGAAAGCTCTTTTGGAAAAGTGTATTACAGTGACCTTATTTTGGCAAATCCAACAGTGGAGAGGAAGCAGCATGGGGGAGTGGACTGGTCTCTGCATTAGAGTGCAGGAGCTGCCTGGCCAACTAAAAGATGGCCCTGTGCTACAAAAAGGAGTTTCTCCTCTTTAAAATAAGTTGCTGATATAAATTGGGATGATGTTATCTCTGCCTTAGTTAACTGTGTAGCACATGAGTGCTAAGTCCATCCAAGTAATGGATAATATGTTCCTCTAGTCCAGCAGCTTCAAAAAAGATGAAGCTGTAGGACTGTGTGCCGCAGGAAACTCCTTGCCTTCTTTACTTCATCCAGAGCAGTCTTGGGAGTCACACACTAAGGGGACACCATTACGAATAATGGTTAAGACCAGACAGTTCACAAGAACCTAGTTTTTTTACAGCAACCTCAAAGTGTTTTGTTACTGAAGGTTTTCATAAGAATAATACTTGTAAGCAATATTGTCTTGAGGCTAAAGCAGTTTCTAGTTTATTTTTTCTCACAATCCTTTCCTACACTGCATTGTACTATGAGCTAATTAAAACCGTTGTCCCCCAGAAGTTACAGATTCCTCGCTCTGTGTTTATTTAATCAGGCTGAACATGAAGGAGAAATTTGGAGGTAAAAGCAAATCTATAATTGAGATGGTTGTAGATAGATCCCACTGGATTTCTTGTTTAGTCCTGTCAGGCTGCAGTGTCCAAACAGCGAAACGGTTTGAATTCCTGAACACTTGTGCTGTGCAAAGACAATTGGCAAAGGAAGAATAAAACTTGCAATCGGTGGTTTTGTTTTGCTAATCATTGTTAGGAGTTTGCGGTCAAGCCCAATGCAAACTACTTTTATTTTGCTAACTCTGCATCAAGATCATGAAGGAAGATCTTCCTGAGGAGAACTTTGAAGGAGGGTAAGAAAAGGGATTTGGGGCATAATTCAGAGAAGTAATTCGGAAATGTCTCTGTAGAATCTTCATTACTTTTTCTTACAGAGTAAAGAAATGGGCTTGGAGCAGGCACAACTCTGCAGTAGCAGAAGAAACAAAAGGCAAAACCTGAATACAAAAACAGGGACAGAGAAACACAAGTTCTCTTTAGAGTTTTTAATATAGTTAAAATAATATGGAAAATTTACAATTACATTATAAATGGTTGACTTTGAAATCGGGCATTCAAGAATGCTTTGACTACAATAGAAATGATCGTCATTTTGTAAAATATTGATGATGACAAAATATAAATTGTAGAACAGTCACTCTGCTTTTAATAGCGAAAAATTTACCGAAACAAATTAAATAATCAGTTTATAATAAGCACATAGATAATAAATTAACAAAATGATATGAAACAGCCAACATCAATTCATCAAGAAAAAATCAATTCAAATCAATCTGTTTTCCTTTTTGACAGTATAACTACCCTAGTGGATACAAAGGAAGCAGTGGATGTGATATATTTGGACTTTAATAAGGCTTTTGACACACTACCAGTTGCATTCTCATAAGCAACTTAGGGAAATGTTCTGGATAAAATTGCCATCTGGTAGGTGCACCCACTTGTTGCAGAAATGTACTAAAAAATAGTTACAACACTTCACTGTCAAATTGGGAAGATGTTTTATATAATGTGTTTTACAGACTTTTCCTGTGTTTTCTTCTAATTTCATTAATGAGCAGAAGATGCTCATCAAAAAGTTGTAATTTTTTTTTTCACTGATAAGAAAGGAATATTTTGGAGAACAGGATTAGCATTCAGTAGTCTTAGTAGTTTGAAGAAGTTGCCTAGAATATATAAAATTACATTCAGTAAACGTAAGTGCTACAATTACTAAGGAAAAATAAAATGCCCAAGCATAAAATTTTTAATAAGTGTGAAACTACTATACAAAGGGGCAGGGGTGGATCACAATCTAAATATGAAACTACAGTCTAAATACTGCTGTAAAAAAAAGGCGGGGGGGGCAGAGGAATTGCAACGTTTGGATGTAAAGCATGGGTGATAGGAGGTATTTTATTTTACACATGACATTTTAACTGTAGCATGATGTCCGATACTTAGTTTTCAGGAAAGGGTAAACAAATGCTAGGAGTCCAGAGGAAAGTCAGAAGAGGTATGAGAGGTGTAGAAAATGGCTTGTGAGGAAAATTTGAGAACTTGCTGATTTATTGTGCCTTCTTTGTTCCAAACTAAACAAATATGAGAAAACTTGTCACAAAAAGAACAGTGAAATATTAAGATTATTATAATGACAAGAAATCAATATTTCCTCCTATCCACTGAGGATAGGACAAAGGTAGTTATCTGAGTTTACCCAAGAGAGAGTTAAGTTAGATGCTAAGAAAAACTAAGTGTAGGGACAGATTGTGCTGGAACATGCTAACTGTGCAGTCTCCTTCACCGGAGATTTCTGAGGACACGTTAAATGAATGTGTAATCAAGAGTGAGCTGGGTATACTTCATCCTGTCTCAGAGGTTTCTTTCAGCCTAGCTTTGTGTGATTTCTACTTAGTAATGCAAATGCCTGACATTAGTACTCAGGTGGATTCAGGCAAAAGCATCTCTGCCAACAGTCTGGCAGCAAAGCCTGCTGAGGAGGCCTTGAAGCTAGGAATGAGAAGGTGAAGGAAGATGATGACCCACAGTCCGTTGAGGAACCATTGGGCTGCACTGGCAAGAAAATACAAAGGGTATGGTAGACAAGCCAGAGCTTAAGAATGAGAAAGCAGGGTGAAGGAAGCCCACTTCAAGCACATGCACACAAACAGGGAAGTGCAAAGAGGACAGCATCATAGGGGAAGCTCTCATACTTTCTGAGAAATCAACAGGCTGGAGCACCTCTCTGAAATGCTAGTAGCATGGGACAATAACAGGAGGAATCAAAAGTATGTGTGGAGTTGCAGGACTGCGACCTTGTGCAGACATGGTGGCATGCTGCAATGGATGGACACATGCTCTTTGGCAAGGACAGGTCAGGAAGGTTGTGGGGACATTCAGCTTTTTGTGAGAGACTAGCAGGAATTCATGGAGCCTTGCCCGGGGACAGACAACAGTTTATGGGTTAGGATTGGAGGGCAGACCATGTTGTGGCAGATATCTCTTACAGACTACCGGATCATGAAGAAGAGGTGGCTGTCTTCAGACAAGGGGAAGAAGCCTCACATTCAAAAGCCCTGGTTCTCGTGGGAGACCTAGTATGTGCTAGATGGCAACACAGCATTAAACAAGAAATCCTGGGGATAAATGGAATGAATTGATGAGAACTTCCTAGCAGTGATGTCCAGTGATCCAACAGTGGCCGATGCTCCGTTGGGCTGGATGCTTGCAAACAAGGAAGGGTTGGGGATATGAAAGTTGGGGACGGTCTTGGCTGCAGTGTCCATGAGGTGGTGGAGATCCCAATCCTTAGAGAAGAAAAGGTGGCAAGTAGGAGGAGCACAACTCCAGATCACAGGATAGCAGGCTTTGGCCTGTTGAACAATCTGCTTTGAAGGATACCACAGGAGATGGTCACTGAGAGAAGAGCAAACCAAGAGAGCTAGCTGATTTTCAGGGATTGGCTCCTCCAAGCATAACAGTGACCCATGCCAGTGTGGAAGAAACCAAACCAAAGAAGCAAGAGGCCTGCATTGAGAATAAGCAGGAGCTCCTGACTCAACTCAGACCTAAAACAGAATTGTACAAGAGATGAAAGCTGGGACAGGTGAAACCAGAGGAATATGGAGACACTCTGAGTGTGCAGCAGTGGAGGTAGGAAGGCTAAAGCCCATCTGCAGTTCAGTCTCAGGAGAGACAGAAAGGGCAACATGAAGGACTTTTACAGGTCCATTGACAGCAAAAGGGAGAATAGGGAAAATGAGGACCTGCCACTGAATGGGACAGGGGACTTGGTGAAAAAGGACACGGAAAAGGATGAGGTATCCAATGCCTTCTTCACCTCAGTCTTTACTCATAAAATTTGCCATGAGGAACCGCAGGCCCCTGAGACCAGTGGGAAAGTCTGGAACAATGAAGTTTTATGCTCTGTTAGGAGGACCACATTAGGGAACACTAAACCAAGTGGACATACACAAATCTGTGGGACCCGACTGAATGCATCCATGAGGACTAAAGTAGCTGGCTGATGCCATTATGAGGCCACTCTTGATTATCTTTGGAAGATCATGGTGACTGGAGGTGGTCCCAGAGGACTGGAAAACAAAAGGTCAGCTCTACCTTCAATAAGGGCAAGCAGAAGGATCTAGGGAACCACATGCGACTCAACCTCACGTTAATCCCATTGGAGGTGACAGAGCAAATTCCCCTGGGAACCATTTCCAAACACATTATTGTGTTTTAGGCATTTTCCAATCCTTTGTAGAAAAATGCAAAATGTGTTTTTATTTGTAGTATAATAGACAGAGGTTACATGTCCACAACATCGAGGCTCTCTTCAGCTCAGTGATCTTGCTAGTCAAATGTCACTTACCCTTTTCTGCCTCAATCACAACCAGACTATTAATTTTAGTGTCTCACAAATCCTGGTTAAGCTTCACATATTCAGACAGTATCTTTCGAACAGCAGTATCTTTGCCTACTCCTTTGTAGTAGGGATCAGATTTCCAAAAAACTGCCTGCTTATTGTGAACACTCACATTTCTTCATGACCATCCTAATGCCATAGTTGGGCATAATAAAATGGAACCATCTGGGACTAGTAGATATTTGGGAGAGAAAGTGAAGATGGGATTATCTGGGTGCACACTGATTGCAGTTGCAGACGGAATAAATTCATTTTTTAAGGGAACAATTTTCAGGAAGTTTAATTTGCAGAGTGAGAAGATTAATTGAGAGCATGGGTAATTTTCATCTTTCCATCCAGCAAAAAGAGAAAACTAAAGGGAAACAGTGAGTATAATTGGAATGACAGGAAAAAGAAACAGTCACTCATAATTGTTCTTGGTGACAGCATAATTTTTTCAAGAATACAAATCAGAGGTGTCTGAAAATGACTTTCAATAGCACTGAAAATGCGAATGATATCCAGTCAATTATTTATTATGACCGAAACAGTTACACAATCAGACAGACACTTGGAGGGGACAAATCCATATTCCCAAATATAAATTATTTTTAAAATCAATAATTAAGATATAGAGCACATACACAAGTTCTGTGTCTAGGCATAACCTGTATGTAACAAAAAAAAAATCACCTTTGCAATTCAAGAGGAAGAATTATACAGCTTTATTAAGCAGGGCACTGATGTGGAGCTCTATTGAGGCTTACGGGAAAAAACTGTCATGAAAAAATGAAGATATTTTAACATTTGCATTTGTTCTGAATTAGCATAAAATTAAAATATCTTATTTTTCCATGGGACAAAGCGACTTTTTGTAAGAAGCTTGTTTTCACATTCATGATGATGATGGCTCAGATTGCCTGATTCCCGATTGTGGGGATGTTTCTGCATGGGTTATGGCTGTGCAGAATTTAGTGCTGTTCTAAAGACTGCTAATTAGCAACTGGCCTAAAGGAGTTGTTTGCCAAACTAAGCAGAGTGCAAGAAAACTACAGCCCTTTCCAACACATTTCCTTTACTAGGAATAGTGGGATACTACTGTATTTGTGATGATAAAGATTTATCTTGTACCAAAAGGATTCCTAGCTGCCAAAATGTGGCTCAGTTTTAAACCCTCACTACTGGTTGAATTGTGAGAAGTAAGTGAAGCAGATCTGATAATCTGGCCCACATGACTTCTTTACAAAGTAAACATTATCAATGAACACTTGATTTCCTGTATCCTCAAGCAAAATTGCTTTGGAAGAAAAGACTGCTCATGAGTGGCTTTTGATAGCCTCTTTTCAAATGCTTATCTTCCAGGCAAGTCCTGTCTGTTAGGAGGGCTCTACTCTACCTCCTTGTTTGGGATACCAAGGGTAATTCACACACATCTGTATCTCAGTTTTCAGCATGTTTTTTTCTGCTGTAAATATCAGTTTTATTGACAGATATCAGCCTCTCTGATACTCCTCTGTTGGCTGGAGATGTGAAATTCCCCAGCTTCATTTTTTATAAGAGCATCTCCTAGAGATATAATGAACAGCAGCAGGGATTGGAAAAAGCACTTGATAAGTGCTTAAAACCCAGCTTTGTTCATTCTTCGTGGTAATTTGCTCTAACGTTTTCTGCCTAATAGTGCTTAAACTACAAAATAGTGCTTCCTTCATGATTAGCCTTTCTCACTATTAAAATATTGCATTCTTTGTGTTTGACCTGATTGTAAGAACTTCCACACTAGGCTGCTGCTGGAATTGTTTTTTCATGAAAAACACTGGGATTGAGTCTCTACAGAAAAAAAAAAAAAAAAGCTGTCACTATCAAGGGGGGAAGACAAGTACAGTCATGAAAAAGATGGCATTTCTGCAGATTCAGGGTATCTGTGTAATCTTTGCTGCATAGCACAATTATTCTACAAATTTTAATGCTTTAATTGTTTAAAAAAACTGTCTTTAACCACTAAAAATAGCTGTCTATCGAAGTGTAATGTTATGTGCTTCTGCCCTGTAGAACTGGCCTTGCAGAAAAATGCCTCAAGGCAAAAGAGGCCAGTCTGAACTTGACCCACATCCAGAGTTTTTGTGAACACAAACCCCATGGGCTCTTGAGTTGGTAATGATTAGAATTGCAGAAAGTTTTTTCTTATTATGGAATCATAGAATCATAGAATGGTTCAGGTTAGAAGGGACCTTAAAGACCACCTAGATCCAACCCCCCTGCCATGGGCAGGGACACCTCCCAGTAGACCAGGTTGCCCAGAGTTCCATCCAGCCTGGCTTTGAACACTGCCAGGGATGGGAAACACTTGCAGGCCCCCAGGGGGCCCGTCCTCTAGGCCCCCTTCAGGTACTGGAAGGCTGCTATAAGGTCTCCCCAGCACCTCCTCTTCTCCAGGCTGAACAACTCCAACTCTCACAGTCTGTCTTCATAGCAGAGGTGCTCCAGCCCTCGGGTCATCATTGTGGCCCTCCTCTGGACCTGTTCCAATAGGTCCATGTCCTTCTTATGTTGGTCGCTCCAGAGCTGGACGCAGTGCTCCAGGTGGGGTCTCACCAGAGTGGAGCAGAGGGGCAGAATCACCTCCCTCGACATGCTCACCACGCTTCTTTTGATGCAGCCCAGGATGCAGTTGGCTTTCTGGGCTGTGAGCGTGCATTGCCGGCTCATGTTGAGCTTCTCGTCTACCAGCACCTCCAAGTCCTTCTCCTCAGGGCTGCTCTCAAGCCATTCTCCACCCAACCTGTATTTGTACCTGGGAGTGCCATGCCCCAGGTGCACAGTGCAAAGCAACGCAAAGAATGAATGCAAAAACTGTGTTAGCACATCCATACCACAAATTTAAAAGCACTAAAAACCCAGAAAGTGAAGAAATAATATTTTGGCTTCAGAAGTAATACCAGGTAATATTAAAGATAGTTAGGTATGTATCTGTAAGTCCAGCTGGATTTTAGTCATAGAAAATGAGAAAGATCAGCCTACTGCCTTACAGTTTTCTTGATGTTATCATGAGCTTCATGCTTTTGAGGGTTTTCTTGGCCTTCTTATCTCCTCTCCTGAAAATTTTTGCCTTTATTCAAAATGGTTTCTTTGTCCTATTAATTTCAACAGGATACTTCTCGTGATTAACGTATCTGTTGTGGCCATAATTCTTTGAAATTGAACTCTTTCCTGACATTGCACAGTCTGCTCTTCATTGCACAGTTTAAAGAAATGTGGGACTGCTGCTTTGTTCATTGACCCCTTGATTATCCTTAGGACTTAAGTAATCTTCTCAATAAAAAAAAATATATATTTACACTTCTGTTTAAGTGCCTGTGAAGTCGATACCGGATATATTTTACAAATACATAAACTAAGATTAAAGTAGGGATTAAACTAGGGATATAAATGAAGTTTTTAAGTGCTACATTTTGCTTTGTCCCTTGCACCTTAAGGTAGGAGAGAGTTTCGTGAGAGAGTTCTTATATTTCTTTACAATCCTGTCAAATCTAATTCCATAGAGTGAGCTTTGGTGTATGTGTGGAAACACACTTGGTGCTGGCAGAAAGCATCCCTGGGTTGCCCATGCTACCACCATCTGTGACATACGCGCTATTTGGCAGAGGGACTTCTCTGCATTTCCTAGGAGGCAGGCCGCATCCATGCCTTTGCTGTTGCCATGGCCACATTCTCTCTTTTAGCATCCTTGAGTGGAGAAGAGTGCGATCGTGTTGCTTCCCCAGGAGATCGCCTATGTACTTTCCACTTCCTTGTGTGCAACATCAGCGTGCCAGAATGATGATTCTTGGTGAGGCACCCAGTAAAATATAGCAAGTTAATGAGACTTTAACCACAGAAGCAGGCAATCCAGAACCTGATCTTTGGCTGCAGGCAGTTTGTGCTCCTGATTTTAGCATTGAATATAGGAGTCTTCTTACTTAAAAAAAAAAAAAACAAAACAAAACAAAGATGTATTTATAAATATATACTCTCTCTAAATTCATAGTTATTGTATAACACATTATAGATAGAGGATAGATGCTGGTTTCCCTGGATTATGAAATTTGTGTTCGAATTTTGAGAAAAAAGAGAAGCACTTGTGTTGGTTCAAGGATTATCTCCTCACATACTCCCCACTTTAGCTTATTTTGCAGCAATCCCATAACATCACTAAATATTCCTATTTTCATAAGAATAGCTTTGGTTTCTCAGTAAATTAATCTCTCTTTGTTAGCTTGCTTTGGTGATAACATTTTACATTATAAGCAGCTGCTCTGTAAAGATTGGAATGAGGACTACGCGATAACCCCAGAAAGAAGCAATGCCAGGCTGCAAAGTGCTCTCTCTTTGTCCAGGTGCCAGCATTATGAAGAATCAATACAAAAAGAAAAACTGGGATGAGAAGTAAAACAAACATAACTGTGGCTCCGCTGCTTTTGCTCTCAGACAAAAGCTTGTTTCTCATTGTTAAAACCTTGTTGTTAAACAGGCAGAGGGGAAAAGATGATGTAATGCCATGAGGTATGAAAATATGAAATGCCCGGAATTCAGGACTGTCTTCCTCTAAAATGGTGATGAAGACCAAGGCCATTTAAAGTTAGTGAGGCAGGAACCATTCTTCTGTGCCCTTCAACAAAAGTAAGATTTGAGCCCACATAAAGATGATTTTCTCTGCTGCATCCTTTTCAGACTCTAACCCAGTAATGACATCTCAGTGTAGCGTGATGACTTTGGTAATCATTGTTGTTTCAGGTATGCAGGGACGGGGGGAGAAAACATCTTATAAATGCCAGCCACCGTAATAAAGTGACAATATATTCCATGATTAAGGAATGGGAGCTTTATTTCAAAGAAATCATGGAAACAGTTTATGCAGTCATGGATAGACATAGAAAAGGTTTCAAGTTTCAATACAAGTTTCAGCAAGCAAGCAAAGATACAGTTTAAAGGTCAGATCATGTGATCCTTTAATTGGGATATTAGGAATTTAGCTGTATTTTTTACTGTAGACAGGCATCCGGCAAACTCGGACATACATCCTGTTTGCATATATGGCGGGATATAAAGTTGAGTGAGCAGGGGGGGTTACAGTCTTTCCAGATCCAGAAAAATGATTCAAAAATAACAGCCTTAAAATAAACAGAAGCATTGAGTGTGAGGCTTTCACACTGTCTCCTAGGCTGAGCATCTGTTCAGCAGCTGAGGTGGATATTTAGATTCAACAGCAAATTTTAGTAATTTTGGATATCGCTCAACCCCCTTTCTCTTACGAAAAGAGTTTTTTACAATCTGCTGTGCTCCAGAGTGGAGAGCCACCTGGTGGGTATTAGCAGCAGTGCTTTGCTGTGTTCACGTGTGGAACCCAAAATACCCAAACCCCCAAATTTTGTTTTTCTGTTTAGTTTTCTACGCATGCAATTGTAGTTATTCTTTGCCAAACAGTATTCACTAATGAGGCTTATTGTTATGAGAGAGCTGGACGAACTGTTGTAGAAAAAAAAAAAAAAAAAAAAANAGGGGGAAAAAAAAAAAAAAAAAAAAAAAGGAAATAACTTCGAAGTGAAAATTCACTTGCTTTCAAACAGATGTAGACCCAGTTCACCCAAGTTTTTTTCCTGTGAAAAAAATCCTGCTTCAGACAGGTGCTTGAGCTAGAGACGGGGAATTAGTATGTCTCTGCTGGCTCAGGGGTTTGAGCACTGTGGTGGTCTGGAAGGGACTTGATTCAGTTCTGTTAAAATCCACCCTCTGCAAAACTGAAGGCTGGGTGCAGACTGAGGAGTAGGTACCGATAACCAGATTATATGACCTTCTAAACAAGGGCTTCCTCGCTCTTCCCCATTGAGGTTGTTTCATCCTTTATTAAATGATGACATAATTACACAAAAAAAAAAAAAATTGGGAGCAGTCTGAGGCTGCTTCTGCAGCCATGTGGCTGGGTCATTTGCTGGTTAGGCAGTAGATGCATCCGTGTTCATATGAGTTACTATCTATCAATACACTTAGTATCTATTAATACAGTGAAAGAACACCAACAAATGAAATGCAAAGCATGCTGGCCATTACAGCAGCAGGGTAAGGCACTTTCTGGGGAGGTAGGAATTGGGAAATCAGATCCCCTCAAGCAAAGGAGACATCTGAGCTTGGAGCTCCTGAGCTGTAAGTCCCTGAATGGTTGAATGAACCCACCTTTTATTCTTGGTTTGGTGAGTCCAGGCTTTCTTTAGCATTATTCTTTTAACAAGTTTCTGAAATAGGGTTTTCTCTAAGGGCAAGTGAAATGTGGGTTTTTTTAACAGAAAATGTCTTTTTTTTAGGCACAGTAGGAGAAAAAGTGGGAAAAATCTGTATGGACCACATTGAATGTGGATGTTTGATTCAAATGTTGTTTGATTCAGCTAAGTTTAAAAAAACATCTCACAGCCTTAATTCCAAGTGAGGTGTATTTTATTAAATACTCATATTCCTACTGACATTTCAAAAAGAGCATTCAGAAAGAGCTCCACCTGTGTTTTGCATCAGAGTTTAAAGAGAGTGTTGGAAATTCAGGAAGTGAATTTTCCAATTTCCAAGTCTTGCATGCAAACAGAAGCTTCTTTCAGAATTTCGAGCATCCTTTAGCCTGAGAAATATCTGGGAAGTTTTATCTCTTTGCAGGAAGCAATGGCAAGTATAGTTATTCTGTTTTCTGTTGTTTCAAATTATCACCTCCACGTAATTAATTAAACAAGCAATGCAGAACTGTTATGAGAGAGTTGAGTGTTGCGGATAGAGCAGCTCTTTTCTTGGAAAGGTTGGAAACCCACTTATTGGTGTCCTTCTGCAGCACAATCCACCTTTCTTCCAGTGTCAGGCAGAGCTATTTACTACCCCTTCTCCCCATCTCACCTCACCCCCTCCTTCACAGCACAGCTCCGTGTGTCTGGGCCTGGTGGACTGCACGTCCTCAGATCAGTCACACTGCACACATCTGGCTGCTCTGACCTGGCTGATCATTCACCATAAAGGTCTAAATGTTCATTTTGCTACTGGCGGTCCCTTTTTCCGGTGGTCTCAGGAGCACACTGGGGGCAGCTGTGGGCTGAGTGCGTGCCTTGTGCAGGTGCGCACAGCCTCGGAGGCACAGGCAAAGCACGCAACTTGTAGAACAAAAGTCAATTCAGAGTTAACATCCAGCCTCTTCAAATGTCTCCATTTTTAAAATACTGAACGTTCAACAGAATTCTTTCATATTTTTGGTCCCCCTTTTCTTTCCTTAATTTAAAAAAATGCATTCTCAGATTAATATACTTTACGTCAGAGGCATTTCTAATCTGAATTTGAGAGTAACACTGACTGTAGTTCCTCTACTTAGTACATGAGGTGCTGTTTTGTCCAGAAGATCCTTTAATAAGATGTCTCATCATCTTGGGAAAAGAAAAAAAAAAAGATAGAGAATTCACCATGCTCTTTCATCATGTTTCAAATTATTGTATAACCTTGTTGCTAACTATTTTCACTGTAAACACAATGAAAAAAATTTTTGCTGACATAAAATAGATAATTTCTTTTGTAGGAAATCAACTTTTAAAACCTTTGTCTCAGATAAAGTACAAACCATGGCAGATACTTCGGAATAAACCTTAACTGCTTTGTACTTTTCACCTGGTTTGATGCATGCGGAAGCTTTTTATTGCAGTTCTGTCTTACAGAATCAGCTACTCACTGGGAGCATTCAAGTAGAACTGCTGATTTTACAAACATGCACATCCACCTGTCAAAGCCATGATTCACATTAAACAGAGACTGTAAAATTAACATTCATTTGTGAGCTAGGTCACGTGTGATCTTAAGTCTGACGAAGCAAGAAACTAGGACAGAGCCAGTTTGTGGTCCTAGAATTCCTGCTGTTAATGTGTAAAATGCATGTGATTACAGTTTCACTTGGCATGCCTCCTATATCCCTGGTGATTTGAAAAATTGCAATTTTATTTGGAATACCATTTCTTTGACTTGTAGAGAACTGTACTATTATAGGACTCAAAGCAAAGCACTGCCACATTACAAATATCCATAAGCTTGTTACTGAAGCAAGTTCAGCAGAGGGCCACCAACATGGTAATTGCTGGAGCACTTGACCTGAGAGGGGAGGCTGAGAGAATGGGTCTTGTTCAGCCTTGACAAGATGAAGCTTCAGGGTAACTTAACATTAGCCTTCCAAATCACTTCCAAATCTTGTAGGGGTCCTACAGGAAAGCTGGGGAGGGGCTGTTTGCAAGGGCATGTAGCGATAGGACCAGGGGGAGTGGCTTTAAACTAGAGCAGGGCAGGTTTAGATCAGACATTAGGGAGAAGTTCTTTACAATGAGGGTGGTGAGACACTGGGACAGGTTGCCCAGAGAGGTGGTGGAGGCCCCATCCCTGGAGACATTCAAGGCCAGGCTTGATGAGGCTCTGAGCAACCTGATCTAATTAGAGATGAGCCTGCTTATTGCAGGAGGGTTGGACTAGATGGCCTTTAAAAGTCCTTTCCAACCCAACACATTCTGTGATTCTATGATACCTATGAGGACGTTATTGAGAAGACAGGGTAAGCATCTTTTCAGTGCAGTGGGAGGATGAGGGGGAAAAAATGGGCACAAATTGAAATGAGAGGCTTGAACTTGTGAACAAAGTGAATCTTTTTCATGGTGAACACAGTCCTGCATTAGAACAGGTTGCTCAGAGAGGCTGAATGGTTTCTGTCCATTTTAAGATCGGACTGATGAGTAACCGGGTCTGATTTCATAGCTGACCCTGTTTTGAGCAGTGGGTTAAACTAGAGACAGGTCCCTGACGTCCCTTTCAACTATAATTTTTCTATGAACCCATGATACATTGTTTTAAAGGAAAACTGTCTAGCAGCATGTCAGAAACATACTTAAATGCAATATTGACACAGTAAGAGTTACATGAGAAAACCTCTAAGGTTTAGCCATCTCAAGAGACATCCAACAATGTCAGGCTAAACTGGATTTGTGATGATAAATGAGCTTTGCCATGATTATATCTAATGATCCCTAAAGTCACAGGAGAATATCGTTTCCTCTCCTTGTCACAGGCATGGAAATGTCTACAGCAAGGTTGACATTGGGAAGGCATAATTACAGTCATAGGAAGTTCTGACAAGAGGAACTCACTTAGTGAAGTGTCTCATTCTCATGTAACGCTGGCTATGCAGTAGAATGGGTTGCTTCTGCTTCTACTATTCTTTTTGAAAACTTTTGCATAAAGAAGCTAAATATTTTTAAGGCTCATGTTTTTGTAATATTTCTGGAGCTTTTTGTGGGGTTATTTGAATTTGTAAAGTTGAGTTGTTTCTGCTTAGTCTGAAAGGACTCTTCAAGACAATTTGCTGTGGCTGTCATAGTTTTCTCTTCTTCTACAGCCAGCAGGGTAAGAACCTACATGAGATGTGCTTACAGATTTCAGGTACTATTGAGTTATATATTTGAAATATGGGTTATTTGTGGTAACTGCAGAACAAGCTCTAAACATAACTTCTCTTTGCTGTATGCTTTGACTACTCAGTATAGGGAAGTCCATTTCAATAAAGTGCTCTCTGAAGCTTCGTTCTTGTTCTTGTTGTTGTTTTTGTGAATAAACAGAGACTGTCTTTCAAGTAGTAAATCTATGCTTCTGTCAGGGATGAATTTGGTCCTGGATTTGTCATGTCATTAATTTAGCACCTATGAACAAAAATTATTAAAATACAAATTGAAATATTAAATGAAATATAACTCTAGCATAGATTCCAGTAAATTATCAAATGACGGGTTTCTGCAAAGATGCCCACTCTTTTCAGGCATATAAGAAATATTTAGCTGACAACCTCAGTATATGAGCCTTTTCAAGAATAATTGCTTTGAAAATGAAGAGAACAGCCACAAAGTGTGAGTCACTACATCCAGTTGTTGAAAACAGAAACTAAATATATCCCACATGCCCTAATAGTCATACATGAGGAAGGTAGAAACTTTCAAACACTTTTGTAGGACAAACCTCACACTTTCAAGTATGAAGCCTAGAGAGAAATGTAATTCTAATAAATAAAATGTATGGTAGTCAATGAGGAAACCTTTGGATTTTCACTTTTCAAGTACAGCAGAAAGTGAAATGGCCTGCTTTCAAACACCTTTTAGGTGTTTTGAAAGAATACGAGATTACCATTCCTTTCAGGCATCACCAAAACAGCAAAGGGTTCCTGTCCTTTATATTTTCTTTAAAGCTCTTTGTGCGTACATACATTATACTGAAATATTCTCTTCTCAAGAATAGCTGAGAAAAAGTATGAAGAGAAGCAAAATTTGAATGTATACAGACTAGAGGAATTGCATACCTTTTCAAAAGGTTTTCTTACCACAAGACACTAAGCGGTAAGTATATCACAAGAAAAGAACTTATATGTATTATATAAACTGATGATCCAGACAATCATTACCAAAAATCAATTACAGTATTATTACCTTACATTTTAATAATGAAACTCAGAGGATAGTGCTTTTGTTCTGTTCCTTTAGTTCAAAAAGCAGCTAACAGTTCAGAAAAGGCTGGCTTCATACATCTATTGGTTAGAAATAAACAGGAAAATGTATAGATTTAGTCATGCCTCAAAATCAGTGTGAAGATCACAGTTACTTAACAAGTTTATGTTAAAGTTGTCATTAATATTTAGGTAGCAAAATTTACAGTGACCGCTAGTTAACTAGTTCCGTATAATTTCAGGGGGTTGTGAGACAATTTAAAAGGATTGAGGAAAGGGCAGTAAGGAGAAGCATAATGCAAGAGTTTCCATTTTGAAGAGCAATTTTATAGCTGATAAGAAGGGTAGATTTCTGTGTCACACAGTGGAAAATAAAGGATGGCAAGAACAGAGAGATGAAAGAGAAATTTCCAACAACAGGAGTACAACAAAAATCACAAAAGAGTTTAGTTCAGATGCTTTCTGAAAACTTGGAAAAGACATAGGAGCTAATATGACAACAGTATATAAAATAATTAATGGTGAAAAAGGCCGAACAGTGAACTTACTCTTTATAATGTGGCATAAGCAAACTTACGTCTTGCATAAGCAAACTTCTTTTATCAACACATTTTTAAAAGATAAAAGGGTGTACTTTGTAGACTATGCATAATTAACCTGTTGAATTCACTTGTGTAAGAAATGGAGAATTAAAAATTGTGGTAGAACAAAATATATATACTTCATACAAGTAATCAATATTTCATCACTCCTTCACAGAAAAACAAAATTCCATCAGCTTGAGAGAAGGATTTTTTTTTTTCCTGGAAATATGGTTAGCCTGAAAGTTTTTTGCAGAGCACCTCTGGAAGCAGCTAACTGGGCAAATCCTTTGGCTTTGCTGTGGTGCAGTGCAGATAAATTAATTATTCTAAAAAATGCAAAAACATTGAGAGAAATTATGTTCTAAATTGCAGATTCACTCCTGTCTTTGTGAAAGATGAGCACTACTTCAAAACAGCAACAGCAATAAAGACCTGTCTTTTTCTGTAATGTTCTATTTAAAGTACACTTAAATTAAATGAAATGCTCTTTACTAGCAGCAATAAATCAATTCTTTATGTAAACGAAGCAACTCTACTACCTCAGGAGAAGTTTGTGCTGCGTATATGTTGTAATGATACTTCTGGGTAGATCGTTCCTTCTGCTCCGACCAGTTCTCAGAAACACTCTAGGTATCAAAGTGTAAGGTTGAAACTTCATTTCCTACCAAGTTTGACCTTGATATTGTTTCAGTAGTTGTCATTTATACCATGAAAAATGTGTTTTGCAGCAAGGTACAGGTGATATCTTGTGATGCTCTATACAAAATACAATCAAATTTATTGATAACCAGAGTAGTAGAATGATATAGTGGTATCATAACTAACTCAGGATTCCAGTTAGGTCCACTGGAGTGTAGTTACTGCCTCTGTGACTTTAGACAATCCATTTAATCCTTCACTTTCACAATTCCCCATCACTAAAATGGGACAATCATTCTTTTCTTCAAGATATATTGGAGGTACTCTGCTGCTGGGATTGGGTGTGGGAAAATTTCAATAAAAAGATATATTTATTTTTAAAAACCACCTATTTTAGGGTACCATTTCTTCACTCTATAGGGAGGTTTCAAAAAGAATCATTTTTTATTGCTTTATAAGAAGATGAATGGTAAAATGACTTTGTGATAATTCTTGTCGTTCTTACAACATTCCTATGAAAAATATATGGCTTTCCTCATCTTTTTTTGCCAGCCAACTGAATGATGACACTGATAATTGAGCAGTTTCATATTCTATCAAATGCAGCTTACCTCTAATCAAATGTTGTCCATGTATGAGAAGGATTAGAATATTAAGGACTTGAAGTCAGGGTTAGCTGTAGAATCTGTCTTCATTCTCAGGAAACAAATTAAAGGCACTGGCTGTTGATTGAACAAACTATTTCAAAAAGTTAATGTAGATAGTGCATACGCATCTTCCTGTCACCATCTTTTCAAAAAATGGCTAATATATAGTTGTATGACAACATTACTCCTACTTAGAAGAAATGGTTTACTGTGCATAAGCAGGCATTGGAGATAATATTATTTTAAAAGTATGAAGAGATCTGTTGACGGTAGTTTAGAGTGTTGACGACCGTGCTGCCTCTTTATTTTATTACCTTCTTGGTTGTTTGAGTCATACGGTGATTTGTCAATAAGTGTTTAGTTTATCCTGACTTCTACCACATTTTGAACTTGTTTTTCTCCTCAAAGCCAGCAAAACAGCTGGCAGGATGGATTTCTGTGCCACGTGTAATGAAATGTTACGTCAAAAATAGAACAGGATTAGAGACACTCCACTCGATGGCCAGTGACTCAATGGCCTGCTGCAGTACACCGTCTCAAAATTTCTCAACCTCCTTCCTAATCTGCATACTCGGCCGTTGGCTAGACACGTGCCTTCCTCCCATGTCCTTCACTGCTGGTCAGCCACAAGGAGAACTGGGTCCATTTTCAAGTGGTTGCACCAGTTAATAGAATTTCTGACCCCCAAATTAAGTTTTTAAGTGCCTTATTTCTGCATCTGCTATCCTCCAGTTGAGAACTATACATCTCAAGGTGTAGAGTACATGAGGAGGTAGCTGTTTCTCTCATGCTCTCTGTTCCCACTTTGGGCCCCAGCAGGTTAGATTACTCAAGTGGCAGATGCTGTTTCACGTTTGATGAGGTGGAAGAGAGTTTGGAGCCCATCTCTTCTCCATCCCAATAGATGAAGGTTAGGATGGGTGGAGGGAAGAGGAAAAGGACGCCTCCCCTTCCTTCCTGAAGCTGGGTTTTACACAGGGGTAGGTCCTGCCTAAGCAGCTTTACCAAATCAGGTCCTGCAAGTCAGCCAGCTGGGAAACATTTTGTATTAAGGCTTATTGTAAGACAGGCTACAGGTAAACAGATGTCCTGAGGTGCCATGCATGCACCTAGCTGCAGAAAGGGAGGTACCTCCTAGAAAGGTTTGCAGAGGAAACTGAGGCGTCACAAGGATCAGGTGCCTACAGAGATGTCCTCGTCCCCAGGTACTAGTGATAGCAAAATGATGGACATGCATCCTTGAAACCTAGCACTCCTGTCCCCTTTGTAAATACAGCCTTGAGCGTCTTTGTGACAGTTCTCTCCGCCTTAATTGTTCTGTTTTGTTCTCTTTGGTCCTGGTGAGAATAGTCTCATAAAACGTCCATCTAACACATTTAAAAGAATTGCCTGCTATTTATTCCTGTGTCTATATACCCATTTGCTCTTCATGTTCTAATGGCTGTGTTTGAGATGGGTTTGAATTTTCATGATAGATATAAATAGGATTTGCATTGTATCCTTATCTGTTCTCCTCCAAGGAAATTGCTTTTAATTATTATTTAAGGTTCAACTCTAGTTACTGCTAAAACGAACTTCTGCTTCTAGCTTTAGGACTGAGAACTGAGCTGCAAATAAACATGAACTGAAATAATTAAATCAATTACTACCTTTGGTTATTTTACTGTTAATCTGTGTAGCCTTTATAGTTTCAGAATAATAATGTCCAAATTCATTTTAGCTGGAGTCATTTTTTTGGGTTGAGATTCATGCATTCTTCTCAGTACTCAGAACTAGGTCTTGCTTGAGGCATTAATTTAATTTGTAAAGAAATTTCTTCTCTAAACTTTGTCCCAGTGTGACATTTGACCAGTTTATGTGTGGATAGCTGAAATAGTACATTATTAACCATTTATTAGCTTCAGCTGCCATTTATCTCCTTTACATTCAATAGACTTTTTGTGCCAACTTTGTGTTTCAGATGGGCTGAATACACATGTAGTGTTGAAGTTAAACATAATAGCTTCTGTTTGTCTTGGGGAGCTCTGGATGCAGTGGGCAATTATTACCAGATTTCTGTAGTCTTACTGCTACAGCCTTCTCTCAGACAGATATGTCCCTTTCCCACATATCATGAGTAAAGGATTGCCTGGGGCTTAGCCTCCCGTGGACACTGTGGGACCATACAGGCCATGTGGCTGCTTCCCTGGCACTTCCCAGGTTTTCTCAGCCTTGTAGGAACCTGGCTGTTTCGTTCTCACCTCTGCCACCAGAAAGGAAGGACATCATAAACAGAGAATGTGCCCACAAATGCCAGGGGTGCAAGGAATTAAATTAACTAGCTGCCTGGAAAATGTTCAGAGCTAAGGGTCAGGATCTTGTGACAAAATGGACAGTAGCAAGGGAAACAGAAGAAAAGGAGCTGGTGGCAGCAGACATGTTGGTTGTGAGTTGGCAGTAGTATCTGTTGCATGGTGGTGCACTCTTCATGGAAGGCCAGCAATAGCCAAATCAGGAGGTACGGGGGAATACAGAGCCAAGACCCCAAATTGTTCTAAATTCTTAATTGCCTAGATGCCTCATAGGCACCTTAGTGCAAATTAACCTCACAACCTCAGTAGAGTTGCCACTTCTCCTTGTGGGCTTCTGAAATCCTACCTCTTACACTTTCTGGATGCCAAAGTGCCATTTCTAGGAGAGAACTCTAGAACCCCCACCTCTGCCAGGGTCCACAGGATGAGCACTCCTCCATCTGATCTTCTGTTTGTTCTGTGGCACATTGTCTGCATTAGAGGACTCAAAACAGAGATCACAGCAGCGGTAGTCTCTTCACTCTAATAACCTGTGGGAATTAGGATGCACATTTATACATTTTTCTCCTGGTTTTTATCACATGTCTTAGAAAAGTGTCTTGGTCTTTCCGTTTGCATGATCTGGAGCTGAAAATATCGCATCCCTTTAACCAAGTGCTCAGTTTTCATGAATCCCTGTCTGACATTGTTCCTCCTCAGTTTTACAAAAAAATATAAACAACAGATCTTTAGGTTGTAATGTTTAATATCCTAGATCCTTGCTAGAATAATCCTTTCTCCCAAGGACACTGGAATTTACAACAGGTTGGGCAGGGAAACCAGAGGAAATGTCTTTGATTTTGAATCTTTTATTGAAATTTCTATCCATAAATGGAGCATAATTTCAATGCTACAGATACATGCTCGCTGTAGGTACCACAGTCATTTAAATGTAATTGTAATGGCAGGCTTTATTTTTGAAGACCTATTTTTTAATTGGAAATCAAATCCTTGCTGCCTGACTGAAAGCTGCTCTCATTTCTGCAAGTGTATAGCAGCTCCACTCAAGCCACTGGAGTTGTACCAGGACCGCTGAGAATACTATCGTCTTTAGAACAGTATAAACTTATTAGGATAACTGTTTGATCTTATAAGTGAATTCAGCAAGCTAAAATCACCCTTCATCTAAAGCAGATAATTATATTAGGGTTAAATTAATTGATTTATTTGATGGTTATATCCTGGAGCCTGCCAGGATCCTGAGAGTACCTCTCTCTTTACTGCCTCGCTTGTTTCCTAGGATGAAAGGAATGGGACTGGAAGAAATGTGCAAGTTGAAAATGCAAATGCGCCACCACCCACTTCTCTGTTATTTATTGCTGTTTACATAGCAGCTCAGGTTTGTGTGACATATCAGGCAAGTAAAGCGTCAGGTTGCTGCCTGATGGGATGGGAAGCCTGATTGTTCACCACCTGGCTTAGACATTACCGCTTGCACAAAATGAAGGTAATGTGTGCATAACCTGATGGCAAGCTCAAATTCTTCCTTCGCCTACTCTCCATTAGATTTGTGCTTTATGCTGATTGTTCTTGGAGGTATACCGGTATAAAAGATGCATGCTGTATCAGCTGTGCTCCTGGAACAGCGATCAGACATGCTGAAAGTTTGTTATTGTGACAGCAAAGGGGCAAGAAAGAATAGCTTGCAATTATGGAATCCTTTTCAGAAGTGACATTTAGGAAAACAAAATGCAGATGAGAAAGAAGTGAAAATTTGGAA
Organism: Rhinoptilus africanus; assembly: GCA_013400135.1. Classification (NCBI taxonomy): domain Eukaryota; kingdom Metazoa; phylum Chordata; class Aves; order Charadriiformes; family Glareolidae; genus Rhinoptilus; species Rhinoptilus africanus. Next base: position 509,632 of record VXBO01001644.1, on the reverse strand, counting down.
GGAAGATATTATATCCCATACCTCCCTTGTTCTCCTTTATTTGTGTACGTGTTTCCTACTTGAATATGTGTTGTTTTTTAAAGTGGTTCAAGGTCACCCATGCTTCTGGTGTAACAGAAGTATGGGTTGCCAATTAATTATTGCTAGGTCCCCCATACATCACCTCAAATCCCTTTCATTTTGTTCAGGACTTCAGCATACAGACAGTCTTACGTCTGTTTTAACTATCTTGGTGTCATTATGAACACTGGTTGAATGTTAAGCTTCTGGTAACCACGTTCATCCTTTAGGCTCTCCTGACAGTAAAACATCTGTGAAAAAGACAGAGGGAGAAGGAAAGAGAAAAAGAAGGGGAGACACTTCTTTGATCTATTCCAAGAGTGAAAAACGCGTAGGTTGGGACTTGAACCCTATTAAACCTCTGCATCTGTTAGTCAGAAACACTGATTCTGAGCTATCAGGCTTCATTAGCTCTATTTGTTGCAAAACCTCTTGTTTAAACACAGAGTGAGAGGGAAGAAGTCACAAAAGTCAATCTGTTTGTTAAAACTCTTGCTTCTGGTAGATGATGTGGTAATTTTAATTGAAAATGGAATTGTAGAAAGTCATATGAATGTGGCTAAACACAACCTGGGAAATTGTTCCGAGAAGAGTATATTCTGTATCTTGGGAGAAAAGTAAAACATCCTGAAGTATAGCGGTTGCTATGGAAATGCTTAAATTAAATGTAAAGCATGCATAAATTTTCAATCTACCCATCACTTTGGGAACTGGGTACATATGTTAGGGGAAAAGCCATAGACATGAACACTAAGCAGAAGATAAAACATAGGATTTTTTTCTGTGGATCTCTGTATGGAATATTCCGCTGGCCTATCTACACTTCGTTTTAAGTGCAGACCAAAGCCCACACTTGAAGAGCAAAGGATTTCTCTGCAAACACCATGACAAGTCAGAAACTTGGGCCTGAGCTAATCATGCCACCAACTACCCTGTTGCTGCTTGCAGCAGTACAGCTTGGCCAACTTTGGACAAACAAGCTGAATATGGAGTCCTTTCTAGAAAGGCCCACCACAGAAGATTCTGGTATGTGGTTGACCCTACTAAGGGTCAGGATGAGCAGAGGCGACAAGATGACTTCCAGAGGGTCCTTCCTACCTCAACTATTCCATGGTTCTCTGAAGACGGAATACATGAATAGCCTGATATCCTGTCACCCTGCCAGCAGTTTGTCCACTGAGCTGCAGATTTTCTTCAGAAGACATAGATATAAAGCTGAAAAGACAGGAAAGCATGCTGGTCGAAATTCTACTCCCTTACCTCTATTCTCCGTGCACTGTGGGTTTGACATAACCTGAGGATTTGAAAGTATGCACTTTTGCATTTTACTCCAAAAATTGCCTTTTCCCTCACAAGACAATCTTCTGGCCATATGAATGAATCCTTGGGATTCATCCGCAAGAAAGAATACTTTTCACTAGGTGCTCAAATCGTTGTCTGAGTAAGTTCTATGCAGTAAGGAGAAGATGGCGTACCGTGCCTTCTCTCATGATAACCTTTGGTAAGTCCTGGGCTTGTTGCATATGCAGAGGCGTGCCCGCAGATATTACAGTATCAAAAAAGGCTGGTTGGATGCAACCCCTCCAAGGAACTGCCAAGAATGACTAGTGGTCTGTATTACAGTACCTAGGACCTACCCTCGCAAATCCGGCTTACCATACAAGAAGCTAAGCTATCACTATTTGACATGGATCTAGAGTGACGGTACAGCTAAAAAAACCCTCCAGGTTTCTGCCTGTGGTGATGCTGTCGTGGAGAGTGTCTAATCAGCCTGAATGCTGCAATTTACAGAAACATTCTGAATCTCTACGTGCTTGAAAGACAGCTTTTGTGAAGTGGTTTGGTTTTCTGTTTTGATCTTCTTGTTAAATTATAGTTCAGCATTCTAATGCAAATCAAAAGAGAAACTGCATCTTCAACATGCAGCTTCTTAAATGTCAGTTTCCTCTTTAAAAAAAAAAACAAACATAAAAATCTGTGTCAGAGAAATGCCACATGAAAGTATAAGACACACATACACATGTGTACATTTGATAATGCAAGTTATTCAGTTTAACCTAAGTCTTGACTTATGATATGAAGCGGCTTCCCTCCTCCAGGAACTTTGTGTCTGTCTGCATCAGCGTTTTGATTCGGGAATGCACTTCTAGAATGGTTCTCAGAGATGAAGACAAGAACTGGTGAACTAGATCAGAAGTTGTGCTCCAAAAGTGTGCCTGATGTCCTCCAAATTGTGCCTAATGTGATCCATCCACTGATGGGTACTCAGACCACTTTCTTTGAGTCGGTGTGCCTAGCCTGGGACGTGATACAGATGGTGATTCAAAGCAGCTGCAGTCATAGGAACCCTGTCAAGCTTGAAAAATGCAAAAGATCACAGGCATAATCTCGACTACACTAAAGTGAAAAATAAGATTCCCATTCACTTTGGGGAAGGCATTTTATACCTAGAGTAGGCAGTCTCCTCACCTTGGCAGCTGGGTGACAAGAATGAACAACTACAACAATCGATTTTTAGATTCGGCTACTGAATCCAAAGTCATAATATACTCTGAATTGCTCATATCTGCAAAGCTAGAAAAATGCATCCTTTTACACCCTTTGGTAAAGACACATTAACCCTGCTGGACAGTCAGATAAATGGATAGCTTTAATAACATCATAGCTTGCTTGTTTGCTACTGTCCATACATCCAAAATAAATTTCTCTGCTAGCAAGGCCTGCACCTGCCTGTCCTTTGCAGCCATTTTAAACAGTATTTTGTACAGATGTGAGTGTTCATCATTTGTTAATAAGTGGCATGACGATAGGGAAAAAAGTGTATTCAGTCATTTCCTTCATCTGTGGATTCATTATTTCTACTTTTATCGTTCCATTTAGATGATGCGGGAATGCTAAGGGTTGAAGATAGTCATTCCCATGTGCCAATAACCCCACATCCAGTTCCAGGAGATGCCAGTAAAGATACTGTTATGTCCATGTAGGCAGGTGTTTGATCAGGGGATTCCAGGTATATATTTATATTAATTCTCCACCAAGTGAAATATTCTGGCAAAAAAATCCAGAAGCAACAAATAGTACCTGGTGGATAAGGTACATGCTGCGTCTTCATAACCTATGGCAAAGGCAAATGAGTTTAACCATAGAGTTAAACATTACTGGATTCTTTCGAGAATATTTTGGCAAACATAGGGCCCATTAAAGAGAGAATCAAAAGTTATATTTATGAAAATATGTTGTGAATAGAAATTAAACTATAACATCTGCTTTATGACAATATAATTTTTAATTAAAAAGAACATATTTGCACAGCTAATATAGACCAGAGAGTATTGGAGGAAGCTGTTATTGCTTGTCACAAGAGACATTGGTCCTCAGGTTTGATTTGATTCACATGTGAACAATGTATATCTCAATGTTTAGCTACACGGTTGCTTGATTCAATCCAAATTGCATATTGTGACTACTAGATTTGTTACAGTACTTGAAAAAAGTGTATTTAAATATACTACATTGAAAATTAAAACCTTTTATTTAGTCATAATTAGCAGAGATAATAATCAAGATACCACAGACTTTATTTCTTTGGGGGAAAAAAAAAGAACAATAAGAAGTTAATATGCTTCCAGAAAAATTAAAAGCATAGGGCCAGATTGTGACAGGTTGCTCATACAACACTAAGGTACTATTTAACATGCAAATTAGGTAATGTGGACTGTCTGCTTTGAAGTGCTAGATTCAGATATCAGTATTCATTTTTGCTTATACTTTATTCCACGTGCTGCCCTAATTACATCAGCCAGAATTATTTGTAGAATATGGTACTATTTAATTGAGGAAGCCTATCACAAGCTGTCTCTATGGAATGGTTTCATGTAACTTTTAACTCTGATAAAAAGTTCAGGTAGAAACAGGAAAACCCTAATATTCAGAAATTTAAGGTAAAAATTTGATTTGGGTTTTTTTTTCTGAAAATAATAGTATGAGTGCTTTGAACCAACTTTTCTTTGGTGGTGCTTTTAAAATTTTTCATGGACAATTTATATTCTAATCCCTAAACTGTACAAAAACAAACCATGCTACTTGTTCACTTCACGCCATGCGTAAAACTTGGAGTTTTAACAGGTTAGATAAATCACAGTGTAATCAAATATTTACATTTGTTCATCCCATTGATGATATCCTAGCACTACTCGGTGGTGGATACACTTGTTTATTCATAAACAAATGTATGAACAACTGTCATATGTCTTTCCCTGTCCGTTTTTCCCTGGATGGGAACATTGAATGGATATTTTTCGAGCTAATTGACACTGGTTTTGTTAAGTCAAGATCAAAACACTGCATTTGTATTTTGCCTCCATAGGAGTTCCTGCTGCTAAAATAATATAGTTTCTGATTCATATAGAGATTAATTTCATAGCCTCCAGCCACCTTCTAAGAAAGTGTTTTTCCATTTCTAACCAGTAATTGCTATTGTTTAATTTTTGGTATTGAATGCCTGATGTACTCATAAAGTAATGTCAAGGTGATTGTGGGAACACCAGGCCGTGTTGCCGTGGAAATACACATTTACTTGCACAAACACATTTCAGAAGGAAAAATCACCGTTATAAAAGTTCATCAAAAGACATGGAAAGAATTATTTTATATTCTTTGTTTATATATGTTAGCAGAGGGACTGTGTATGGGATTGATGCTGAGTCAGTTCCTACCCAGTAGCTGTCGCAGAGAATGGCAGAAGGAGATGCTATTTAGGGTGAACCTTGACACTTTCTGCTTTAGCCTCCTCTTCCCTTTCTTAGTTTGGCAGGCAAAAGGGAATATTTTTACAACCATCTCATTTCGTTCCCTTGGTCTTCTGGAACCAAAATGATCTGATGTTTCAGTCTTCTAAGTTTTCAATATTTTCCTTGTTCCATCACATCTCAGCATTTCTCTCAAGATTTATTTCTGTCCTTGATGTATTTGTGAAACTCTTATTTCATCTCCCAATTAATTTACCAAAAGTCTGCTTTGCTGTATAAAGAGTTAAATGATCAAGAATTGTCACCATTGACACTTTTTCAAGGCTCAGATGAGCTGTGAACACAAGCTCAAGATTCAGTTCCCCGTTGGTAAGGAAAGCTTCCTCCAGCAGAGGAGATAAGATGTCTAACGTTGCCAAGTTGGATCATTTGCCTCTTGCCATAGCTGCTCCAGAGATACTCAGTGTGGGTTTGCTTTGGGGAGGATCAACTAAAAACTCTGTATCAGAATGTTCTGCGTTTTCTTTCACTTCTCAAAGCACATCAAGGAAGTCCTGCTCCAAGGAAGTCCTCTAGCACTGCAGTACGCAGCCCAGTACAAAGGACCAGAAGGTCCCAAGTCCTGTCTCTCCTAGAGTCTTGTAACAGTGCTATCTTAAAGGGGATATGGTGACAGCGTAATAATTGCTCAGGTAGCTCAAACAGAAGAGGGTTGTCCTGAAATGTGTGATAGGCCAGTGGCTAGGTGGATACTGCAAAGGAGTATGCCAACTCAGACAAACCTGGCTCACACCATCGCCTTTCAAAAATCTGCTGCTTTTCCTGAACAGAAACCTTACTGCCCTTGTGCTGATACTGCCTGCCTGTCTGTGCTTATCTTGTCCTCCGCCTGCCTTTCAGTGAGCAGTGAAGAATGGTGTGGAAGAACAAAGGCACCGATCCACTTCCTGTTTCTTTTCAATGCCTTGATCTCAAAGATGAAAATTTTGGTGTAAATGTGAGCTGTTGGTGGCTGTCCTGAGATTTTGAGGGTTTTCACGTCAGCTCTAGAAGTGGTCTAGAAAAATTACACATGGTCACCTGCTATAAAATAAGATTACGTAATAGGCATTCCTAAAAAATGACAGGAGGAATGATAAAATCCCCAAGTACACCCTATTAAAAAAAAAAAAAAATGAATAGATTCAGAGGACTGTGGAAGCACTTTATGTCAGAAATAAACACTTCAATTAATTCTTCAAGGCCAGTCAAGATTACAAGCTTTGCTGCCAATACTAGACCCTGAAACAATCCTTTTATACTGACACATCTGTGTTGGGAATATGCTTGTAGGTAAGATTATCTGTGTATACCAAGACAACTTAAAGTTCATGTGACAAGAGAAAAAATGTACAGTTATAGATATACACTGTATATTTAGTTATAGAAAAAAAAAAGGAAAATGCATCGGACAATGGTTACAGGTCAATGCGTGCTATAAATCTTTAGTTTGAAAATAAGCATTTTGTCTTGTCCAGGACTTTTAATACAAGAGTTCACTGAAACATAGTCTTATAAGCATATATACTGCTTTTGTCAAGAAAATGTAGGAATTGCAAGGTAGAGTAGGTTCAGGGTTATCTACATGTATACATACATATAAAATATATGCTTCAAAAGCCCAAAAAAATCAGCTATATGATATGGAGCTTAACAATGTGAAAAACAATTCTATGGAAATATAAAATGGATTTTATGGTTGCTAGGTTTTGTTTCATATTGGCTTGCTTTCTTATCAACTGAAAATTCTTCTGTTGTATACCAGAGCAAAGGACCTGCAACATTTAAAGTGTGTGGTAGACTTGTGTTAAATGAAATCTGGTCTGACAGATGCTGAAAGAAGATAAATTATTTAAGAAAAATGTTGCATAAAAGTTTTACTGAACTGAAAGAAAGAAAAAATTCCCATGACTACCCGCTTTGCTCTGAATAACGTCAGTAGAAGTGGCAACACTGAAACAGCTATTTGTAGAAGAAAGACGTAATGGAAAAATCAAAAATCTCCATAACTGCTATTCTTTTTGTCTTTTGGGGGCATGTAACTTTCAAGGTAGGTTAGTGCAACTTTTGTTGTTTCTTACTGGTGTCAACTATTCCTATGCAATGAGGAGAAGTATTTGGTGAGTAAGATTTCAAGATTATCTATTTTCTTTTCTGTGGCTTTTTTTTTTTAAACTTCTCTCAAAAAGAGAAATTGAGAGATTTTATGGTATTTGTAGTTTCATACATATACTTTGGTCTAACTTGACCTTGTGTGTTATCATGGTATTAATCCTGGATATGGCTCCAGGGCAACCACAACCACATAGTGTGCTCCATTCCACTCTTCAGAATTCAGGATACATGCTGGTCCAGTTGTCCAATGAAGAGGAATAATACTTGTTAAAGAAAGATGTAACATGTACATAGTGAAAAACACTAAGAGCTAAATATTTAGCTTATCAAGGACTACATTAAGAGTTCATTGGGCAAAAATCTTATAAATACCAACATAGGAACAAAATTTTTTTACACAGCCTTTCAATTAATTAGACAAAACATAGTAAGAACTAAGGAAACCTGACACTAAATTCATTTTAGAAATGAGGAGCAAAATGAGGGCCGAATTTTTTGCAGTTGACAGAACTGACTCATCAAGAATTATATAGGTTCATCATCACTGAATCTTTTTTCTAAGAGAGATCTTTTGTTTCAAACTGGAGTTAATGCAAGGGAAATCTACTTCCTGTGTTTTGCTGAACATGAGACAATTATCAAAATGGTCTCATTGAACTGTAATACCAATATAATTATGGAATTCTAAGCTTTATTTCAGATTCATTTTTTAATGCAGGAAAGGTGTCAATTTAAGATTCCAGAAGTAATTTCAGTTTGCTGAGGGCTACATCTTTCACAGCTGAAGTGGGACTCTATCAAAGATGAAGGCATACTCTGTGTACCTTTAGTGTACGTCCAGTCTGCAGGCTTTGCTGGCATAATTATGCCATTAAAAGTGTGGTTCATTCGTTGGTGTCACTCTGCTCTAATATAGGATCAGTTATACTATCAAGTGTGAATCTTCAGAAGTAATCTGTCAAGATGATGGATTTACAATCATTACTGATGTTATTCTTTATTTAGGTGTTGAGATATTTTCCTCAGAAAACATTGAGTAGACATAAGTTTTATATACTTGTAAGAAAAAGGTGGTCTCCCCATGCAGAATCATATTGGTGCTAAAGTGTTCTTGTTGACCTTTGTTAACTAAAGAAAATCTCTTTTTGATTCAAAGTGACCTTTCTTTTCAAAATGAAGTTAGGTTATATCAAATAAGGTTAAGTTTTAAAAGGTCAAAAACAAATTAAATCTTTTGAAGTAATCAAAATATTTCTGTTGACCTGAACTTTATTTATTTATTCATCCATTCAGTTTTTGGATGATGGTGTGACACATTACTAGTGTTGCAAGGTGGGCAAAAAAAAATTAAATCTTCAAAATTCTTATGAGACACAAATATTTTCATGTACTTCTGTATATTAAGATGCACCTTTGACTGTCAACAAGAAATTAGGAGCTGATTTTAGACAGAGCAACTTTTGTGATGGGGAAGTTGAATCACCTAATTCTAGAAAGACTTTGGAGGAGATATAGGTGCTTCTGCTACAGCTATTATGATGCAATTATGAGAATATACTTATTAAGCTAGTCTTAGCATTTATGAATTAAAGATTTTTGAAAACAAAGGAAAGACCTCTTAATACAACAGTTTTGTAAGTATGTATTAGTGCAGTCATGAAAAGAGCAGCAAAATGCTCCAGTAGTGGGTTTATGGATCACTATCTAACCATTCTGGAGAGTATAAAAGAATAGTTGAGGAAATTAAAATGTCCTTCATGTTGAGAAGTAATCGGTTTTATTTGCCACAGCCCAGAAACTATCCATTTGCCTGCACAGGGGGACAGCAGTCTCCACTGATATTTGCCTCTGAAAATGTCATACAACCCTACTTTATGCCTCTCTCTTCTCCCACACCTCATATGTATGTTTTTAAGTCCTCTTAAGGAATGGATTTTTCCCTTTCTGCATGAAGACAGTGCCCATTTGTTGTTGTCACTGCAATGGAAATAGGCATAGTAATAAATATTGTCAGAAGTGATAAAACAAAGGAATTATAGCACTAAAGAGAAAATATACGACAGTTATAGAGGTGAGATTGTTGCCCTCCTTGGCCCAAAAAGCTGGGCACAATTGAGGACCTGAGAGTTTTTCTAGTTGGGAGGAGCAATCGATGATGGATTCTGTTATCTGTTGTGTGCAAATTTGGCTTATTTACAGGAAAAGTGCTAAATCCTGTTTCTCCAAGTGCCACTGAAAGAACAATAAGTCATATCCTTGCTTGTGACTCAAAGAGATATTGAACTGCTCCAGCCACCAAGTAGAGTGGCTGATGTGGCCTCCAGCATAGCAGGAAATCGAGTTAGGAAGGGAAGAAAAAGCTAGAAGAAACTGCAAGTCCAGCTTGTCAGCCACAACTCTGGGCAGCTTCGCAGGAAAGGAGGGGAAAATATTCTTCCTCAGTTTGTGAAGCTGATACCAAGAAGTGCAAATTTCTGGAAGAATCTGTGCAGTGTGGGAGGGTCTTCACTCCTCTAACCTGCTTTTCTTCTGTATCTTGGCCTTTTGCCCTCCCTTCAAGGAAAAATGCATGTTCTACTGCTGAGAATGCTTTATTAAGTCTTTGTAACATTTGTCCCACTGCCTCCATGCACATACACAGAAAGGTTTCATTATCCAGTCCCTAGATATGTAATTGGGGCAACATTCTCCAAGGAAATAATATGATGTAAAATTTCGACTGAAGAGATCGCTGAGTGCAGAGTGGGAAAACTTAGTCACAGTTCTTTGAAACCCTCCACAATACAAGAGAATTTTGCCTTTTCCGTTTCATTGCTAGTCTACATTTGTTTGTAGGGATCACAGGGGTTTCTTTAATCAGTCTAATCTATTATTTTGTATTTTATGTCAATGCAAATAAATGAAACGGCTTGGATTAGGGGATGATATTAATAAAAATACTGAGAAATCTCTGGAAACCTTTTGGCTCTCAAAAACCAGTTACATTTAAATAAAAATGAAGCACTACAGCAGCAAAATAAAAATCATTAAGTAAAGTGATGTTATAAATAATGCGGCTGAAAGATTTTCTTTACAAGTGAATGTATGGACACATTCACAATACAAGGGCTTATAAATAGCTCTTCTGGCATTTCATCATCTTTCAATCACACTAACTTACAGCACGTATACTTACTGCTTTCTGGGATTGTACAAGAGACAGATGGGGAGCTAGAAAGTAGGTTTGTTTTAAAGATATTGTGGTGTGGCTTTAACTGTGAATGTATTACCAGACCTTATTGTTTTGGGGTAGTCGGAATTACAGTGGTTATCTCTAACGTGTTTCCTTTTTTTTCTCTCTTTCTTTCTTTGCTCCCATCCACTTGCAAAGTTAGAACTGGATTCTGTATTTGTAGTAAGCTAAGTAATGTAAAATAACTACATTAATATCCTTGAAGCCCAAAAATGTGTTAGCACTTTTTGCCTTGGCTTATAGGGTAATCTTTTCTATGTTTTAGAAAAAAAAAAAAATGGGAAAAAAAAAGAGACCAGATAAAAAATAGGGAGATACGTGTTGGTATTCTAGCAAATGCGATTTTGTTGTCTGATGATTTCTAGCTAGCCAACCATTACACAATTACTGACCCATATGTATGCTGTGCTAAAATACCACTTGGAATGAGGATTTTTTAGGTGTTACAATGTAAACAGAATTTCTTCTGAACTGTTGGAAGAGTTTAATTTTTGAAGTTTTTGTGAAGCCACATAATGCCTAAATCTAGACCATTGACTGAGGTGTGGTGTGGAGCGCAATTTTAGTATAGCAAGAAAGTGAATGAGGCAGAAAATACCCTTTAGTCACCCTGGATAACCTAAAGATACCCTTTACTTCACGTCACAGGGACAGGGAATGTGTATTCAGATCTACATGAGAAACCTTGCATTCTGAAACACTTCATACCGTAGCTCTGTGCCAGTTCTCCTCTGGAGGACACCACCAAGGAGCCACTCCTGTTGAGGGATTGGGAAGAAGGGTCACACTGGGCCCAAGGCTGACTGATGTCCCGCACGGTTCCCACCTGAGCCTAAGCTGTGGGGTTATAGTTTAAAGTAATACTGCTATCCTGCATTGCTGCAGTACTCATCCATCACCACTGTGGAACCATTGGAAACTTCAAGAGCAATCCTTAGCCTCATTCATATAGAGCATTTGAAGTGTGATGAATCTTCTCTGTTACAAACTTAGATAAATTTCTAAAACTTTCACGCAACAGAGACAATTTTGTTGTTGTTGTTTTGGATCCATTTGAAATGCCACTTATTTATTTTTAATCTGTATCACTAATATAAATAAATGTTGGTTTAAAAGTCAGTCACAATCTAAAAATCACACATTTTCATTTTAAATAACTTTGCAGGAGGCCATCATTAAAAATTGCAAAACAGAGTTTAAATGTCATTTCAAGTAATTAAATTTGTTGAAATTGGTCATTTTCCAAACAAAAAGAAAGATTCAAATAGACAAAATTTTCTTCAACATTTTTCCCAGTAAATTTCTAATTAAAATTTAGAATTAGAATTTCAGAAATTACTAATTCTAATTTCTAATTAGAAATTTACTGTAGAAAACTGCTTCTATCTCTGGAGCGATAAAAACTGGAATGAGAATTTTTATATTGATCATAGTTATCAGAAAGATGGTTTTTCTGACTCAAAGAAGGCTGAATTCCTTTCAGATTTCCTAGGCAATTTGCTTAACCTTCCTATGATGTCTTCTCCTCAGCTACAGAAATGAGGTAACAGCTCCCTTTCCAATAATGCCATGAGAATCAATCTGTTGTTCTGGTACAAAGTAAGTAAATTCACAGATTAGGGGCTGAAGCAGTTGTAACTATTCATGAATATACAAATATAAATAACATTATTTAAACAATTTGAAAAAAAAATCTAAATTCAAGTCTAAAATAATTTTCTCCTTGTGGCCTGCATGAGAGAGCATCCTGTATGCATACTGGATGCAATTCACTTTGTGGTTGTTCAGAATCCTGTCCTTATCTTCTCCTGAGGTCAGAAGCCTTATGCTTCTCATTTCTCTTGCAGGAGTCACGGAGTGGCCAGTTATTTAGTTGAAAGCCTTCTTTTCTTAACAAAATCTTGCATTCCTGTACTTGAAAACAGCCCTTACTATATATAATAGTACTATGCTTACCTGTCAAATGCTGATTTTCTGTTCCACTATCAAATTATCACGTGACTCCAAATCAAAGCAAAATACATGAAGAAGTCTTTATATCAGTTAGTGTCCTGGATCATTAGACTGTAACTGAAATGTCTTAACTTCTCAATTAATCTTGAAGAGAAATGAAATTGGTCACTGGACTGCAAGAATCCCGTAACAGTTCTCTACTCGATTGAGCTACTGTATAACATACAATGTGATTTGTAATCTATCTGAACCCAAGCTCAGATATGAACAAAGGCAAACAAGATTTTATTCTAAGTTGCCTACCAAATTTTTAATTGGAAGACATTCCAACTGAGCTACCCCAGCTTAGTATTACATTTGCTACTTTGCATTCATGGGAGGTATGACTACGCAAAGTAAAACATATATGATACAAAAGGGATCCATTTCCTGGCAAATTTCATTTTCATATCGGAGTTGTTTTTCTCTAAAAATCCTTCAGATTATTAAGTAATTGAAAACTAGACAGCCTCTGATCCTTCTCTTTCTCTTTTAATCAGTAATTGAGAGCCTGGCTACAATGCATTGCATATGAAAACTGTTTAAATCCTTTTGTGAAACACCTTTCCATACAAATATGCAGTTTAGCACAGAGGAGGGCCTGTTACAACGTGCAAGTAATTTTAATTTCGTACAGAATTTATAGTATAGACTAAATATAATTATCCTGGGGAGATGGGGGGCAGAGTGAATTTAAAAAGAAGTAAGGATGATCTTCTAATTTAGCAAAGTCTGGATTTTCAGATAAGGAATCACATTTGGGCTCCATATGACTGTTAAACATGCCAAATTTAAAATGCCAGAGATGTCTAATTAATGCTGCAGACTAGCGATAGTATACAGTCATTATGCCAGTTAGATGGAAGCCATTTAAAGGGAAGATAAAACAAAGAGTGGGATGGTATATGAAGACCATTTTAACAGTGTGACAGAAGAGTATGATAATGTATTTTCCTCTGTTATGGGAACTGCACAGTATATTTTAAACCTAGTAAACAGAAGCTGCAACTGTTTACCTTATGTTTCATATCCACCTTTGGAAAAGACTGAGGCCTAATGTCCTGATTTTCTCAATGATGAAATTGCAGCTGCGGAAACGGGAAAATGTTGCACTGGATATCTGCAGTTTCTTAGAAAGCTTCCTGAGATTGTCCACCCATGAGCTGTGTTACACAGCAGCACCACAACTGTGTACATCAGGATCATCTGCTGGACGGGCAGCGGCACATGAAGAGGTGACCACCTAGAAGAAGTACCCCAGGAAGGTCAAGGACTTTTGCATACTGTGTGGTGGCACAGTCTGTTCTTCACAGATGTTTGGTGCATTAAACGTGTCATGGAATATAGACCCTTCCTTCTTTTAAGGAGCTATAGAGAAGGAATGTCAATAAAGACACAAAATAAGTCAGTGCTACTTAACAATCATACAAATATCTCTCCACTGCACGGGATCTTTTCCAAAGGGATTTTGGCTAGTATAATAGCCGTCAAGAAATTGTAATTATAGATGAAAAAAAAAAAAAGTAGATAAGAGCTGTCTTTATATGGATCAAATAACATCATGCCCAGAAGGCATAGCTGCCTCAGGGTGGTTTGCCCTATCTTCCAACGCCATAGCCTGAGACAAGGAAAGCTGTCCATTACACTACATACATTTGTTTACGCAAGTGGAGCCAGATCCTTAAAGAATAAAAATTCCATCTGCACTTGAAGCATTGCCTTTCTGCTTCCCTAACACGGGCCACTCTGGAAAGCAGCTTAAATCGATGTCCTGGTTTCAGGTTAAACAGAAACAATTTTCTGTCCAGTAATTTTACTTTTCAGCTAAGCCTCTTCTAACTACCTGTTCTCTCTGAAACTAATGGTGTATTTTTCTGACAGTGTCAGCTTCTAGCAGAGATAAGGCATGATGTCTATAATTAATACCAAGGAATGATATGCAAAGAAGGTCCTGTTACACTTATTGCTGTGACAACCAAGGCCAGCTCACTTTGTTATGTACAAAGTTAGAGGGTTGGAAGCGGAAAAGCATAGCAGAGTCACACTTGTGGGGAGGAGCAGACAGGATAGGTGACCCAAACCTGACCAACAGGGTGTTCCATCCCACCTGCCCCATGTTCAGTATAGAAGCTGAAGGATCAAAGGGGTCAGTCTCTTTCTTCAGTGGCCGGTGTCCAAGGAGGACTCTGTCTGTTCATCTGCCTTTGATCCCAACCTGTGTGTTCCTGAATCCAGTTCCTGAGTTCAGCTCCTGTCCATCACTGAGTCCAGTCTGGGACTTTCCCAGTGCCTGACGGTGATATGGTCGTCATCCTGGGAGCTCAGTGCAGGTTGTATATATTGTATATATTTTTTTATATATATATTATTGTATTTTCTTTTCAATATTGATATTTCATTAAAGTAGTCCAGGTTTTTTTCAACTCTTAAGTCTCTTTCTCTCCCCTCCTTCTCTCCCCGAAAGGAAGAGGTTGGGCAGACCATCTGTCATTCGTTTTAGTAGCCAGTCCGGCCCAAACCATGACAACTGAGCATGTAGTTTTGTACTGCAATCTGCAGACACATGAAGAAAATAAGAGTATCATTGCTGCTCAGTTAATTTGAGGAGGTGTAGGAAGGCAGGCGGCACTCAGCAGTCTCTATCAATGACCCTGCAGGTCTCTCCTGCAAATTTCCCTGCTAGTTCCAGGTAGTTTTGAGCTTCACTCCTCCCTCTGGCAGTACCCACCTAAGCCATGTCTCACCTATTGCGACAAGGATCTGCCAGCTCATCAGCAGACTGAAGAGCAAAGAAAATGAAAAGGCAACAAAACTACAGAAGTGACTAATAATAATCTGAACGTGCACCAAAAGGGGATATAAACATTCTGTAGGTAATCTGTTTACTTGGATTGCTATCTAGGCCTACCAGATCTGAAGTAAAACAAGCATTTTACTGGAGATGATATACAGCTCTTGTATGAAGTGAACAGATTAAACTGTTTATGTTCAACTGCTGAAAACACTCCAGAAATTGATGTCAATGTCAGAAACCCTATTAGGTTTCAGAAGAGGTAGGAAAGCTTCAGCCTAATCACAAGATAGGAGGTCGTCAGGCTTTTGAAAGTGACATCTGAAGGGCATTTAGATTGTTTTCTATAAAAGGAAAGGGCAAATTTCCAGTACATATCTAATCACTGGTAGCGTTTATGTTGTCATCCTCTCTAAAGCAGTAACAAAGTGCACAAATGGTGGATGATTAGAGAGGTCAGTGAAGTGCTCCATTCAGCTGTAATTGTAGCGTTTTTAAAAATTCTTTTGACATCAGAAAATATCATATGTTTTTTTAACCCAGCTTTTTTCCATGATTAGTTAATTCATGCAAAATCAGTGAAGGAACAGAATGGCAAATTAAAAGCAGTAAAAGAGGAATGTCATTTTGTAAGTAATCAGCAAAATCAGTTCACTGTAAAATTACTGCTACCTGCCAGTGCTTAGCTCCACATGCAAAATTTTGTTGAAAATACTACCACCTTGCACATCTGGAAAGTGCTTTGAAAGAAATGATGCCCCATGTACACTTTTGCTGATGCTGCAATCAGTATTCTCTCTTTTCCTGCTCCCCCTAGAGCACATCACAAGAATTTCTCATCTCACACAGAAAATCTAAATACACTGTTTTATTTAATTAACATATTTTTTAAACTATCGTCGCCTTATAAAATCTGGCAGTCTTCCTAATAAGGATATGATGCGACTTCTTTGTCTCTAATCAGATTTGAAAACAAGTAATGTTTTCCATTTTGTCATTTTTCTGCACAGGTCTCTCAGTTTTGAGTAATGAATGGGCTTATGCTTTCCAATTTTGAAGCAAATTTGCATTAGAGAATAAACACATAGTGAAAATAAAAAGATAATCTGACACTGACCAAATAGAAGTTTGCATTTCAGTAATATTCTTCAAAATAAGGAATAATTCCAATTGCTCATAGTTGCCTAAAAGTGGTGGAATGCTTCAGTTTTAAGTGTGAGTGGAGGTTTCAATCCAGGGACAAGGGAAACAAAACACATGACATCATCCATCGCACCAAGTGAAAGTCTACACTATTTATAGACTTTCTTGTTTCACAAAAGTACAAAACTGAAATAGAGGGAATACATGGCAGAAAGGATGTAGAGCTGGGGAAATGAAGAGACAGTCCTGTGCTAACACTCCACTGTGGAAAAAAAAAAAAAAGAAAAAGAAAAAGACATTCTCATGACCACAAGCTTAAATTTTATGTTTACAGACCATGAAGGTTGCAACTGTTGTCATACTGCAACTCAAAGATGGGAAAACAAAAATATCTCTATAACAGGCTCAAATGTAGTTTAGAATTTCAGAAAAATGTAGTACAGTCCTGATCATACGTCAGTTACACATTCAGAGCTATATTACAATGACTCGTTATGTGAACTTCATACTACTCAAAAATTATGTTGAACATCGCAGGTTGTGAAATGAAAGGTTTCTTTGACATGAAAGAGCACTTTCCTTTCAGTGCACCCGAATTTTAGCATTGGACTTTTGTCATTGATGAGGGAGAATGAGGTAGTTTAACTGATCCCCAGACAAACATCCATTGCATCTTAAATGTTGTGATGTCACTTAACGTTTGCAGCCGTTTCAATTCTTCAGCTAACGGTTGTGAGAGTGCCATCAGCAACTGTTAGGGTGGAGTCACAAGCTCTCTGGGAGAGTTAATATGGCCTTCTTGGGTTTTAGTTTATTTTAATTTAGGACACCTTTTTTTCAAAGATCTTTTTTCTCCTGCTCAGGGTTTCTACAGAATTCAAGGATAAGAAAAGGTTTTAAGGGTTAATGTCTTGCCTACTGTACGATTTGCAAAAAAAGTTGCAAATCCTTTGACTGTGCAGTGAATAGCACAAGGTTGTTTGGGTTTTTTTTTTTTTTGTTCCCCCATGTCTGCCTCCTTGTTTGTCACATTATCTTTTTACAGTGTATGAGGTCAGGGGCAATACAAAAAAGACTGATGGAAGAAACTAAGCTGTGGATTAATGCTGTGACCACTGAAATCCATAGAAAAATTCATACCAGCATCAGAGGCAGCAAGAATAAGCTTTAGGAAATTATTCAGATCTCTCTAAAGTCCTTCCACATACAATTCTTCATTTCGGTTGGTGAAAATGTGATTTTTTCCTTATCTCATATAATAATCATTATACTTCTGCATGAGACATTTCACATGTGTTATTCATCAAAAAGGGAAATTGCAAAGCCCACTGGGACAGCCAGGTACAGAAAGTTACGTCTGAGTTGATCTTAGTTTAGCTGAAGTTCAGATCCAGTGTTTCAAAGTAGAATGGAAAAATAGTTTTCAGTATTTCAGTGTATTCTGTATAGTAAAAGACACTGTAGCTATGCACACCTCAGAATAGCCAACAGGAGGATTCTGTGGTACCAAACTAAAACAGGATCTCTTAGAATCAAATACAAGAGGCATCTTGTGTTCTTATACAGTGTACACCATTAAAAAGCAGTTGGACCATACCCTACTATATATTCTAACTGTAGACAGTGTAGTAGGTACCACCCGTTTGCTCTTTGTGTCAACTGTTGGGTTTTTTCCTGTTATTAAAAAAAAAAATTTAAAAGCCAGGGAGAATGGGAGTTGTTCTTACAGGTTTCTCTGAGTCTTAATTATAACTTCTCCCTCATATAAACAGTCCTGGTAGTCTGCAAGTCCTCTTGATTCTGCAATTTTATACAATCTCCTTTTCAAAATAAATGGAAAACTACAAAGCCTCCAGCAGTATTAAATTTTGCATAGATGTTCACTTGCTCTAAAGGAGGTTTTTTCCCAGATTTTTGATGATTTATACACTCTTCTAAGCTACTGATGTAGTTCCCATAGTAAATGGTCTTTGATTTAGCTCATGGTTATCAATGAAAAAACACCCAAAACACAGCGATGTTTCATACATTGTTTATCAGCCATTTGCCAGTGACACAAGAACCGCAGGTGAAAGGAGGGATGACTTTAAGCACATTCATTTTCATGCCTCTGCATTCAAGCTTTGTAGAAAAATTAGATGTCCTAAAGCTGATAAATGTGACTGACGCTGTTCAAGACAGAGTGACTTCAAGGCATTTTCTTTCTGGTTTGCAGTAGAGGTGACCTCACCTGATAGTAGCTATCATGCGGTTGTTTCCTCAGATCTTTGCTTTTCACTGTGTTCCTTTGCAGGTTCATGGGTCTGCAGCCATCACAATTTACTTTAAAGTTGGCCACTCTGTAGTCTACACATCCTTGGTCTACTGAGAATAGATTTAAGTATCTCAGAGGTGTGAATACAAATGAAATCTGACTGCAAATATTTCACCTTTTATTTTTGCAGCCGGACCCTGCGGGCAGAGATATCTCCATCCGACCAATCTTGGAGCACTGCGAAAACACTCACATGACAATTTGGCTTGGGATTGTCTACGCTTATAAAGGGTTGCTGATGGTAAGCATAGCTTGTTCTGCACAACACTGCCTTCAAGCTGCTATTTCCTGATAGGCATGAACTGAATTGTATTTGCTTTCCTGATGGCTGAGCGTGAGTTGAAACTTCCTTGAGTACATCCGTTGTAATTGGACCAGTTCTAAAGTTTGTTAGGTGGTAATATGGGGATATATACATATGTAAAATAAATAAGACATTAATAGCACTAAAGCTGAATACTAAAATATACTGCAAACCAAGAAATTCAAATGTGAAAAGATGGGTCTATGAATGAGACAACTTTGTAAATAAAGAAGCCCAATCATCTGAATTCCTTTAGGTTCTCCAAAAAGGTGGGACTAGGTTATTCTAGATGTTTGCCTCTGATATGCAAATGTCCTTTAGGAACAGTTGCAGGAGATGCCAGATGCATTTGGAGCCTGAATCAAAGTAACCCTTTTGTCACTAAGGTCCATCTCACAAAAAGATTTAGTTACTAAAATGAACCTCAGGAATCAGGAATCCTGAACCTTGATAGTTTAAAAAAAAACCAAAACCAAACCCATCAACAAAAAAAACCCCACCTGTAAAAGTGACTATTAGTGATTAAAAGCTCATAAGCCTCAAGGTTTTAAAAACATCTGATTTTGACAGCGCAGACCAGCTGAACACCTATCTTGAGCTGAGCCCCATCTGGATCCTAAACCTAGATAAACATTAGCTTACACTGCCCGAAGGGCTCAATCTGTTCTGTGTGTTTGTAGCATGCCTGTTTGTTAGGACACCCCTGAGAGACTGGGTCAGCTGCTTCCACTCGGTGTGGTTGGTGCTGCTGCCCTGGGGGAAGCCAGGGAGAGGGAGCTGCTGGTGCCTGGAGTCCTCGTCTTCCCTCTCCATGGCAAATGATCGCTCTGCTGGGCTGCAGAGCCCTGCTGCTTTTCATGCTGCTTTTTTTCAGGCTGAAAGATCTTTAAATACACAAAGTTCAACAGGAAGGGATGAGAGGCTTGTTTTTTTTAATTCTAAGTGATCAGTAGCTTTGTGGTCAGACTGGTCTACTGGGGAGTACCTTCAGGCAGAGAAGGCAGTACCAACCAAGTCTCTCCAGTTCCCGGGTGAGAGCTCTGATCCTGGAGCTACCAAACAAAAGGAAGCCTTCCCACCTTCCCATCTAAAAAAAAAAGGGGGAAAAGAAAGGAAAAAAAAAAAAAAGCAACTTTAGATGTAGGCACCTATTTTTAGGAGAATGTCCAAGCAGTCTGTGAAACTAAAAGTTAGGACATACTTCATCCCCCTAAAAGCATCATGAATTGGGAGAGATTCCACCTCTAAGCCTTTCTTACTCTGAGCTCTGAGTGGCTCTGGATTCACAGTAGCCTGAGTGTGTAGCGCAGCATTGAGGGATTTTTGTTTTGAAGGCAAGGCAACCAGAAATTAGGAGCCATGACACTGACCAGCACTGGAGCCACAGTAAGGTGTGACTGCCCATTGGCATAGAACATCATGCTTCATGCAAAAACACAGCACACCACCCCAAATTGTGCCAGTGCACTGTATCTGGAGCTACTATGCACACCAATGAACCAATCCAGCTCAAAACAGATTGTTGCAAATAAAAGGGAGAAAGGGCTCCTTCAGGTTGTCAAAGCCCCTGTACTGTAGAAGGAACCATCTGCAAGTCCCCGTGTGGAGCTGGGAGCTTCTGAAATTCCTACTTATATCTCTTTCTTTGATTCTGCCTAATCTGTGTGGGCCCAGTTTCTGATTTTGTCTCTTTCTTAAGCCAAATCTTCCGAAGAGGCACAGCTAAACTGGAAAGCATAGCTTTAGTACCCATTTGCGGGCAAGGTATTTAACTTTATTGCAATATTTACATTCTGTGTGGTGATGGTTTGTATCTATTAGGTTGTTTATTTCTCTTCGGGGATTAAGTTTTTTTCATCCCTTTTCTAGTATATAACTAGATTGACATATCTGTCAATAAATTCCTCCTCTTTACTTGTGAGAGTATTTTTCACTTTGCATATTTAATTTTACAAGATTTTTATTAGATTATTTGTTATAAGAGTCAATGTTTTCCATACTTTTGTTACTTTCCAATCTCCTTGCATAGAAATTTTGAACAGTTCATTTTGTGTTCTCCCATGGAGAATTTGCCAGTGTCCCTTATGCAAGTGTCTAAGACATTTTTCTCTGTGTCTCTCTTTGAAAAGTAAACCAGTATAGAATTGTCAGGGTTGGAAGGAACCTTAAAGATCATCTAGGTCCTACGCCCCTGCCATGGGCAGGGACACCTCCCACTAGACCAGGCTGCTCAAAGCCCCATCCAGCCTGGCCTTGAACACTGCCAGGGATGGGGCTTCCGCCACCTCTCTGGGCAACCTGTTCCCGTGTCTCACCACCCTCATGGTGAAGGACTTCCTAATAATATGTTTGGTAAATATGTTTGGTTCACTTAGAGGGGTATAAATGAACAAATCAAATTTAAATTCCTTCAAAAACACTGAAGGATTCAAACAAATGGTGGGGGTTTCAATTAAAAATCTGTAATTTCTTGGTAAAGAGGCACAATAACATATTTTAAAAATACATTCTCAGGTGATTTTCTTTGACGTGTCTTTCAAGTTTGAGTCTTGCTGGACAGTAATCAAACTGCATTGGTTCTCGCTAGTCCTTTGCCCTAGACTGGGTTGTTGGCATGTATGTCGGACTTTTTTCTACAAGATATGTGACTCAGTTTGTTTAGGTTTGCAAATGCCGTTTGGCGTTACTCACTATACTTATTTCAGGCACACAGTGTTTCATAACCACCAGTGAAATACACACGTTTTATTACTCCAGTGCCCTTTGTATCACACAAATCCCTGCATACGAAAAAGGAAGATACTTTTCTGAATCACTTAAATAATTGCTATGGTGAGTTATATGAGG
This sequence comes from Rhinoptilus africanus, assembly GCA_013400135.1. NCBI lineage: Eukaryota > Metazoa > Chordata > Aves > Charadriiformes > Glareolidae > Rhinoptilus > Rhinoptilus africanus. The sequence continues at coordinate 488,047 of VXBO01001644.1, read as the reverse complement.
ACAACAGGACTGATGCATTTTATCTCATCACCAAAGGTGTTTCTGTACGCCACACATACTTTGCCTTCAGAACAAAAACCAGAACCTCTCATGTTACTGTATCATTTTATAAAGGTTTATCTACTACGAAACTCTGCAGTTTGTAATAATAAAATACTTACGTGTAATTTAACATACTTTATACTAAAGAGCTAGTATTGCTAATTACAGTATAATGCCATATTTAAGGTGAAATGGCTTAATGATTTACTCAGGCCAAAATTATTTTCAGTGACCTCTTGTCTCAAAATGAGAATACAAAAGAATTGAGTTAACCTAAAAAAGCGCTTTTCTTTTTTGACTTGAAGATATAAAGCAATACTGTCTATTCTGATGACTTAAATGCACGGATGCAGTGAATAGATCACCCAGGGTAGGGCAGAGCACAGAAGGGCAGGAAAGGGCAGGGAAGGCAAAGCAAGGCGAGACAAAGGAAGACATTATTCACCAGAATGCACCAGTTCCTTCTATATTAAAGTAAGCAAAAAGTCTGATTCACAATTCTTTGATTGCCTTTAAAGGGATGTGAGGAAATGCTTACTAACTGCACAAAAGCTTCTCAGTTATTGGATTCAGATTCCTCAAGACTGGTGACCACAGAACAATAGGAAGACAAACATCCTAAATCCTGCCTTTGTCATTGTATTAGTCTTCTTAGTGATCCTGGCCAAGTCCCACCATACATATGGTACTCAGGTTTTTTCCTGTCTTGGGTTCAGCTCCTAAAAGGCTACATACCAGTTCAAGGTCTTTCTGTGTGTACATGGTGACCATCAGTTGCAGTATGTCAAGCTTTTGATTTTTGATGATCTAGACATGGTTTAAAAGTACCTTTTTTTCATATAGTCCGAAGGACAATGGAAATCACACCGTCTTAAACTTGCCAGCGGAGCATTATTAGAGAGTACACTAACATCTTTCTGAGGGGCATGCGTGTTTTTTCTGATCTCAGACAGAACAATACCAGAGTAAGGATGGATTGGATTCCACTACGGTGCTTTGCTTATTAACCACACAAACTAGACTTGTCTACATTTTGATTCCTCTCTTCCTGATAATGTGTTTAATTAACATTAGACTCAAGCTGTACAGATACTGGAAGTTTTATTGTGTTGCTGAGGTATTACTCCAGTTACCTCTTATCCAGCTACTGAGAAACAGGCTTTCAAGGCCAAGGTATAGATTCAATTTGGCTGTTGCTCTGCGTATCAAATCCTACTTTTACCCCCTAAGTGTTAATTGAGGAGTTTTTAAGCTGTAACTAATATTACTGACCATTTCTGATACACAAGTTTTAACGTATGGTCCTTAGCTAACCTTGATAAGATGAAAACACCAGTATTTCACAGTGGAAGTAGGAAAAACTGATGCATATACATCATGGGACTTGTCAAAGTTTGCTAAGAATAAAAGATTTTATTCATTCTAATGATTCATATTCCGGCCTTCTCTTTTGGTCACTATAGTTGACATACTGCACAACACAACTCTGTACTTGATTTATGAAGCCAAATAAAGCCTTCAACTAAAATATATTTTTGGGATAATTTTCAGTCTTAATTTCAAGTATGAAAGAATCACTCTACTTCCTGACATTCTCTAATCACTAAGTTGAATTTGTCTAGCTCTGACTTCCAAACCTCGAACCTTGGTGGGTCTTGCATATTTGTTATCCCTCTTTCTCTAAAATGACCTAATTCCTTTATTTCTAGGCAAACTACCCTGAATTTGGCCAAATTTTTGTGACTTTTCTAAAAATCTTACTGCTTTGTTGAAATGACATCTATTAATTGTTTCCCATTCTCCACCTTTGCTTCCTCTGCATTATTTTCAGCCATGATGTTATAGCCTCCTTCAAGTCAATGTACAAATGTGGGACAGCATTAGGTTAGGAATTTTTGGAAACCCATCCTTTTTTCAGTAGCTTCTCATTCATGGTTACACATTGAGATCTGTCACTTAGATTTCAATCAGTATAAATTTTTTGAATTGATTTTGTAATATACTATTTTTAAATAACAGTACCATGCAGTATTAAGACAAATACTACGGAGAAATTCAAGTAAGCTGCATAAATGTGATTATCTTTATTCAGTCTTGCAATCTCATTGAAAAAAATAATAGCACGTTGAATTATATCGCTATCTTTTTTTTTTGTCATTTATTGCCTGAGTTCGTGTATCAGCCATTTCATTAATTTGCTTAGGATAGAAATTACCATAATAGCTCTGTAATCACTGAAGATGTTCCACTTTCTCTTTTCCCATATGTCCTCTTTATATCTTAAGTGGAGCTTTGCCAGAATTCCAATAAATATCAACAATTAAGGCCAGCAGTCCAGACGACTTCTAAATCAATTCCTAAAACTCCTGCATGCAAGATACCGGATCTCTCTGATTACAGCAGCTTGTCTTGACAGGGTTTTCGAGAGCTCTCTTACAGCTGGAATAAGCTGCATTTCACTGTTTTGGCAAGACGTGAATGCATTGTTCCATCTCTATATAAATATAGGACAAAAATACTCATTAAGCATATCATTACTACTGAATTTATAATCTTCCAAGGAATGAATCATTATTAGGATTCCTTTTTCTCCACATACATTTTTAGAAATCCTTATGAATTCTGTTAATGCTGCTAGCCATTAATTTTTGACTGTATTTTTAACTTCCCTTTCCACTATCTGCATTTTAGAACTTTAATTCATAATCATTTTTACGAATTTCCTCTTTTTAACCTTTGTTACATTCTGTCTAGCCTTCATCCAATTTTATTGCTTGTTTGGTTTAAATTCCACAACAACCAAAACAATTTTTAAGGTAAGGAAAGCTTCCTTCAATTTATGAAGTTTAGGGTAGATCATTTACAGCACATACCCAAACATCTTTCAGTCGCTGTTTGTAAATATTCCTGATACAAGTAGCTCCCTCCTCACGTAGCTTCCTTTGCTTTGATGGCTACTCCATAAACATTACTTTTCCAATGTTTTCATGCACTTGGAAGTAGATTTGTGAAAAGAAGTACCGTGGTTTAGAGTCTGGGCTGCAATCAGTGCCCAGCGCTGCAGTCCTCAGTCAGCACTTGGTGCTCTTGCCTTGGCGGGCAGGAGAGGAGAGCAGTTTGGCCAGGTTAGCCTGAAATGCCTCTTCTCTGGACCACGGCAGAGGCTGGTTGTGTGACAGACACCAGTAAGCAAATACCCAGACAGAGTCTGGGCAGCCATTAACATGCACAGGAGGAGAAACTTAGTCTCTAACAGCATTCAGGCACCTACAGATGATACCAAGGGATGGCTTGACTGTCTTGCTGGATGTAGCTTGTCACTGCCACTTTGGATGCTCGAGCTCTCCCTGTACACTTAGCCCAGGAGCTCATAGGAACAGCACAGCTGTGGTGTGTAACCCACGCTCCTCATTTTTAGCGTATTTGCTGTATTTACTCAATAGACACTAGATAGAAAGTCTTTTTTTTGCTCTGAGGAAAGTGAGGCAGTGGAGCAGGTTGCCCAGAGATGCTGATGAGCCTTCATCTGTGGAAGTTTTCAAGACCAGACCGAATAAAGCTGTGAGCAGCCTGGTCTGACCTCGCAGCTGAGCCTGTTTTTTGAGCAGGAGGATGCACTAGATGATTTCTTCAGGTCCCTCCCAACTATCTTATGATACTGTATGAAAAATTGCCTATTCTTAATTAATCTCTTTATCAAATTAATAATTTTTCTGTATAGAAGAATTGAATAGTCTCCAGATTATGTTAAAATTTCTAATTATTTTCTGAAAATACCTTTCACCTTTAACACATTTACTTGCATTCTTTCCTAATTTCCTTCATGATTGAATGAACACTCAGAAGAAGAGAGTGCTGTCTTCTCAATTACTTTGCACGATTCCAACTCATATTTATGATGGGTTTAGCACCAAACCATCTGTCCCACCCTACCATCATTAGAGAGAAAGGCAGTTAAGCTTTGTGGTGGGGGAAGGTAGTTTATAGTGGTACCAGATATTTGTTATATCTTTAATAAAACATTGACAGTGTTTTAGATTACAAAACATAAGTTAACATATGGTTTTGTGGGATAAATTTTTCCCTACTCTGACCATAATGAAACTTCAAATATATTCTTGAAATATTGCAGATATTGCAGTATTCCCTTACACGTCTCTTGGCATCAATTTTTGTATCACAGAAATGTATTTAAATTGTAGCACACACTGTTTTTTAGAAGAGATGTTCTATTGTTTTACAGTGGATTGTCTGTGGTAATCTTATGCCAGAGACAATATAAAGCTATTCCAATTAGATATTCACTAACAACCAATTGCATATTTGTTTCAACTTAGTTACTATAATGCGTTTCATGACTAAGCAGAAGTTAAGTGGAAGAAAGACAAATATAGTCTGTATAGAAAGGGAAAAGTTTTTATTAACCTGTTGATTTGGGAGGCTTGAGCAGAGAGCTGAAGATTTTAGCTGGACACGTGTTACTGTCCATAGCTTTGTGAAGCTGCTTTTCCATCTTGCTCAGGGCAGGACCATATTAAGTGCCCTGCAGCGTAAATGACTTTCCCAAGATCTTTATGAAGAAAACCCTTCTGTTGAATAGCTGAATATCATATCCTGCAATTAAAAAAAATATTTAGCTATTATCCTAATGCTCAATAGAAATATTAAGCTTCCCCTTAGTACTGTCTATGCAAAGCTGTGTGAAAATGAAGTGAATACCCAGCTGACTCATACCTGATCAGGGGAGTGAGTGATTGTTTAATATCAGATTGTACTGACTGTGAAGGTAGGAGACCTACAAGGGTATATTTTGTCTTTCAGTTTGCTATCGTTACTTGGTGTGCTAGTGATTTTAAAAAAATGAAAAATCACTTTTCTGTACATCTTTCTGAAAACTGCTCAGTATGTTTTACTGCCCAATTCTCCAGGGAAAACCTGGAAATCAAAATGCTTTTTTTTTTTTTTTTTGAAAATTCTCATTGAAAAATTCTGCAGCCATTTCACTGCAATATAAATGTGCCTATGTCTGTGAGGATCTTGGTGTAATGAATGAACATGAGTAGGGAAACCCACAACTCCAGCTTCAGATAGTTCAGACTGAGAGGTGTTTACAGTCCAAAGTCCAGAACTGCCTTTGTTTTAAAGGGCAGCAGCAGGCAAAACCTCCCAGTACTCTAGCTGAGGGGAGGGGAACAAAACAAAACAAAACAAAAAACCAACAACCCAAACCCAAACCATTTAAAAAATCCCCAGATGCAAGACCTTTGAAGTAAAGGTTTGCTTTTGTTCTTTCGTGCAGCACAGCAGGGCTATGATCCACAAGTGAGCTCAGTAAGTGCTACTACAATAATTAGCTGCAGAGCTGCAGCCTGGTCCAATACATAATCTTTCCAAAATCATACCCTCTGGTTATTGGCAAGCATGACTTCTGACAAGACTGGAGACTTTTCCTCTGATATTTCTCTGCTCTTGCCTGATATCCTCAGTATAATTCTCTGTCTTTCTTGCCTAATACAGCCTTGTAACCTGTGTTCAAAGTATAAGAAGACATGACTTTGAAATGAAACATATAGGCAAAATGGTTTAAGGGCAGTAAAAGACAAGAGGGAATATAGGAGGATAAATAATTTCCTGCCTGTTATCTGCCAGTCTATGCAATCCAATAGCAAATTAGACACTTGATTTTATTAATATATGTTGTGGATCGGGAAGCAATCGTTCCTGTGTTTAGCAGTAATTCTGGTGAACAAGATTTAAAATTAATTTGCTAATAAAGTTTTGAAAAACAGGATTAAACGTTTTCCAATACTTCAGCTACAAACACTTTTATTATATTCCTCGCTGTCACAATTTAGTCAGTACAAGATTTTTAAAAATTAAAATTTGCCTGTTAAACACAAATATTGTTTTCTCCATAGTCCTGTTATCCCTCTAAGACTTTAATACAGAATTCTCTTAGTGACCAGAATTCTGTCTTTAGTCACAGTGGTATAATCCCATTGCCTTCAGATAGTGTTTTCCCCAAATTTATAAAATGTTTGTCTCACAGCCTTTTTAGATGCACTGACAACACAGCCTAAACACACCATATCAGCTGCTATAAAGGTAATACTCTAGATCAGTGTAGTGTCAAATGGAAGCTGCCTACCCTCAAACGAAAGATGAAACAAACCAATCTTGCCTGAACAGCTCATACCTTCAGAGAAAACCCAAACCAACATTTTATGACACTTTATACATCAACAAAATGTGTATTTAGTAGACAAAAATGGAAAAGGCTTTAAGTTAATGACTAACTTCCTAGTTGTGTCTTTCTTTGAGATCCCCAAGGGGCCTTAAATTAGACTTGACAGTAGACTATTGTGATACTTAACTTTTAGATAACTGCTTTCTAGAGGAGAATGCATAGCCCTGAGTTATTCAAACTCCTTCTGTGATGCACAGGATCCATCAGGATCCTCAAGATGGGAATTGTAACTGCCAGCAAGGAGCTGCCTAAGCGAGCTGGTATAAAACAGTGGGGACAGATGTGTCCTACCTCTTTCCGATTCTAGCACATTAGCACTGCTAAGAGCTGCCTCCCTCCATCCCTGTTTAATCAAAATTCTCGGCAGAGATCAGAACTAGCATCCCACATAAGGGCCCAAGTAATTAAGACAGTCTCTCATTACATAAAACCTGACAGCTCCAAGAGAAGTTTGAGAGCTCCTACTGAAGACAGCCCCTAGTCTGGGACTAGGGAACACATCTCAGGCAAAATCTGAAATTGTGCCATGTTGCCCAAACACCAAACTATGGAACGGTCATCACTAGCATAATTTTCTTGAACAAAGATGGCTAATGCTGTATTTTGTGTGGGGCCCAAGCCAGTAGACGTGCTCTGAGAAGCCTTTACCAGCTTAAGCGCCCTGGGAGCAATAGGAGGAGAGATGGCTGCGTTGCAAATCTCGGCAGGCCTTAAATATCAAATAGGCCTTAAATTGCACAGCAGTCTCAAGACTTAGGTGTCCCCAAGCATTATAAGAAACATGATTTACACAACTGTTTAAAATTTAGGTACCAGGAGTAGAAAGAAGCTGAACTGGGGTACTGAGAGTCCATGTTTTAACTGGAGCTTATATGTTTCATATTCAAAATTTGTCAAGAAACCATGGAAACCTGGACCTTTTGCTAACATCTGCATTCTGTTCCTCAACTAAGCCATTGTAGGGGTTTTCAGGATTTTTGCAGTCATAAAAGTGAATTTTTCATTTGTGCAGATTGTCCTAGCCTCAGGAAGGGAGAACACGAGAAGGGCAGATGGAGGGAAAGCAAAGTGTCACATTCCTTCAGGAAGGCTCTATCTCAGAGGAGAAATCTTATCAACCCACAGAGCCCTGCAGGCACCTGTAAGCAGGCAAACCAGGAGCACCTCTGCAGTCACCACTGTCCTGGCAGCAGGCTGCAGAAAACTCTCAGCTTTCATCCATGTCTGAGTCTCAAAGATGAGCTTTGACTTTTAGAAAAGGAAAGCTCTCTTCCTGAGGCAAGCATTTTACCCAAAATGCCCATAAAAATTAAAAACAACGCTCTCAAATTTATAGTGCATCGTTCCGAGGAAACCCACTCACTGCAAGAGCCTCTCCCTTTCTTTAGTTATCATATAAATATCTTCCTTTCATCTGGAAGATACTTAACCATTTTCCACGCTGTTCTCAATTATAAACGAGAATGGGCCAAACCATAACCCCCACAACACTGTTCAAATGATCTTTTTCCATTATAATTGATATCTTAGATTGCTGTATAACTGCCTCGGCTATAAATCTGGCCCATTATTTGTAATAAGTGCTGGCCTCATTTAAGTATGTTGGCTGTATTCCCAGAATAATGCTTTTGGAACGGAGTCTGTTCATATTGGGAGAAGTGAGGGAGAGTGAGGGATGACCTACAACCCTAAAAATCTCATTAATAATTAATTGTAGCAGGAGAAGAAATCTTATCCATAGTTAATCAGGGTCTCATCCCTTTAAAACCTGATAGAGGAACATAGACAGAAGGATTCCTTCTACCCCTCTAAACAGCTCAGCCCAGCCCAGCCTGTTGGTCAGGTCGGGGGCTGCCAAGGTGTAAATTTTCAGCACAGCTGAGCTGCAAGGAATGCAGAGCTGGCAGCCTCGAGGACGGTGGAGTGTCACGTTTGTATCCTGAAAAAAGGTATCCCCAGTGTACGTCCCCAGTGCAGCCAGGTCAATACAGTGGATGATTTGCTTCTGCGGAGCCTGCAGAGGAGTCTGTGTGTTCCCTGCTCCATCTGTGCTCAGTGCCAGACCCAACAGCAGAGAAGCACTGCCTGCACCCTTCCTTATTCGAAGTATCATCTTGGTTACCTGCGGGGCTCTGAAAATATATTAGGGAATGAGTCGCTTCTCTGGCACAAAGCTACCCAGTTCGATAAATGGCTTATCCACCTCAACTGCTCTACCTGAATGGGCCCGAGACCCCTCTCTGTTCCAGGTATCTGTCTATATATACCTCAGCACCTCAAGAGCAGCCCCCTCCCTTGTTCCACTTGCAGCAGCTGCTACTTTTCTTCCTACGCTTCTTCATCTGCTGGAAAGGGCAGGGGAAGGCACCGGGGTGAGGTGTGGGCTCTAGTCCTTCTAGAGGAGATGGGTAAAACAGAAGAGGTAGGTCCGTGACAAGGAGGCAAGGGAGTGCCCTGGAGAGGGCCATGTCCTGCAGCAGCGTGTGGAGGGGACAGGGTGGAAATGGTGCTGAGGAAGACTTGGGTGAGGATTGCAAGGGCAACCGCTGCTGCTGTTGCTGGGAAGGGCCACCTCTACCTCCGTATCTTGATGCGGATTGCGGCAGTGACAGCACGTTTGGAAAGCGGGTGAGCTGGAGGCTTGCCTGGAGTAGGCAGCACCTCCAGCCTGCCACGCTCCATGGGCTGAGAGCAGATGCGTAATCCACCAAAGCCTTCCAGCTGAGTCTGCTGGTGCACATGTGGCAGGGTAACACACCTGCCGTAGGCAAGAGAATGAAAGAAGCTAGCAGAGAAGCTCAGCAAGAGGAAGGCAGGGCTGGCAGCTCGGCAGTGAGTCCTGGGCTGAAGTGAATCCCGGGTGAGAAGGTGGGTGGCTGCAGCCTGCGCATTTCTGTGGGAGTGCAAAGCAGCTGAGTCACAAACAGTTGGGTTTGTTGCCACTGTTACTGGAGGTAAAAACTAAGCAAATAATCCAGGAAATTTGCAGTTATTAATGTCCAGTTTTTACTACAGTTGAAAGCACCTAAGGGCAAAACTAAGTTGGTACAGCAAACATAAATCTGTCGGGTCCCAACTCTCTTGCACTTGACTGGCAACCAAGCGATGTTCTTCTAGTCCAGGTTATTTGCCTTTGAAATGTTTAATGTTTGTTCCCCACAATAAAAAAGGAGAAGGTAAATTTTTACTAGGCAACTGCAATTAATCCCCAAAAGGCATCATCATAGACCTCTAATTGCCTGGATTACCACATGGGTTGCCACTGTGTAAAAGATAAGATGACATGGCAGTGGACAAATGTGGTGGTCTGGGGGGGAAGGGTACCAAGGTCAATGGGAGTTAACTTTTTTTCTTTCTCCTTCTTGTTTGTCCCTGCAGTGTGATCAGAAAAAGCTAGAAAACACAGAAACCATGTCTTGGGTCTTAGTGATGGTTCCTCTCTCTCTCCTTCCCTTCCCTCCAGTACCATCTGCTGTCTGCCATTCTTCCCAAGGCACCATACACTCTTAGGGGGCTAGGTTACCTGCTTACAGTGTCTTGAGTTCATTTATGGTTTTACTGCCTTCCCAGAATTTCTCTGAGGAATGCAAGAGAAAGAAAATACTTATTTGCAGCGGTGCATGTTGTAGAAAAATCTAATTAAATTTCAAAGGATGAAGATGGCTTCTGTACACTAAAGACTTTCCCCTGCTGAATTGCAAAAATATATTGCAAATAACAAAGGGGCTAAAACTTAAAAATACACCAAAGAAAAAAGCAAACAAAAAATTTCCACAAGAATGTTTTATGCCAGAAATCATTAGACAATTGAAAGGCCATTACCGACTCCCACTATAATAAAAGACATTATAATTGTAGTCTGAACAACTAGGGTGACACTTTCTACTTTGTATATTTCTCTCCCATGGGACACATCTTGGTACTGCTGTTTATTAATGTAGGTGATAATCATACAATGAATGACTAGATTGGTAAGAGTATATTGAGAACAACTACTAAAAATAGCTATAAGAATAATGCATGTATTTTTACTGGAATCCTTGAAAACAAACAGGAAGACCGTCTTTAAAAATTACTAAAAGTATAAAATCAGGATAGCCACAGCAGTTAGAGAAATTTGTTTGCACCACGACTAATTCCAAATTCACATTTTTCTTGTGAAAGCAGGAATCTGTCCTAGTAAGCAAAACAAATCACAGAGGTAATTAGATATTGTGTAAAAGGTAGGTGTATATCTCTGTATTGTAATATCGCCTATATTTGTCAAGTTAGGAAACATACCAGTTTTAAATTAATGTTTTTTCTGGATGCCAGCCAATTCCTCCTGTAATTCTTTTTCCTTCTTTTACCATTTCAGTTATTCGGGTGTTTCCTAGCTTGGGAGACACGAAATGTCAGCATTCCTGCTTTGAATGATAGCAAGTACATCGGAATGAGTGTATACAACGTGGGGATAATGTGCATTATTGGTGCTGCTGTTTCATTCCTTACTCGGGACCAACCCAATGTGCAGTTCTGCATCGTTGCTTTAGTCATCATATTCTGTAGCACCATTACTCTCTGCCTTGTGTTTGTACCTAAGGTAGGTGAATTTGTTCAGCATGGGTCTGCATTTTTTTCCTTCTCTTTTTGCAGTTGTGATTTAAGATGTAAAAGTTCATTGCCTTTTCAAGTACAGGGGATCTGTGTGAATTCTAAACCAAGCCCATAAATAAACTCCTGTCTCTGGATCCTGAGAGGAAGAAAAAAGCTTCATGAGATTTTGGAGAAAGTGGAATATGCAAAGTTACAGGAGTGTGAATATATGCATTTCTAATGCCTATATCTTTACTGAATCTGTGACTGGGGAAACAAAGGCTGTTTTCTGTAACTCCAGTGGAATAGTCTCCATTTCCAACTTCTAGGAACCTTTTGGAAAGGTGGAGATTCAGGGGAGACAGGTCCAACTGTCTACTTCACCATTTTTCTTATGTACCCTAAGCAAGGTAATCAGGATCTCTGTTTCTATACCTACAAAACAGTAAGATCCAGGTCAACTCTGTTGAAACCTCTAAGGTATTCAAATATGGTGGTACAGTAGACTTTATCAGTACTTCAGAGGAAAACCGCATGTATGCTGCAAATGCTGACACTGAAGATACATTTATTAACGAGTATATTAATGGACTAACTGAGGCACAGACTGGGAGGCATAGGGTTTAATTTCTTTTTGTTCCTTTGGGCTCTGACATGTGTTTGTTGTGTACTGTTTGAAGAACTGAGAAGACACTTATCCACAGAAGGCTGGAACTTGAGTTGCGATAAAAAGTTTGTGACTAGTGATCCAAGTTCAACCAATGTATTCAACAAATTATAGTGAATAGGTTCTAGTGCTAAGTGTCACCCCTGGTGATGGTTCTAACAGGAAGACCAAGAACTGTATGTGTAAAAGGAACAAGCTAATAAATTTATCTCAAAGTGTTCCCTCTGAAAGAAATGAGAGGCACAGACTATCAATGGAAGCTGACTTCTGATCTGCGAAAAAAGTGAAGTAATTTGTTCTCCAGGACCAAATAACCAGGATGTTTTTACAAGTTCTGCAATTCACTCCTTAAATTGTAAAAAGCTGTACAGACATAAATAGTCATCTTTTTATTCTGGGTCTTAGGGAAGAATCACAGCTTCATGCTAAATTAAGGGAACATTCACAAACACAGCAATGGGGAGTACTTCGAAATGCTGCAAGATTTAAGTGTGTAAGCTGTATGAAAATGCATATTAAAACTCTCCTGCCAAAAATACCTCCCCAGAATGTCAGAACTCTCTTCAAAGAGAAAATATTATTAATGCTGTGACATGCTCTTCTGCCCCTTTGCTTTCATGCTCCTTTGCCCATCCTTTTTTTCTGCTGCCGCAGGCTCTGAAATGACTTTTCTGTTTCCTTTTTTAACCCCTTCATCTGCTCTTCTTTTAAACACCAATTACCCTGCCCTCATTTTTCCTCTCAGTTCTTTCTGCTCAAAATACAAACATGAACTGTAGCCTTCTAGCATGTAGCACTTAATCTCATTCCATGTATTGTCAGGTTTCCAAATGCTTAGCTATTTTGCATTCAGAATGGTCATTGGATAAGGTACAAAAATAAGAGGTTGAAGCAGGAGCTGGAATGCAGCACTTCCAATGCCTATGTGGGTGCTTACACAGCTGGAGAGTTCTTGCGCTCGTATATTTTGCTCTATGTTTCTTCTCGCCGTGCTGTGCCACAGCAGGATGGCTGGCAAGCACTCTGTCCTGCAGCCTGCTCCAGCACAGGTTTCACATTGGCCTGTCTGGACCCTGGAGAAGATTTGATCCGACACCACCCAGTTTGTACACCTAGGTAAGACATCAGTGTGAGACAGGCACCAAATCTCTCACCCTTAACAAATATGTAGTCAATTAGTACAATTTTGGTGACATAGTAAGATTGCTGATGAAATATTAAAGCCTGTGGCTCATCAAGTGCAGGAGATGATAATGAAGACTTGGAAGATTGCACTTTTTCATTTATTAAAATGTGTCGATACAGATGCAAGCAGTAATGTGGGTTTGGGCCAGAACTTCTAGTTCTCTGCTATTCAGAGTAAAATACATTCCTTTTAACTAATCTTCAGCAGTCTCCTGGGCCAATAGTGCTGGGGTTCAATTTTGCCCCACAGCCCTTTTATGAATCTCAGTAGGCAACTAATCAGTGATGTAGGAAAACTAGGGAATGAAACATGACATTTTTCCCTTACTTCTTGTCAGCTCTACTAATCTTATTTACTTATAACATGGCAATTATTTCTCCAGTTAAATGTCCACCTCATCTACTGCCATTTCATTCAGCACCAAGTGCTTCAGAAAAACATGAGAAAAATCCCATAGTAGAGTAAAATAGATCAGGGAAAAAATGTTCATTGCTCTCTACGTTTAAAGGTTTTCTAAAATACAAATGTTGATATCCATTATACTGCATCCTGCTTCATGTTATCCAATCAAAAAATGTCTAAACATTTTTAAAACTATTATATATTTCTGGGTTCAAGGATAGCTTGTAGAAGTGATCTGCAGAATTCAAACATACATAATGTATATTTTTCCTGTTAGAAGTTAACTGCTATGCCTAATTATCTTTTTAAGGGCCAACATGTCTATAGTATTTTTCAGCATACTCATCACCTCTTTAAAAGAAACAATCCTAATATGTATTCTCTCTTAAAGTAATTTTCCTACATTTACCCATGTTTATCAAACTTCCATGTCCTTCTGTTTTTTCTGTTCCATCTCTTTTGAGATAGAACACTATGGTCACTTCTGTTATCCACTGAGTGCACACCATCGTTGGCTGCAATGGCATTAACACATTAATTCTGATCCAGTGTCCTGTAGAGCAACAAGGCAAAATCTGTTCAAGGGGGCCAAGATTAAAAATATTAATTGTCTGTGTTGGTAGCATTTTTTGTCTTTTTGGCATTGACTCTTTGTAGATATTCAATGTCGACTCTGTCAAAATTGAAACTGCACAGATGTGAGGCAGCAAGACACAAGTTCCACTGACTTGATGGCCAGAAAAAAAGAAAAAAGCTCATCTAACCTCATCCCTTGTACAGTGTGAGACAACAGCATTGCCCATGGACTTTTCCATATAATCCACACCATGTGAATGAATTCATTAGAGCACATGCCCTTGTGGCAAAACATCCAGTCTTTAGCTATAAACTCCCAGATGAAGATGAGTCAATTGATGGATGGCTATACTTCTATTTTATATTCAGTCTGAACTTAGACCACATCAAATTGCAGAGCTTTTATCTCATAACACTTTTGCCTGCTAATTTAAGAAGCATTGTAATTACCGTTCTTCACCTTTAACTTCATTTTAATGCAGTTTTTGGTCTGGGAGTTAAGCACACCAGTCATTACAACTAGCCTAATTAGGATCAAAGAAATGGGGGATAGGAGAGGCAGGGGGCTCTAGGAAGACTCAGCTACAGCAGGTTACTCATGGCCTTAAGCAGTTGGGTATTGATTATCTCCAGAGATGAATACTCCCCAACCTCTCTGAGCGTCTATACCAGTGTTTGACCACGCTCGCCATAGAAAAAGATTTTTTTCGTATACTTAAATGATTTTTCCTGTTTTTTAGTTTGTGGCTGTCTTCCTTTCATTGAGTACCACTGAGATGAGTCTGGCTCCATCCTCTTTACTCTCTCCCATCACATATTTATGCACATGAATAATGTCCCCTCTGATCTCTTCCATCTCAAGGCTAAACAATTATCAGCCTCTGCTTTTATCATGGAGGCTCCAATCCTTTTCAACATCTTTGTGTCTCTTCACTGGGCTTTCTTTAGTATGTCCATATGTCTCTTGTACTGGGCAGCCCAAACCTGGACACAACACTCCAGATGTGCTCTAACCGTGGCTGAGTAGAAAGGAAAGATCACCTCCTTTGGCCCAGGCTACTGCCGGCTCGTGTTCCACTTGGTGTCCACTGCAATCCTCAGTGCCTTTAGTGAAAAGCTACTTTCCAGCCAAACACCCCTCAGCCTGTTTGGATGGGCACTTGGAGTTTCTTTCTCCCCAAGGGCAAGACTTTGTATTTCCCTTTGCTCTGCTTCAGGAGATTCCCATTGGCCCAAGTCTCCAGTCTCTTGACATCCCACTGAACAGCAGCACAGTCTTCTGGTGTATCAACTCTTCCTCCTCTTTGAGGATCATCTGCAAACTTGCTGAGGGCGTGCTCTGTCCCACCGTCCAGGTCACTACTAAAGTTGTTAAACAGTATTGGTCCTAGTGTGAAGCCCTGAGGTACAGTACTAGTGACTGGCTTCCACAATCCTTTGAGCCTGGCAGTTCAGCCAGTTCTCAGTCAAGTCAACCTCTCTGGCCACTTATCTACTCACTACTTCATCAGTTTGACTGTGAGGACATTATGGGAGACAATGTTGAAATCTTTGCTTAAGTCAAGAAAAAGAACTCTCTCCCCTCATCTACCAGCCCAGACACTCACTGAAGAAAGATATCAGGTTGATCAGGCAGAATTTCCCCTTCATAAATCAGCAATGACTGCTTCTAATCCCCTTCTTGCTCTTACTATGTTTGGAAACGGTTCCCAGGAGGATTTGCTGCAGCACCTTCCATGGATTGAGGTGAAGGTGATGAGGCAGGATTTCCCCAGGTCCTCCTTCTCAACTATCTTGAACACAGCTGTAACATTTTATTTCTCCTAGTCCTCAGGAAGCTCTCACAATCAGTATCACCTTCCAAAGGTGAGAGTGGCCTCACAATGACATCGGCTACCTCCCTTAGTCCTCAGGCATACACCACATCAGGTTGTATGAACTTGTGTTCAATTGCTCCAGGGGCCTTAGGGCTCTGGGACTTCTGGAGGCAAGTTTTACCAGTAAAGACTAAGGTGAAGAAGGCATTGAGTACTTCAACCTTCTCCATCACCCTTATCAGCTGAAAAAAAAAGGCAATTTATTGTCTTCACGCATCATCCTGATCTGCACACTTGTAAGTACATGTCAGGGACCAAGTGCTTCAGTGTCCGATCAGTCAGATCTGTCTGTCAGAAGTGAGGTCTTTATTTCATGCCACTGCAGTTGCAGAACGGTTTCATGCGCTGAAGAACAAGCAGAACCAATTCCAAAATGGGGCTGTACCACAAAATCTGAGTGTGATGTGCTTACAAAATGATTGACCCTTCTCTCTTCCCCCAGCCCAGCACCTTTGAATTATGATGTCGTACGTATGCTCTCAGGTCAGGGACCTCCTTCAGCTTTGTCTCTATACAAATATATATGTGTGCTGCTTGGCAAGTAATCATAAATTCTATATTATCTAGAGTAATCTTAGAAGCTCTCTCCCCCTTGCCAAACAGCTAGTAGCTTTCTCTCCTCATGTCGAGGTGATATTTTCACATTGTCACTGGGTGTTAAATCTTACTTATATTTGCTTAAATTAAATATGTTTAAGGTTAACCTTTTTTTAAGCAGCTTGTTTAATTTATTTGAACAGATTTGGTTTATTTTGGGTCACTAAAACCTAATTAAGTTTCTGTTATCTCCAGAGTGCAATCTCCCATGGGTTCTTTCTGTTAATACTCCTGCTACCTGCCCCTCTCTGCTTGAGTGTTACTTGTAACAGTAGGAAAGGAGAGATTTGGAAAGATGAAACTCTGCTTGGGAAGAGAAGGGCTTGGTGGGTTGTTTTTTTCTTAAAGAAGGAATATATCCTTTGGGAGTATAAAGATATCAATGAAGGAGAAAAATATGTTGGATGAAATATTAAAATTTATTTTAAATGTAATTAAAATCCAGTTAAATATATTTTTAATGAGATTTTCCTATTTTTTTTGGAACAATTCTCTTTGCAAAATCATTTTGGTTCAACCTATCCTGTAAAGTTACACAGAAATCATCTCAAGTACTGCACATGGCAAGCAGAGCTCACTTTCCAGAATTTTGTACTTGAAAGACAGAAAGGAACTCTTGGTTTGCCTTTCAATATTTTGACATACAAAAGAAATAGCTGCAAAAATAAAATCGTGTACAGGATTTCTTAAGGCTTTTAAACCTTTCAGCTCATCACACTGAGGACAAATCCAGATGCAGCCACACAGAACAGACGGTTTCAGTTCACTCAAAATCAAAAGAAAGAAGATTCAAAAACGTCAACATCAGTCACCAGCGTCAATCAGGCCAGCACATCGCGACTAGAAGGATTGCAGTCAGAGAACCACCGCTTGAGAATGAAAATTACAGAGGTATTGTTTATTGCCCAGGCAATTTTTCTTTCAGTATTTTTTGTTGCAGTTCTGTAATCTGCTGAAATGTTGACTACTTTTTAGAGGAAAAAATTAGGTTTCCCCACAGAAAAATATTGCAATAATAGGAAACAGATGATTTATATGAATAGCTAATTAATACAGCGAATAATTTGCAGGTGTGATAAAATGAAAATGTGCCTTAGCAAATTAAAAGGAAGCTTCCCCTGTTTATTTGTAACAGGCAAATTACCTTGCTGCTTGCCATGGACGTGCTGAGCACCACAGAGCAATAGCTTAGAAGCGCAACCTTTACATGCAAGTGCGACAGAGACCCGCAGCCCCAGGGGCGCTTAAGAGCTCTCTTTGTTCCTGTTTATGGCTGAGTTCAGAGACTGCTGCTGCTGTTATTTCTCAACCTGAGAGTTCACTCAGAAAGTTGCTAGACAGATTTTTACATCTTCCATGAAACAGAATTAAGTATTTTCTTAAGGTAGAAAAGACCTTTACGATCACGTAAGCTGACCCTTTTGGCACAAAGGCTGTGAAGTTTCTTCAGTCTCTACCAGGAGAAAGGCTAAGGACATAGAGCGGATGAATTCCATTAGAGCTATAACATGTATATTTTTTATTATGTCCGTCGTTGCTCAGGAGACCTCAAACATTGACAAATCAGCCTTGAAGACTGCCCACTTTGTGAGACAAGATAACCATAACTGATCTGTATCTTTCAAAAAATGAACCTGTTCTTGCCTAACCTGTGAAGTATTCTTACAACTTGAAGAAAACGTATTTTATTGCAACCATTACTTCTTCATCCATATCTTAACTAACAACAATTGCCTAGGTAACCATCAGACTACCAATAACTCCAGAAGCCTATGCCTGCCTTGTTAAAGAAATTTGGTTCTAGGTCCCTTTCATGTGAGAGCCCTGCAATTTTTAATGAAGGCTCAACTGGCTATTGGCTATTTCTCTTTCTTTATCCTGCTGTATTTTTTTTCTACTAAGCCTCCTAACTCACAAGATCTCAGCCTGTGCCTTGCAAGGCTCCTGATGGTGACCACAGGTAAGGCTGGTCAGGACAGCTGAGCCATATTAGTGCATGAGGGCCCTTTTTGCACTTTGCTTAAATAAATCAAATTAAGTACCCAGAACCAGTTGGTCCAAATAAGAGTTTAATTGACATGGGGATTTGAAGCATGGCCTACCATAGCTAGTAGCTACATCTCTGGCTTATTTACCTTGAGTTGCTATGTTGGCTCTATAAGGAAATAATGTAAAACTAAATTCAGCACTTTTAATATCCAGTTAAACCATTAGTGAGTGGGAGGTGCTCTGGACACTGTATCCTGGACAACTGTTCACAGAGAGCATCCCAGATCATCATAAAGATGCTTGGATCTGGTTATTTTCTACTGGGGCTGTAGCCAATTGAATACAAGTCAGCCTCTGGGGAGAGCACCCTGTGTTCAGCTCGGTGCTAAACGCTAAGGATGCACCAACCTGGCATTCCTGCTGTGGCTCTTCCAGTCAGAAAACATCCCATCTTCTCTCCCTCTCCCTCTCCCTCTAGTCTTAAAGGGTGCTTTGGGGGAGAGAGAGGACTGGGATTTGTGTTTCTTCCCCCTCCTCTTATTTCCATTTTTTTCCCTCTTGGTAAGTTATGCTTAGAGTGTCAGTTTGGTGCTAGACATCAGATTACACAGTTTAAGACACAAAAGATATAAAACACAGAGGTAATTTTCAAATCACAGACTTAATAGAGTGTTCTCCGCCCCAAAACTAAAAACTGAGAGTTGGATTTTCTTCCAAATTTCATGCACCCAGAAACGCAAACAAAAATTCTAACAGGACTCTGCCTGTCTAAGAAAGGTAAAAGGAATGAAAATCATGTTTAGGAAAATAAACCATTCCTGATAGAGTTGACTTCAGTCACTCACATGGCTGGACATACCCCTGATGTCATAGTTCACCTATATTCTCCTGTATGTTTGATAATTTGATTGACTCAACAAAGTGGTTATAGCTATGTATGCCATGTTTGTATGCATAAATAATAAGTAGTTGAGATGTTTTCAGACTGGGCTTTCTAATGCCCATTTCTTTCTTATTCAGCGGTACACCCAAATTGCTTAAACTGAAGCTTGTTCTTCTCACGTGCCCTGTGTGCAATATCACAGCTGAACACGGTTTGTCACTTGTAGCGTGACTTCTAGAGGTAGTTTGTTAGTGCTATAAGAAAACAGCATTTGGCACAGTGTGGCGATTGCATTACCACCTGCCTTCTAGTCTAATTATAGAAAACTGTGCAGTTACTGCAGATACCTGAAGCAGCAACTCTTGAATTTTTAGGGTTTCGTACTCTTTCTGTTTTGCAGCTGGATAAAGACTTGGAAGAGGTCACAATGCAGCTTCAGGACACTCCTGAGAAAACAACATACATTAAGCAGAACCACTATCAGGATCTTAATGACATTCTTAGTATACGGAACTTCACAGACAGCAAAGGTGAGCATTAGTAAGATCCATTAGTAGCTTAACCACCGAGATTTGAGCAGCAATCTCATTGGATTTATTCCAGAGCACTCAGACCTTGGTAAGATAGAGCTTTAAATATTTTAGTTGCATTGTGGAAAGCATACGGATTCACCTAAAAAAGCTATATGATACCCACTGAGTCGTTACTGCTCTATGTGTATGTCTTCTATTGTGTGTCCTATGTGTGTAATACATGTGGTAAAGTGGGAAACTTTGAAAAGCATAGTTGTGTTCAGAAGTCAAGTTTTCTGTTCTGCATGGGGAGAGGAACATCACAGAATGTTTCAGATGTTGTGAGAATTAACCGAGACAGCCTTCAGCAGTAGGAAGCCCGGTTTAATATGTGCTTGTCTGAGTAGGGCATTCACATCCTGCGTTTGGACACTGCTATCAAGCACGTAGAAGGGAAACGTAAATATTTCAGTGATGATTTGGACTCTAAATGTAGAAATGAAGGCACTCATGTATGAAAATTCTTCCCTAGGAACTGATAAAAAAGGATTTCATGACTACTGTAATATTCCTAAGCTGTTTCTACTATGTCTCTTGCATCGCTCCCTAAAGAAATATATGCAAAAGAATTACTTCCATTAAAGCTATTTCACTTTTGGGAAGCAGTAAGATCTGGTGCATAGTGCAATAAAGTGGAAGCCAGGACACCCAGCTTCCATTTCTGAGTCTAGAATGGATATACGTTGTGAATTCTGGCAAATGACTTTGTACAGCTGAATATTACTATAGTAAGGGAAAAACTGCTTGCCCCATGTTGGGAAGTCGTAGACTTGCATGTTTGTTGCAATGCAAAGCTCAAGCTTCCTATCAATGTGGCAACATAAGCTTGGTTAAGTGGAACAGAAGCTACTCCTTCCTGTAAAAATAGTTGTTGAAGAATAATTTTAGAACAACAGCAACAGTTCATGTATGCTTTCGAAGTACATTGAAATTTTGGTTGGATAAGGTTACCTTTTCATGTGCTTTTTGTTTTAGGCTGGGTATACATTCGGTTGTGTAACTTGTGGCAAAAAAAAAAAAAAAAAGGAAGAGCTCCATAGAGTTCCCAGTGTCCTTTTTAAAATTAAAAAACAGAAGGGGGGAAAGGAGGAAAAGGAAAACGTAAATAGCTGCTGGAGGCGTGTGATTATTGGGCTGAGATCAGCAGCAAGAACTAACATCAGTGAGTGGGATGAGGCAGTTTTACCAAGTGTGTGAAAGGAACACATAGAATGTTCCACTCATGTCAGATGCTGCAGGAAAAATGATAAATCATGAATAACATTTCAAGCAGAAAAGATACATTACATTGTGCCAAATGCCCATCTGAGTTTTGGTATGAGAAATAAAAGTGATTCTCAAGAGATACGCTAGGTATAAATTTAGGATGGGATGCTTCCCACAGCAGGTTGCACTCCATTAGCAGTAGGATGCTGGCAAAGAAATCAAGGAGAAAATAAAACCTTTCTGCACTTACTTGTGGCTATATCTACAAAAGACATTGATGCCTACCTAACTGCTGCTTTAAGCACCATCATCCAAGGTTGTGCTTTCCCCAGTACAGTTCCCTAACTTCTACATTTCTGCTGCGTAGTACTTGTTTAAAATCTTGTATGTACAGAGCCTTAATGTACAGAGTAGTTTCAAATTATGTACTATCAGGATTTACAGGGTAGATATTTTTCTGCATACTGAAGTTGCTAGACACAGTTTTCTGAATGGACCTACCACATAAAGCTCTGCACAAAACACAGCCGAAGGAAAAAGAAGGATGTTTTCCCTTGGCTGTCCTTATATTGAATAGGTTAGAGCATCCATTCACCTGGGGATGAGGAAGACCTGGATCTCAATTTGCAGCAGGTGTTTGAAACTTGGTGGCAAATGCCCCAGGCATGAGTATTATGGAGTATCCTGATCCTGACTCGAGTGACATCAAATATTCATACTTCCAGGCTCTGAGCCACTGTGTTCAACAATCCTTGCTGGTCTTTTTCTGTCCCTCCATTTCCGTTTCTTCTGCCCCTTGTTTTCCCTCTTTCTCTGTTTCCCTGTCCCTTAGCTACATGTCTGAATCTCCCCTGTATTTTTCTTACTGCAGCCATTCCCAATAGTCAACCTATGTGCTTAATTTAAATTTGCCATTCCAATCTGAATAACAAGGCTTTGGAGAATTCATGCTGCTGAGTCACTGCTGCTTCTGTGCAGATGCAAACAGACATCACTTAAGTGGTACTTAAAAAAATTCTGGCCCTTACGGCTACAGGAAAGCTAACTCTGACTGACATAACTATGCTTTCTGTAGCTATGTATTTCATGTAACTTTCTGTAAATGAAAGTACAGAACCTTGAAATTATGCATCACTGATGGTACTTGAGGGAAGCTTCAGAATTGTAAATAATTTCTTAGCGTGACCTAGAAGTGACCATGTCTCTCGCCTCCACCGTGCAATTGGGCAAGCCAGTCCAATGTTGTTTTTAAGGTAATGACAAGGTTTGTGCCTACCTTAGACCTTGTAAAAAATGTGAGCTGAGAGAGAGGGAATAGGACAGTGACAAGAAATGCTAAAAATAGCAGCTGACTTAGAGCTAAAAATCATAGCGGATCATTTGCCACATTTGCATTGTGGACATGGCTGAATCCTGCGTCAATATTCTGTATAAAATACCTTGCTGTTCTGAAGGAGTTTGCATAGAGAATGCCATGTAGCGTATCCCCATTGCTATTGCTTACACAAATTCAGGGCACCGCACTTCAGAGAACAGATAATAACACAAGACTTAGGCAATGCACCTCGAACAAGTCCTAATCAAACTTTCATGTGATAGTGCACTTCAGTAGGTTTCTGATCTGTAAAAAACTGTCCAGAGTTAAAATTCCTAACTCCTATAGCCAGGTACCAAAGGAGGTTATTTGATTCTTCCCTTCCTTCCCCACCGCCCTCATTTACATCAAATATGGACTTAGGTTACAAAAGTTAAATTACTTTAGCCAAAATAGATAGACACAGCTGTGCACTGCCATACTGCCTGACCTCAGGCAAAGTTTCATAACTTTAGAGTTCCTGGTTAGTTATTAACAGCAGCAGCTCCTGCTGTAGCCCAGGAGCTCTTTGCTGGCATGGGGACTCCTTCTTCACAGCACGTTTCAATGCAGCATGTCTCATTTAAAGAGAGATATTATCCAAGACATTCACCTCTTGTTCACAAACACGTAATGTCCCTGAGACATCTACAGCAATTGGCTACATAAGAAAAGCAATTAGGAAATGTGGTTTGTAGTTTATGGTTTGATTGCTTTTTTTTATTGCGGGCTTTTGTCTGCACTGCTAGATAGCTTTGTGTGGTCAAGCTGTTCTCAACGTGGTCTGCTCTGGGACCTCAAATGGCTTCTCCAGTTGAATCTGAAAGGGCATCCCCTTAACTTCAGCTGACATATTCCTCAGGTGATTTTGAGTCACTGTGTCTGCTGGCGGCCTCGGCTCTGTGCACAGCACAATGTTACTTCTCCCCTGGTTTGCTGTTTGCAGGATCTTGTCACCTCGGTGGAGCAGCAAAGACACGTTACACCTGGGGTTTGGGGTGGGGATGGGCTGTGGGTGAGACCCACGCTTGGCTGGGGCAGTTCCCCTAACTGGCAGTGCCGTTCACCAAAGTGAGCCAAGCCTGGAGATGCGGATGAGTTTTCCAGGCTGACATTTGGAAAAAGAAAGACAAGTGCTTGTAACTGCAATGCTGTGTAAAGAGGAAGGTTGTGCCACACAGCCCCAGGGAAGAAATACCCTGGCGCGGGCACAAACCAAAGCTTCCCAAAAGGGCTCCTTCCACCCATGGAGCCAGCGTGCCAGAGACAGGGGAGACTTGGTGAAGGTAGAAGTTATTTCTACAATGCAAGTTTCTGCAGGGATAAAAATATGGAGGTAAGATACTATGTGTTTTGGTGGGGTTGCCTAATTTTGCTGCCCTTGGAATCTTACAATCTTGCTCTACTTGACTTCTATTTGACTACCTGAAATTATTTCTACATGAATGACTCATAGATCATGATAGTTTCATGTAAAGCCAAGCTCAGAAGAAATCCGGTGGAAGAATCTCCATTTATTTCTACCTTTGGCAGTACATTTCAGATTAGGAAATGAATGAATGACACCCATACTATGGAAAGTACATAAGAAGCACGAAAGAGCCTTGCAACAGTCCCAACTTATAAAGAAACTCTTTTTGCAAGTTCTTTCTCTGCAGGCACTGTAGCTTGCTCAGAAAGGCTTGTCTGTTTTGAGCCAGAAAACAGTCTTTAGTCATTGCTGTAAATGGACTGGGAGCACTCATTTGCATGTCAGATATGCCTACACACTGTCAGTTGTCACCCCACTCCAATGTTTCCTAGTGTTAGTTTTTCCCCATGTAAAAGCAGCTCAAAGAAAAACAGGTTTCAAAGGCATGTTTCTCGTAAATGCAAAGCAAAACAGAGTTCATCTGTGATAGGGGGCTGAAATATTACTTCTGTGAAGTTAGTGTGATTCAAGCATTAAGCTTGAGATTGAAACCACAGATTCAAAGGCTTTCAGAAATAACTCCTTTGAAGGAATGCTGTTTTAAAGAAAGGATATAGGATATCCCTTGTATATAGAGATACATAGAGAGAAGTACACTAATTTATGGGAAGGGAGTGGATTCCAGTCCTGGAACTGGAGATTATTTCTATTTCAACAGGGAGACCAAACTGCCAGAGGTTCACTGCCTGCCTTTCCTTGCACTGAAATAAATCTGTAGTAAAGGGAGTTTCTTCTGATTTAAAGTAGTATAAATCAGAGGAGAATCTTGATGGCTGTTCTTTGTAAAAAATCTTCCTTTCAAAACATAACTATCAGAAGTCATGATTGAAACTGCTTGGTGCTGTGCCCTTAGTTCAGGAGAACTTTTTCCGATATACCCAGCAGATAATGTGATCATTTTAATTTTTCGTTTAATTTTACTTTCCTTTCATCCCATTCACATGCAAAGCAGAAACTGGCTAGTCTTGTTTCATGGTCCAAACAACAGAACTATGAGAAATTACGGCAGATTTTTAAAATCTGCCTTTAGCCTTAAAGTTTCCAGAGTTCTTTAGTAAATCAGCAAGGTTATCTCTGCCAGCTCTTATAAGTCATTATTAAACCATACTTGCTTCTTTGTGGAGCATAAAATATGCTTTCTAGCAAAGAGAAAACAACAGTGGAATTGAAAAATGCGGGGTGACGAGTGGTTCTGCCATCTAGTTGTAAGCCATCAGAGGAATATTGCCACTAAAGCATAATGATGAAGATGTTCAATAAAGCTGCAGTGTACCAACATCAACAAAACAATCTTCTAGATAAAGAAATACAGTTTGTAAAAGCTGGGAGGAAATCGCAGTAGTGGCAGTCACCTGGTGCTTTCTGCCGGCAGCTGCACAGGAGTCATTAAAATGCATGGTGCGTTTAAACCAGCCCGGGTAATTTTGACGGCACCAGGTCGTGGAGCGATTATAGGTAGGGCAGGTTGGAAGCAAGTGTCACCCCTGGCAGAGGGAGAGGCGAGCAGCTGGGAGCAGTGACCTCCGAGCCGAGCCTCTCCACAGCCACCATGCATCAGCTCCCGCAGCTCAGAGCTTCCTAATTGGAAGCCGTTTCCCTGCTTCAGGTAGGCAGAGGTCCCGAGCTAAAGCCTTCTGGCTCTCCCCGACAAGCGGGCAGCAGGTTTTGTTTTCTAATGAACCCATCAATGAGAGCCGTTCGAGGCCCTCGAGATCTATTTGTCTTCTTTCCCAACAGTTTTCTGAATGAAAAGTGCTCAGGCATCACTTATCCAAACTTCTGAGTTACGATTTGAGGTCTCCAAAGGTGAAAATTACTTAGAAAGTGCTTCTGGCGCATTCAATTTTGAAGGTAGTTAGATCATCCCAGTGCAACTTATTCAGTAGCATCCAGAGTGGCAGACAGTATCCTGAGAGTGAAGGGCATTTTTCAAGTGGCATACTCAATGAACAGAGGAAGAAAAGATGAGGAAGCACTAAAAGCAGTGCTACGCTTTCCAGGGGAAACTGGGAACTCAAGTGTTTACCGTTACCCTTAATTTATTTCCTTTCAGTTGTTCACATTATATAAAATCAGTTTCCTCCATCCTTAAGTTTTTTAAGTGCATATGGCGATAGTGTTTTTTTCTTTAAGCTTCAGCTCCTGGAAGCATATGACTAAGTGAGAATGTTGCTCTTCATCATTTAAATGAAAGGTAAATGTGGAAAAAAAAAAAAGATAAAAAAGAAAGATATTCTAGTTTCCATAGTTGCAGAATAAAAATCCAACAACTCCTCTCCCAAAAAGCTTAACAAGTAAGATTTACCCAACTTTTTTGTATTTTGAAAGAAGCAAGGAAAAAAAGAAAAAAATCTCAACATTGTGGCAGTTTTATGTGGATTTTTTCTGTATTTTATACATATACATTAAAATTTGTATATGGTAACCTTGTATACAGAAATTTATGCAGTGTATCAAGGGAGAGTCATCTGCAAGAGTGGTGGAAAAGGGTCTGTTAAGAATAACACCCAGTGATATATGGGCAGTTGGTGTTGAGGGGTGAGTAGGCAGAGAATATATGATTTCTGCTCTGCTTTAAACTAAATCCCCCACCTTTTTGACAGGGACCACCTCCTTCTCTCTCTCTCTCACAGCACAACTGAAAGCACATGAAACTCCTTTAGGGGCATACAACACAGATTAATATATGAAATTATGTACTCCCAAAGCCTAACAGTTGCGTATTCCAGTCATTTGATGGGGAGTTGTGTCTTCAGTGGCTTTGTAAAAGGTTAAATTGCTTATGTTGGGTAAGGAAGTTGGCATAATAGACCTTTTCCATCCCTAATTACAAAGATTACTCAAATTTTAACTTTGCTTTTTATCATAAAGTCAGCAGTTTTCATTGTCAGCTTAGATCAGCTCAGGACTGAACATTGTTTTTAATCACAGAAGTAAAAAGTGTTCTTTCCTATGTGTCTGTTTATAGACATCACAAGGGGTTTATGCAAATGTCAAGCTCAATACACATAGAAATGCGATATATGGAAAATAAAAACTGAACTCTTGTGACAGCAAATGCCACACCAGCAAACTTCAGGCTGCCCTGAGATGATAGACTTCACTGCTTATCTTAGCCACTGTCAGATTTGACTCTTTGCTGTCCTCCCTTCACATCTAAACCATCACCGAATCCTGTCATATCTTCCTTTTAAGCACTCTTTGTGCTACAGCTGAATTCCTTAGGCTCTCTTTTCGTGACATTTTGTTACCCTAACAGAAGCAGCTTCATGTGCTCCGGCTGCCTCCTTTCTCACCCAGACCTTTCTTTTCCATGCAACATGGGTGAAAAATCTTCTCTCCTGCTCTTCCGAGCTGTAGCAATCCCCATGCCAGCATATTTTTGCATCCCCGCCTAGTCACTTCTTTCCAACTTGTTTGTTAGAATTTTCACAGCAGAAAGTGAATGCTACAAAATAATGCCAGGGATGACCGCGCTGGGAGGGCAATTATACACGTTAGGAGTTTGCCCTCAAAACATTCCTGTTTCTGCTTCAATCTTCTTTCCTCACTCTCTGTTTCTGCTGCTTGTTTTGTCCCATCAGTGCTCATTGATAGCATATATATTCCTAGCATGCTGGGACCTGGGCGTTATTTGGAGCTACTGAGCGTTAGTAGAACAGAAAAGCATCTTAAGCCTTTAAAATGCACTGTGTTTTTCATGTTATTTTCATTTTATTTTCAATATTTTCCAGATACCCATTTTTACATTCAAATCCTCCAGTGCCCTTTTCCAGTTTTTGCCTTCAAATCCTCTTCCTTGCTGCCTTAATGCCTGCAGCAATCACTGCTTCTCTATGTGTGTGGCAAACAACTGCCGGTGATGGATTTGGAGCTACTCTGTAATTATTTATGAAAACTGCGCGCTGTCCTCATTACTCAGATGTTTTCCATGTGACTTTATTTGGCTTAACGCAGCAGGGGACTTTGGAAAAGCAGGCAGGAGCAGAAAGGATCCCTGGCGCAGACAGGCACCTTAAAATGGCTGTGCTCGTCCAGGTTTCTCGGGGAGACCGATGCCACAGGCTTCAGCACAGCTAGCCAGGGACTACCAGGACTCCCAGGGGAGTAAGCTGAAGCTACCTAGGGGGAAAATTATGATCTTCTACACTGTCACTATGCAGGAAAGAGAACGGCAGGAGACGGTTTAATGAAATCATTATCTGTCCTTCCTGCAGACAGCCTATGGACCAGGGCAACCGATATGAATCACATTTCCGTGCTAAATGGTAGCAGATAGATAGTTAAATGACAGTGCTGAATTGCTTCTGTGGTTGCAAGAGTACCAAGGGTTTTATACATCAATGAGATTATAGTTTTTCTAGGAAAAGACTTAAATAAGAGGTTTTATTCATATGGAAAGGTAGCAATTTTTGAGTGCAAGATAATATGGTGGTGCAGTTACATTAATTTTTTACACAGCCTAAGACTAGGTGAGAGAGCATGATAGGGCTACCTAGAGGTGGGCAACAGGGCTTGGTTTATGTGTTTTTTTTTAAGGTT
This sequence comes from Rhinoptilus africanus, assembly GCA_013400135.1. Lineage (NCBI taxonomy): Eukaryota > Metazoa > Chordata > Aves > Charadriiformes > Glareolidae > Rhinoptilus > Rhinoptilus africanus. The sequence goes on along the minus strand of VXBO01001644.1, from coordinate 459,861 downwards.
GGGGGGAAGCAAAGGAAGAACAAAAGAGCTTTTTTCCTTTTTCTGTTTCTTTATGGCAGTTCCATAAGAGTACCAAAGACTCACAGGGAAACCTGAAACTGTGTTGGAATATAGGCAGAAAGAGATTACTTTGTGGCATTATGTACATCCAGGAAATTTTAAAATGAAACACTTTTAAAATGGTCACTTTGTCACTGTAAAGTAAAATTGAATGTGTTATCCATCTAGATGGTGAGAAAGCCATTTTGAAAAATCACCTTGATCAAAATCCACCAGCACAATGGGGCTCATCAGACCCTTCCAGAACAAGCAAAGATCCTATAGAAGACATCAACTCTCCAGAACAGTAAGTATACACCACTAGATACTGGTAGAGAAGGAGGCATCCCTGCTCCCACGGGTATGGATGTGCTTGTGCGCACATGCTTTCTACTGTTGTAGCCATAAATTCCACCCTGAACACCAGGTAGAGAGTTACCAGACAAGCTGAGCCCAACCAGCAATGTATATTAAGGAGATAAAAGGATGTACATAGGTGCACGTGTGTGTTATAACCATTGTCAACAGTCCAAGTCCTTCCACACACTAGCCAGGGGGGTTCATGGTGTTCATAGCCATTTTGTTCTCTTTCGATCTTAAGCTAGCCAAGAAATAAAAACAGTCTTAGGGCTTTTCAATGTTACCATAGCAGCTGGACTCGAGTTTTGGCACAGGAAAGCCTTCACCGAGTAGTTTCCCTTAGAAACAATGCTGCGGCTACAAGGAGAGTATGGCACAAAGCACTTGCTAGATTCATGGAGGGGGAGAAGTCTTATAGTATCAGCTTTTCTCTCCAGGAACCTATGCAATAAACTCATGTGTACCCTCTACTAGCTCAGCAGGGCCTGCCATGGGCCAGAGCTCAAGGAAGGGCCATGGTCCTTTGTCCCTGGATCAGATGTTTCCCCATGGCAGTCTAGTTACATGGGCATCACTTCATCAGGACCTGAGCTAATAGCTGTCAGACTCCTGTTTTGTATGCGGGCAACTTAAAAGCTTGTTTAAAACCAGAATACATTAAATGAATTACTAGACCGAGTCACATGTTACATCAGTGACAGCGAACCTGATTTCACATAGCAGTTACTGCCTTTTACTACCTGGCTCAGAAAAACACATGGATTTCTAACTCTGTCCTTGTACTGGGAAAAAAAAACCAACCCAAACCTGCACAGCAGCTAATCCACACACACATGCACATGTGTGCACCAAAAAAAATGCCCCCAGTAGCTGAAATATCTGGTTGTTTCACAAAAGAAGGGCTCTGGCTGAGAAAGCTCTTGTGACTTTCTGGGGTCAGCAGAGTGGTTTAATGCATAGCTATTAGGGGTCTGTCTTTTTTCAGCATCATTTGTCAGAAGTAATGTAGTGTGCAGGCAGCCGCATCCGAACATGGCCCCCTTACATTAAGAGAGATGCTAAGAAAAACACAGACACTCAGATAATCCAGTTCTTCTGATACAGATTTAATACAGGAGGGGAAAAAGAAAAACACTTGGTGATGACAGTACCTCCTCTAGGCTAACAGTAACTGCTGAGAAGACTGAGATTTCTGAAGGGTTTTAAAGAACAGGTCAGTACAAATCTGAACAGTCACTGACATCTATGGAAAGCAATTAATAAAGTCCTGCTAAATCAAAACAGTGTCATACAGCACTTGCATGGCTGTGACTGGGCCAGGTCCAAGGGTCAACATCTCCCCTGAGGATGCACTGGCATTTTGAGTACCAGAGCCACACCACCCAGGCACAGTGGACCTGCCAGAGAGGAGACACGTAGCAGTCTTCCAAGACCAGGGTTTTGTGATTCCCTCTCTTTGACAAGAGGCTGCCTCTTTCCAAACTTTGTGCTTTTTAAAAATATCCTTCCTCACGCATGCCCTTCTTTTCAACTTGTCTGACAGCACTTCTGGCCTTCCCAGCACTTCTGGCCTTCCATGGTTATTAAATGTATCATTTTTTTCAAAAAAAAAAAAGGAAGTAAAGGCAAACTGTAGCTTGTGCCTTCTTTTTCTCATTTCACTGCACACATAGGGCATCTGATAGAGAGGTACTCACATAGTCTATTGAACCTATTTCTTATTCAAGAACAGAAATCTCAAGGACATTAGTCTTATAAATATTTCCTCTTTGCCACAAACCTATGAAAGGAGGATGTTAAGATAATAATTTGCCTGCAGATATGTTAACTTTTTATCAGCTTAAGAAAGAAGCATCCCAGCTTCCTGTCATTGACAGCACTCCAGAGACCTGACATCTTCCAGTATGAAAGTTCTTGTAGAGTGCAGAAAAGAGCTTGACTTGGGATTTTTTTTTCATTCTTTTTTACCACTAGTGCTGCATTTGACTAACTGCAAGTGTGATCCCTATAGTTGTGTCCAAAGTGAAGGCACAGCAGTACTCATGCACTTTAGGCTCAGTAGTGCAGGAAGTTGTTGCACATTTATTTCTGGGGTGTTGTTTATAACATCTCATTCAGAATGTGAAAAACATTTGTTTTGTGCTTGGCTCAGATTTAAAACCCTGCGGCTAAAGAAAATGCAGTCTGTATGACTGTAGAGCAGCCTTAAAGCATGAGTGTAGATGATTCACTGTTCCTTTTCCTTCTTACTTTCTTTCCTGATGGGCTGGACCCCATAGGTTATCCACAGTGTCACGTAAAATTCGCCATACCCAATCAGACCATCAAACATGAGGACCAAAATGTGGGTGCTGGCTGCTTTCTCTCCTGTTCACTCTGGCTACACATTGTAAATTAACACTTCCTACAACAGGCAAAGCAGTGCTGGTGCAGAGGCTACAGCCCTGCACTTTGATTTTCCGTGGTGCTTATTAGCCTATTGCCTAGCACAGTTGCATCAGCTTCTGCTTTCCCAGGTAACGGTCAGGCACAGTCTGGTATTTGGAAGCCCTGTCTGGGGGGAGCTTAGTTCCCTGGATGGCAGCTGCAGCAAGCTGGTTCATCTCTGGTCTAAAGAGCAGCCTGAACCAGTTTAGAATTGATATAATCATAGAATCATAGAACGTGTTGGGTTGGAAGGGACCTTTAAAGGTCACCTAGTCCAACCCCTCTGTAGTAAGCAGGGATATCTTTAACTAGATCAGATTGCTCAGAGCCTCATCAAGCCTGGCCTTGAATGTCTCCAGGGATGGGGCCTCCACCACCTCTCTGGGCAATCTGTTCCTGTTCCAAGAATAATAGCTCATTTCCCAGTAGGCTAAGGGTGTCTCTTATAAAAAGTCATCTCCTTCCTCTTCCTTGTGTGTGTGACCTGCTGAGGAAGATTGGTGCACTTTATCTGGACATGCTACTTCAGTGCCAGTTTTATCAGTGCAGTGTGCCGAGATATTTCTCAGGATACTATTTGTATTCCAGCCTGATAGTGACCTGCTTATCTTTCTGAAGATCGCATCAGTCAGCTTATCTGCACGATGGCCAGATGAATACATTCAAAGGGATATCTTCTGTGACCCTTAAAGACATTCTTCTGTGCACCTTCATTCCTGCGTGTTGTCCCATCTCATCAGTGACCTACATTTGGTGAATTAGTTTTTGGCACTGTTAAAATTTATATTGTTCTCATTTTAACAGCGACAATATGTAATAATCTTCCAGATCTCTGAGTAAAGGTAATAGATTTCTTCAAGACCCCACTAAAACCTAACATTTTGATAGACTATTTCCTGTATGTGGTCAATTTCGTAACCTTCAAAGCAGCTAGTCACTGTGTAACCCTTATAATAGAAGCTACCTTGGTATTTTTTGAGCAAAAGCCCAGCTTTTAGCAGCATTTAAAAAACAGTCAAATAGTCTGCTGGAGTCAGTTATGTCAATTTTAGTAAACAAAAATTCTCATCAAAAAAGTTGGTTATGACCGGATTATTGCATTACAGCCATATGCCTTGGCATGAACATGCCTCCTTTATTCAGTTTCTTGACTGACAGCGTTCATATTAGTCTATCTGTGATCCTACTCAAATCTGTTATTAAAATAAGGTGGATTTAGAATGTTTAGTTTACTTGCTAGTAAAACATCTTGCTTTATTATAGTCTTTTAGAACTCCAGCTTCCCAGCAGTTGCTAAAAAGCAACCTCAATGGGCTGAAGAATCAACTGAAATGACCCATGAATGCTAAGACACAGTTTACGTGCTCCCACAGATCTTCAGATGTTTGACTGCAGCAGCAGTTGCTGCAGTCCCCCCACTTACCAATGGATCTCATCAGTGGTTTTGTATAGCGGAACCAAACTGTTTTTCAAATGCCTCTGCCCCTTTGTAGCATCATGCATTGCGTTGTGTTCCTGTGTGCATTGACATTGGAAGTCAACCTTTTACTTGGTTTTATTTATCCCTAATAAATGGCTTTTCTGTACAGAGCTGAGGGTACATGCCCTATTCTAACAAAGTACCCTGATAAGTGGCTGTTCTGTGTGTGGCACCACCATTCCTTTCCATCTCTTTCAGACGTAGAAAACCACTAATACTAACCATTCCCTCCCCAATATGCTTAACCTTATGCTTTGCCATATCTATATTGTATGGACCACTCAAAATAAATTGTTTGCCACCATCCTGAAAAGCACTGGCAGAGTGCATCAGGGGTGAGGGAGAGGGAAAAGTACCGATATTGGAGGGAAAAAAAGCCCACACAATGAGGCAAGGTACAAGATTTACTTTCACTTAAGGAGAAAATAGCAGTTTTGTTTGGATTTTGTTACTCTTTCTGTTTTGTGTTGGTTTTGCCCTAAAAGTTTTGCCTAAGGTCTTAACTGTGTGTGAGTCTCCAGGCTACAGTCCTCCGCCTCAATTCCAGGAACCAAGTTTTCACATGAAAGTAAACTTTAAATACAGCTAAAGCAAAATTTGCCACCCACTGCAGCCACTGTTGGCATAGCCAAATAAACATGCTTTGTCCATGGTATGGCTAACACTTAAATGGGTGAAAAAAAATCCCATTCACTTGATTATGCAACTGGATTCCCTTGGAATAGCTTCAAAAAGCTCTTTAATGAGAAGTCTGTAACAGTTGAACAAAGTAAGCGTTTCCACTGGTGGGAAAATAAGCACGGGCAATTCTGCGTTTGACCCTGCAACAAGAGACAGAATGACAATCCGCAGGGTCAGGCTCATAAGGATTCAGCACATGGAAGCAGGGAGCCGTGCCACCTCTGCACTCCTTGGGAACAAGGCACGATTTCATTGATACCACCAGAAAGAATGGGGCACAGCAGCAAAATAACGACGAATGGATTTTGCTTAATGCTGGGGATGCTTTGCCAGCACTACAGTGATCAACACTGTGGATTAATATTGCAACAAACTTTTAAAGAGAGTTTGCAGGGGGAAAGAAAGAGAGAAAGATCTTCCCGGCTAGGCAGACTACAACACTTTCCACCACATCTCTGTATAAACAAGCCTTAGTTTGTAGTGAAGAAACTAAAGAGAAGCAGCATTACATTTCTTTCTGTTTGAATTTGAAAGCTGTACTGCTCGGTCCCCGAGCAGTGCAGTGGGTACCTTGGTAGCTGTCTCCACTTCCTAACACAAAGCAAAAAAAAGAAATGAAATGTCATTTGAATCAGAAAGGCTGTCCAAAGGCAAGCTTTCAAACATGCACTTCTTACAAGAGTCTGTCTATACACAGTCATTATAGCAGATAACAGGGAAATATAAATTTAAAACTCCATAGTACTGATACGATGCTTCGTATGGGCAATTTTCTTCTGGAATCAAAAAGCCAGTCTTCAGTTCAGCTCTGTCACTTTGACATCTGTCTTCTCTTTAAGAAGTCCCTCTGTGTTTCAAGGGTGAATATCTCCAAATGCAGAAGCAATGCTGGTACGATAACATCTTAATCACTGAAAACATCTCTTGCCCTATTTAACCTCAACTGGATTTTGACTTTGTGAAAGGTGCTAGTGGATCCACAGTGTGGGGGTAGAAGAGCCCTTGTCTCATGGCACCATCCTCTCCATCGCAAGGGCTTAGTTGGGCTAGCTGTGAGCATGGTTTAGTATCCCTTTTAAAAAACAAACAAACAAAACAAAACAAAACTCTACCAGTTATCATGATGTCAATCTGCTTGGAAAATCGAATACAGAATGTTGGGTTCCTAAATACTGAATTTTGGTGTGGGTGGTTGGCTAGACTACTTTTAGAGTGCCAACTCCTCAGTCCCACAGCACTGACTACGGGAACTTGAGAGCATCCAGCACCTCGAAAGCACAGACCTAAACTGCAAAGAGAAACAACTTGGAAAAAGCCGTCAGTCTGAATTCTCTCCCTCCATTCACCTACGTTGGCCTTAGCTGGAGTTGCAAAAATGCCATCCTTAATTCTAATGTCTTTGTGCTAAGTGATGCATGGCTTAAAACTCAGCCTGTGGCCCTGCGCGCGTCTGTGCCGTTACCCAGGGCTCTGCATGCAATAGGTCCCTTTGCAAGGGGTGGGAGGTTGCTAAGCTGTATGCTCTCATCGCATACTTACCTTTTTCCTGTATCAGCAGTCTAACAATTACTCTGAAAGTGCCTGGGAATTTCATAAGCTTGTGGGATGCTGAGAACGCACCCTTAGATTCTTTGGTCGTGTCTAGCCTGTCAGAAAAATTCCCCAAGGGGAACTAACACCCATGGAGGCAATAGCTCAACAGCAGCCAGCGTAATGCGCTTGGCGTTAACCCTCTCTGTCGCAGCAGCAGGCACAGAAGATACCTTTGCAGCAACCCGCAGACGTAGCAAGCATGTCATGTATTGCGTTTTCCTCTCGCCTAATGCTCCTCTCTCTCTCTGTCTGTCTCTCTCGCAGCATACAGCGTCGGCTGTCTTTGCAGCTGCCCATTCTTCATCATGCCTACTTGCCATCCATAGGAGGAGTGGATGCCAGCTGTGCCAGTCCCTGCGTCAGCCCCAGCGCCAGTCCTCGGCACAGACACGTGCCGCCCTCCTTCCGAGTGATGGTGTCGGGGCTGTAGGCAAGGGAGATCAGTGCTTCCTGAACTGCTTTTAAGTACTCAATGACTGGACTTAAACATCTGACCTAGAACTCTGCTACAAACATATGACATTGGCTCTTACCGCAGAGGAACTACCGCTGAGGCCGTCATCGCAGGAGCACCCGGGTAGCTCCTGTGGGAAGGCAAAGGAGAAGGACACAAGGAGTTTTGTTCTGTAGCCTTATTCATGGAGTTTTTATTTCTTCACGTAGAAGTCACTGAAAAACATTTCTTCCCAAATTTCTACTCGCAACAAGAAGGCTGGGAAATACGGATCTTGCAAAAAAGACACTGGGAAAACAAAACAAAAAAAAACCACTCAAATGTCACTGAGCTTTATGTGGCTGCTGAGAACATGCAATTCTATACTGTATCCATGTAAGGAAAATACAATGGTTGAGCTATACCATATTTATTGAAATAGATACACTCATTTTTACAAGAGTTGTCTTAAATCGCTGGAAACATTCTGCACTGGTTAGTCTTGCTTGTTTTCATTTCAGGGCCGATGCTCGCTAGGAAAGGAGGATTGTGAGAAATGATTCCTCGGGTGTCATTGAGACTCCGCAGAGTGCTGCGAGCAGGGTCACCTCTAGCTCGCAGCTGTACGTGAAACACAAGCAGAGGCTGAAGCTCCGGCTCCGAGTTGTCACCAGCTGGAGAGCTGCTGGCTGGAAGCGGAGCACTTCGCCCTTCTCCAGGGACGATGGTAGTGACTGCTGACCATCTGCAGCTGCAGTTTAGCAAAGTTTCTGCACCTATTTCAGAATAAACGCCACCAAGTGTAATGTACTAAGCTGTCTGGAGAAGTCCTAGGACTGATAACTCAAGGACAGATGGGTGGTAAAGTCTTAATGTCACAGGACGGATTGTTTTTCATAGTTTGTTTGAGTTATGTCACACATAATTACAATAAAATTAATTTAGTGGACTTGGGGGGGAGGGGTTAGGGCACAGCACTTTGCTGCTGCAGGCAAAGCCTGCAGAGCACATAGATGTGAATATACACTATGTTTGCTTTGTACCTGCGTGTGTGACAGTTGTAGCGGATAATAGAGAGGGCAAATCAATTTTACCAATAGAATATTTTGTCTGAATCCTAAAAGGACTGTGAAAAAAAATGCAGCGGTTTTAATACTTTAGCTCCATCCCCTGAACCGAAGTAATTAGGAGGAATACCGTCTGGACCAGCTGTGGAGCCAAACCCTCAGGCACAGGTGAGACACACATACAGCTTCTTTTTCCAAGGGACTGGAAATGTGGCATCTCACTGCCAGGGCTGTTTGCTAAGAGTAGGGGGGAAAAAAAACCAACCACATGAAGCACCCACTGGCCTCTCAGTTTTCTTTGACCAACGCCTGCGCACCTCAGACCAAACCTTTGGAATGACGTTTCTACAAAGGTTTATAAATCAGCAGTGTCTGAAGCACAGCTGAAGAGGTTCATTAGCTGAGGGACTTAGCCGCAGCTTTGACAAGCTAGCATAAATCTCCATTAAAAAATAAAACACACCTCATAGTGGCCAAAACCAACATGAATATGTATCTGAATCTTCCAATCAGGAGCATCACAAAATATTTCACTTGGCACATACAGTAAGAGAGGTTATGGAAATACCTGTAGCTTTTAGAACAAAAACATGTAAGTATAAACACAGATAAAATAGAACTCATTACTCTGTTTAAGCACTAAACACTGACGTTGTCACTCAATGTGTGTTGACAGTATTTTCTTGCTTTATTAATATCATCAGGGCCTGGTTTATTTTAAAAGGAATGTTAATTTTTAAAAAGAGAAAATTACAATATTGTATATAATGTATACACAAAGATCTCTGTAGAAATATTATTCCAACTTAGCAGGAAAAAAAAAATTCAGAAGTATCGGACCATTGGAGGTGAGTGTGTGTGTGTGTCTGTAACTTTGTGAATACTGACTGTGTGACGTTTATTAGGTTTAAACCATGCAGTACATTCTTTGTCTCAATGATACTGTAGTTTCTCCCATAACATTTTTTTTTTACTTTACTGCAGATAACAAGACCAACCAAGTGAATATAGCTATTTAATGTTTCTGTTCTTTTATACTGCAGCAAAAATGTACTGTAAATTTATGAAGAGGCTGTGCCCCAATGGCATTTTCCAATGATGTTAGTGCACAAATGCTTTAAACTAGACTGGAACTGCCAGAATAAAATGTAAATGAAGAATTTCTTGTATAACCTTATACTGCATGAGATCAATTTTTAATAAATTGTTGCAAATCTGTTTTTATTAATAAAATATATAAAACCTAGCTTTTTGGACTCAATGCCCCCTTCCCCCCCAGCAAAACCATTTTTAATGTGTGTCTATGTGTGTGTGTGTGTATATGTAAGCATACGTATGTATAAAAGCCTCCCTGGAGAAGGAAGAATCCTATTACAACACCACATTGTAATAAAAAGTCAAAAATACACATCCTAGAAGTTGAAAGGTTCACATCTAGAGAAAAAAGATACACGATCTTCTGCCCTGAAATACAGTTACTGCGGTACTCGTGAGGGAAGTCTAAGACCATTTCCAAATGGGAAAATAATGAAACATATGCATCCAAACCACACTTAATACATGCACTATGCTCTCTTGCACCACAGCGACTGTGAATTCTGGAAAAAGATAGAGATTTTACTCTTTCACATAAATTACTGAAGTTGAGCCAGTCTTCTAGTGCTACAGTAATATTTCTGCTTCAACAAATGAGAAGTTGCTGAGACTAATCACCGATTGTTTCGTGGAGACAAACACTAAACCTCTCCATCCTGTTTCACGCAGGTTTTGTGTCCTAAACCAGGTTCTTTGCATGGCAGAAGGGGATGAGGGTGGGAATGTAGTGCAACAAGCCCGCTAGAGGAGAGAGCATTTTTTAGGCGTTTTTGCTTTTCCACAGGAGCATCCTCAAGCCAGAACAAAATGCATAAAACCCAAGATGAGGGAATTCAGACCCACCACAAATGGGTTTTCTGGTTTCTGAGGCAGCTTAGGAGTCCCACCAAACACAGGCAAAAGAGAAAATACCAGTGAGGAGTGAACAGCATGGATTGTGGCTCTCAATGCAGAATTCCAGGTGGCAGGAGAAACTCAAACAGATACATCTAAGTTCATTCAAGTACGGAAAAAAGTCTAGAACGACTTTATTGTGAAACCTATTTTCAACCAGAAATTGTGGGGGGATGCGAATAGTTTAGAGTTGCTCAAGAATAATAGGAATCCAGAACAAAGCAAAACATTGCTTTAAGAGGAAGATGTCAGTGGATCAAGTTTATTTGAACTGTTGAGTTTCTACAGTCACAGCAAATACGCTTCCTATAAAATCATGAAATTGCTATTGAATGAATGGAAGATTATTAATGTTGCAGCACTTCTTTCAAATAATTAATAAAATTGAGGATGGTAAGGGAAGAACAAGAGAGTCACTTTTTCAGTTTTCTCTTTCTTTTAAAAGGTATAACACCTTTTCCTAAAGGTTTATAAACAAATCTTTTTTTGTCTTTTCAGAACTTGTTTGTTCATTGCAAATCCCAGTTATGGTGTGCCTGTTCTCCCCAAGACTGGATTAGTGTTTCTGGCCCTTTCTGCCCAGGCTTGCTCAGCTACTGGGAGCCAGTTCAGCAGGACCTGTCCCAGTTCTTCCACAGCACTGTATGGATATTGGCAGGGCTTTACTGTGCTCTCATACCACAGCCCAAAGGGTGGGCCAGTCTGCCCATTCAGCGAACTGGCTCTCCCTGTCACTGTCCTGTTTAACAGGGGCTTTCTTCTCACTGCCTGATAAGATGGACAGGTTTATTACAGTGGCTTAAACATCATAATTTTTATCTGAGTTTGGTTCTCATATTTACTGACTGCCTTTTCCATCTCTTGAGGTGGTGAATAGTACTTACGGCCATTACTTTGATATGCATGAATATCATTCACGAGTGCACTTTCAAGAGCACTCTGCCTCTTGAGCCAACCAGAATTCTGCCACCACACTACTGCGCTCATCACTATTCGGTAAACGACATTGCAGAGGAGCTGCACTGGAAGAGGTGATGGGAGGAGATGGCTGGAGCTCATGTTGGGCTGCTGGCAAGGGCAACCCTGGGTGGCAGTACCACCACGTCTCTGTTGCTACAGACCTCTTACCTGCAAACGTTTCAAGCCACCAGCTTGGCAAACTGCAACTGGTTTAAGCCCCCTCCCCTGGTGATGAAGTGCTGAAGTGGGCCAAATGAAGGAAAAGAGTGAAGGGCAGGCAGGAGGAGAAAGGAGGGAGAGGCATCTCCACTCACTGAGCACATCCTTCACCACCCTCAAGAAAGACTCTGCCACTAGTGCCATCAGAGTGAAGCATCACAGAAGCATTTGAACACATAACTGAACTTTAAAGTCTAAATTCAGTAGAGATTGAACAGATCTGAGGACAGGAGCAGAAGGTGAGTGCAAGCTGTAGGTGCCGGGCAGCCAGCAGCCTGTGGGCTGGCTCACTAGCAGAAGCATAGCAGAAAGGAGCTCAGATGACCTTGAGCTTCATGAGAAAGGACAGCCGTCTTCATGAGTCGGCAAACAGAGGCTTTGACTAGAACAGAGGATTTTTTTATCTCCTGACAAAAGGTTATATAGCAGGAGCCCTGCAGCCATATGCACTGGGTGCAATTTAAGCTGAGAAAAGTATCAGCTAAATTTATGACCTACAGCTGTAATTGCTCCAGAGACCACATCACCCACCTACCTACTACTGCAGGCAGCAGTGGGGGATGCCTGCTTGAGCAGGGGAGCTGCCACTGATGGAAACCCACCTCACAGACATGAAGCAGTCTATTCTGGCAAGTCATTTTGACTGGAAAATAGTGTACGTGTTGCAGAGCATGCTGGTGGGACACTTAGCAAGCACAAGCAGCCCAGTATTAATGGCCTGGAAAAACACTGTAATGGGCAAAGCAGAGACGGCCATGCTACCTTCTGTTTGGGGAATTTGTCAAGCATCTAAAAGCAAAACCCATTCTAAGGACATATACATACAAGCCATCCCCATCTCAGTAATTAAATCTCCTTGGCCCTGGCCCACTGTGCCACACAGTGCAAAACCCTGGGCCTGTCCACCTCAACATCCCATTTGCCCAGGCCTAAGGAAAAAGGAGCCTGAAGCAGAAATGAAAGACTGTGGAAAAGAGCAGGGGGGAAATACATGCATGTCTTTGTACTCATAAAGTGCTCTGCTGCACTGTTGTCCCAAGTGGCTCCTACTCTGCCCTGCCTGAGGGTACTCCAGTACTTCCAAACACCAGGCAGCCCTCCCAGTCATCAGAGGGATGGATACCTCTGATCTGCAGGAGGGAGGAACCTCACATCCCCACCCAATAATCTAGCTGACATAATAATTAGTTCATATTATGAAGTGAGCTATCAGCTGTTGTTACAAACCAGCACAAGTCTGACAAGAAGAAAGCATTCCGCTCCAGCATATGAACATCTGTCTCTGGGAAACCTTGTGTTCCTATTACTTCGAACACAGCTGTACAACACAGCACCAGCACAGCTCTTGATACCCCAGAGAACAAAACTGTTCCTCCATCCAACCTGAGAAATCCTTCACTTTATCCCTTACTAGAGGTGTGTCTGAAGCAGAGAGCCGCTGATGAAATAGCAGAGATGAAAGTCACCTCTTGGTGACTTTCAGGAGATAAAGCCAAGGGAGACAGCAGTGCTCGGACCACCTGCCCAAGGGTGCTCTGGGGGGCACCTGCAAGATGTAGGTGCCACTCAAAGACCTGCTTCAGAAAAGCAAATTGCTGGGCATAGGTCAGATTCTCCATAAGAAGGGTAAAAGGAAGCAAAGCCTTGGAAGTTTATCTTAAAGGTAGTCACATTTCCAAAGACATTGTCTCTCCCCATGATGAACAGCAGGTGGATGGAGGGCACATGGGAAAGAAAAACAATGGCGGGGCAAGGACAGTGGCTTCACACTAGAGCTGCGGAGGGAGGGTAACAAGGCAAAGGTTAAAGACATTAACAATTCCATAAGCCCCACAACTCACACCAACTCTCAACACTGGAAAGAAATCCTCTTCACTTTGCCTTGGCTCATACTTAGGTCACTGGAAGACACTACTTGAGAAAAGTAACAGAGCTAATGGGAGAAAGGGGGAAAAAATATCAAAACAACCAACACACACATATAAGAAGATGGCCTGAGAGTCACAAAGATGCAAATGAACAAGAGACTCAGCTGCAATCGCTTCTGAAGAAGACACATCAATGTCAGCATCAGATACAAGCACGCCTAGCAAAAGATAGTCGCTGTCATCCCACAAAGCTAGCTGTGCAAATGAAGCTGTTAAAATTGTCAGAACCAAAGCCAACACCATCACTAACTGCCTCAGTGTTGCTGGTAACTAAAATGGGAGCAACTTTCCGCCACATTTTGACCTCAGCTTCTAGTTAGGCTCAAAGTTTGAAATTCAGTTCAATACTTCAATAGCCTAGGCTGTTTCCAGGCTTCTGTTATTACTGGAGGGCTGCAGAAGCATGAAGTTTGTAAATTACCAATCCTTATGAAAATTTTACAGAAACTGGTTCTTACACACACAGAGAAACATGTTTTTTAACTGGACTGCCTTAGTCAGGGTGTGGGGAGAGGGCACTTTACTCTTTTCAGAGGCCTCCACAGAATTTCCCTTTGAGATTATAGACCCTCTGACTTTGAGATGAAACTACAGCTGAAAATCTGTTATATTGCTGTTGTCATAATGAATATTTCTCTAACAAGTGCCCTCATTCTTTGAGGACCTTTCAGTCTTTTCCCTCTTCCTCCCTCCCGCAGCTAACATTCTATGTTTACTACTCCGCTTTAGTTTTAAAACCCAAGAATTTATTTACCTAAGAATTAACTGACATTTGAACTTAAATAAGCAATTTAGGATGAGAGTCAAGCTCAGCAAAGTGGCAAAAACGCATGAGTTGTTCCAGCATAATCCATGTAAACAAATACCAGTACCTGCTACAGTACAAGACTTTCAGGGGTATTTCACTTGGACAAATGAAAACAATTTCAAAACCAAATCAAGTAAATGTATCCCAGGTTTAATTGACCATTGAGTTAGAGGACAAAGCCAGCTCTCAGTTTATCCTTGAGTGGCTGATTCGGGTCGCCACAACCTGGGATCAAACCCCATTGCTCCACACGCTGGGGCCTGTTTGCTCGCTCCGTATTAAAGCTGCCCTAATCTCTGAAAACTGGCTCGTTAGTTTTTGAAGGTGAATGAATTAACTGTGAAATTCAGACTAGCAGATGTGAATTCTCCGTAGTCCTTTTCTTGCCTTGTGTTAGCCTGCCACTCCTCCCATCCCATTATGCTCTTTACCAACCTGCCATTTGATATAAAGCTACTCCTATTAGGGACAAGCACAATTGTAAGGAAGGTGGAAAGATGTATAAAGACGTTTGTTTAATTGGTCTGTGGCACAGCACGTCAGTATTAGGAGTGGCGAACTGATGAATCCAAAGGCACCTCCCCCCGATGAGCATGAGGTTATTTGTTTTGTCACAAGTTGGGAGCCGTGGCATCAGATATCCATCGATTCCTCTCTAGAGAGGTTTTCTTTGTGTTTTATTCTAACCTGATCCCAGGGCAGCAAGTTTCACTACCCTCTTCTCTGCTCCCAGAGAAGCAAACCCTCCTGTCTGAATCATTTTAAACATACCAAGATGGTGGAACCCTTCCTTCATCCTCCTGAACCTCCTCAGCGCTGCTGCTGCATCCTATGGTCTGGCAGGCAGGTAGAGCAGCCGGGATGTTTGGCAGCCAGACAGACCATCTCCAAAAAATACATTTCCCTGCAACGCAACATGCAGAAAGGCTGCATTGTTGCACACCGCCCATTTTCTTCTCTTTTCTTTTTTTTTGTTTTTCTTTCTTTTCAGCTTCTTTACCAGCTTAACTCCACGCGTCACTTCCATTGTTCTTTGTGTAAGTTGTTACTGATGCTGGAACATCAGCTAAGTTCAAATCCTTCTGAAAAGGCTGTCAGTCCTTAGTTGAGAAATCATTAGGAGGAAACAGTCACTTCAGGAGTCCCAAATGTGACAAAAATAGTTTAAAAAATTTAAAAGTGCCTATTTTAATACAGCCTCCTTTTAAATAAGCTCTCTATTTTTTCCCAGTGTACGTCAGCAATCATCAACCACTCATTGTCTTCTACAAAGAAAAAGTACATACCCAGCTCTGTTTCAGACCTCGCACACATGCTTGCATTATTTTTTCATACCCCTTATTTTCTGCCTTTTTTTTTTTTATGGTCGTGTTGCTGATTTATTGTTTGTTTGTTTGTTTTCAAGCAAGCCAGAAACAAAATGAACTTTCCCATATGGAGAACACCAACCACAGAGCACTCACGTCTGTGCAGCACAAATGCTTGAATATAAACTGCTTCTCCTCATCCGGCATGCACGGCGCGTATCCCGGGCTGGGTGGGTAGGAGCTTAGAGCTTCAGTCAGATAAAAGATAATAAAATGAGCTTGGTTATCATTAACTTACCCTGTTGATGTGAATATTAACATAGATTAAAATCCAAGCTCCAAAAAGAAAACGCAGTCCCAGCCCTCGTCACAGGCAAACTGCAAGCAATAATAAGTTCCTTGAATTAATTTAGTTCATCATACTCTAAAGCTACAGTAAGACATTCTACATAAAGGCCTTCTCCACATGGTTTTTAAAATTTTGTAGCCAAATGCAATTTGAAGAATTAAATCTCTGGCTATGCACTTTGCCTATGGCTTTGATTATGGCTTTGATGAATAACCTGCTGCTCTGGCTGCATGTACAGAAAGAATCTAGGAAGGCACTTTTCTTTCTTTCAGGACCTAGTTCAGCTTGGGATGTGTGAAAACATTTATGAACGTATCAGAATTTAGACAACCTTGCTCAAATTAACTTAATGGGATATATTCAAAATGATGAAAAGATATTGCTCATGAATTTTGCTCTCTTTTGGAAAGTTTTCCTTTTACTGATGTTCAGTTCTTTCACTCTGTTCTAAATAGATCTTATATTCCCTTCATTATGATCACTTTACATTATTAGCACTACACTACTGATGCAAATAAGGACTCTTCATCTTACTTTTCTCCTTTTCCACTCCTACAGGGGAACATTGTTCACAGTATACTGTAGTACTTATATAAAAAGCTAAGTTGGAGTGAAGAAAGGAGCTGCTCTTTTTTACTTACACTACAGACTTCCACATTTATTGTGGAAGTTCAAAAATGTGTTTAACACTGTCCATGACAAGTAGCATAACAAAGGGAGAGAGATGTATAGAGATCATTAGTTCTTCCAAAAGTCCATTCCAGTCGAACTGGCCTTATGGAAAGCACCATCCTCTCCCTGGGGTAGGAAGTTTATTACAAGAAGTGGTAATCAGTGATCCTCATCCCAAAGCTTTAGGCCATCTTTCAGCTTCGTTAATTCACTCCACTGCCTCACTTGACTCCCATCATGAGATTCCTCTGCTAGACCACATGGGACTGCTCTTTTCTTTCCTGACATAGCTGGCACGGTGAGATGCTGAAGTTGGTTTTACCCTCAGACTCCCCATGCTGAATGGAAAGGCACCCTTGTCCGGGGGGATTTTATTCATCCTGGAACTTCCCCCACTCTTTGGGACACATCTGCATATTTCTCCACTTACATACAATGTTGTAAGCTGCACTGTGTAAACTGTGGTGGTCTAAGATAGATGTCTGTTCCTGCATCTCTTAGAGAGAAATTTCCTATTGGTAGCTCGTACATCCCAGTAAGATAGCGTTATCCCACAAGACGGATATAATAGTCTACCATATGTTTTTCAGGGATATATTTACTTAATTGGCAAAGGTTTAGTTGGACATCAAGCAACACACTGCTTTGTGCACTGTAGTTTTCTTTATATTTAATAGACAGATCACTGGCTTAGCGTACAATGGATGCTTCTTTGCTGATGACAGTCCTCTGCAGATGACAGTATACCTTCTTTCTGTCACTGTTCCTGATGCAATCGCTGTGGGCAGAGCTGCACTTCACCGAAGACAGACCTTTCTGCATAAAAACATCCCATGGTCTGCTAACTTGTTTTTGCACCTGTCAGGCAGTCATTTGACTCCCCATAAATTACATTATTCCTTCTTGCCCTACCTAGCATCCCCCTCATTTTTCTTTGGTCCTGTTTGTGAGAGTTTCTGTTTTCAAACCCTAAGAAGTCTCCTCTTCTTTTCTCTGACGATGCACTTCCATCTCTTTGGGCTTTTTTGGTGTCCAAAACTGCTCCTCACAACTGCCAAGGGCATCTGGCTGCCTAATAGTTTGCTAGACAACTGACTGAGCCCTGCTTTTGAAGGTGAAATGGCATGAATCTGAACAACAAAACCTCTGTCAAAGATGTAAATCAATAGATTGGTGTTGCTATTGCTAGTGGCAGACTACGACTATATTGTCTGCATTTACTGAGCGATGACTCTGCTACCAGGAGTTACTGGGTTGTGTTTTGGGCACCTCTGAGCTCAGTTTGGCTATGGGGGCAGAATTGCTAAAGGGGAGGGAACAACTGCTTAACTTGTTCTTTTCTTTAGCCTGAAGCTGACTATAATGGTATGGTTTAACTCTATACGGTAAAGGTCTAAGAGATCATTGTGTAACTAGCTAGCTCACCCACAAGAACGAGTGGACAAACAGATTGTTTAGGAAGACACAAAGATGGCCCCCCTAAGCCAACCCAGGACTGGAGGAAGGGAGCCCACTGCCAGCACTGAACTCCTCCTGGTGAAGACTTTGAGTGACCAACAGCTCAGCGTGAACCCTTTCTTCTACAGGCAACCTGGTGCTGTTGACCTGCAGGCCCAGAAGGGCACTGGAAAGATGAGAACAAAAGCCCCCAGAGATTTCATGGAGTCTAATGCAACAAAGAAAAAGTGAAATTTCTTTCATATCAAATTGTTCGATCATCTGAAAAAAACATGTCTGCTGCCCTTCTCCCATCCCCCAGCATTCACACCAGAGAGTGAGAGAGCATGGACTTCACCAGCTCATGGGAGATGCAAGGTATTTTCTGTACAAACAAGCCTATATCCTCAGAGTTACATAAACTGAATGATTCAATGCTCCCTGAAAACGTCATAAAAAAGGCTGACAACAATGAGAAGTCATTCCCTGCTTCTGCCTCAGCACTCACCATTATTTCTAGTATTTATGCCACTGTAAATTCATCTTAGGTTTACTCTACTGAAACAAGTTCATCTTGTCTGTAAGGGAGAGCAGGCTGTTGCCTTATTATGATCATTTTTTAATCAACAGTCTAAACATGGGCAAGTATCCAGAAACCAAAATAAAATCAAATCAAATCAAAGAGAACTAGGGAACACATGAAGAAGGAAGAATAATGCTTTCCCCCTTCTTTCTCCGTGGAAGAAAATGTTTTTACACTCAGTTTTTAGATCAACCTGAGTGGCATCTCAAAAAGAGTAAAGACAAAACAAACAAAAAAACCTAAAAAAAATGAAAGCAACAGTGAGTTTTACACCACTTGCTTACCCCTCCTCCCCCAGTGGCTATTCTGGTCAAACCAGTCACCGGGCAGAAAACAGTACTTGCAGAGGGAGAAGACGATTCAGTATTGAACCACGGTTATTTCATATGGTTTCCCAGATGGGAAACCATAAAGCAGGGTGAGGGTTTGCTGCAAAACAAAACAGAGTCTGGAGAGGGGGAAAACAGGCGTATGGATGCATATATTAAAAGCAGTTTTAGAAAATAATTTAGTCTTCCAGAAAATGGTAAGGAAATACAGAATAAGCTTCCACATTTTTTTCCAACCAAAGTTTTACGTCAGAAACTGTCGTCTGGATGTATTGACAAGTTGCATACGTAAAAGCGCATTGATTTTATACTGCAGAATTAAGCCTTCCTGCTGCCAAATTCAGAACACTGAAGTCCTATATGCAGAGTTAATGTAATTCATATTCCTGAGCTGATAAGAAATATTACATAAATATTATTTTATCATGTAAGGAATTTTTGACAGGATGTTCTGGGCTCATACATTTTTTATGAATTGTTGCTATTTTGGTAAAGCAGAAATGTGGGGTGAACATCGCCAGCAAGTAGTTACGATTTCCTGTATTGGTACTACGAGGCATGCCAAGATTTATAGCTAACTTTGTCAATAGCTTTCATTGTCCTGCCTTTATACATTTTCCTTACTCTGCTGTTGTTGTTTTTTTAATCATTAACTTCAAATTGACATCCTTGGGCCAATTCATTTTTAATTTAGGAGTGTGAAACAAAAATAGCTTCATGAGTCAAGAATTAAACGAATGAGAAATGAGCATATGGAAAAACCCAAGCCCTTTTAGCTGCTCTTTGAATGTATTATGATTTATAACAGTGAGGTTATGTGGTAAAGTTTAGAGTACAAAGCTTACTAAATAATGAATACTGTGCTTCCATGTAATTTTGCTGGCAATAACCCTGAGCAATTTTAATTAGCTTCACCTCCCCTTAACTGCAAGGACAGCTGTGGATGTGCAGTCTTCCTACAAAAGTAGTGTTCTGCAAGTTCTCTTATCTAGATTTAATTTTTTTGCTACCAAAACTCAGCTTTGCAACTGATTTACCAGAAACAAACCTGCATTTGAGATGTTTCTGTTTGATTATGCAATTAAAGAACCATCCATACCATGACATGCAGAGAAACCCCAATAACCCAGTAAGGGAAACTTAGCACCCTGACATCATTCCTGCCCAGGCATCCCAGGAGAGCAGTCAGATCAGCAAAGGTCCATCTCCACCAACGCAAAGGAGCACAGAGGTGCCAGACCCCAATATCCTAATATTGGATATTGCCTGACAGGAAGCCAAACCTCAATATCCTAATCAGACAGAGGGCAGCCTGACCTGGCTACTTCCCATCACAAGAAGATGTTCAGCTTGCTGTCCTGGTAGGAAACGCATTGCGTTTTGGTGGGAGACGCTCTCTGGATCACCTTACAAACTGAGTGCGGTTACTGCCTTAAGGTGTGTGGGATTCACTGTGGGATGCCAGGGAAGAGCGTTTGGGGATTGCACAAGATTTACTACAGGAGAGGAAGGACCAGAGGCAGGAACAGTGAAGGCTTAAGGTGTTTTGGAAGGAATAAGCATGGAAAAGGGAGATATGAAAGGGGACAAAAGTAACTGACTGTGTGCAAACATATTGGTCAGTACACTTCTCTGCCTGTGCCCTGTGCCTGATTGCTGCAGCCTGTCCTGTCTTCTCATTAAACTCCATATCTAACTATTTTTCTGTCTGAGGGCTCTTTATTCAGTGCACGTGCAGGTGTAAGGAGATCTAAGTGCCAGCAACTGGAGTGGGGACCATGATGATGACGGTGACAGGTCACAGACTGTGTGTCTGTGATGCCAGCAACTGGAGAAACCATCCTGCCTGCATGGCTGTGTATAATGCTGTGTCGCCACTAACAAACATGGAGCTAGACTAGCTGGGGAGCAGGGGAAGAGGCCTGGGAGACAGGTATTACAGCAGCCAGAAGCCTGGGCCAGATAGCAGGGAGACCAGAGGGTCTGAGGGCTGTCTGGTGGAGGGACCAGGAAGCTAAAAGGAGCTACGGGAGAGACCATGGAGCCTGGGCTCAGCTGAGAGACCTCTTTGCATGTGTAGGTCTATGCCTGAGGCACTTGAAGACCATCAGAGCCAAGGGCCAGCTGCTGGGTGGGATGAGAGTCTAATGCCAGTGAGTGGAGAGCCCTGTAGTGTGCCCCTGTGTGCCGCAGCACCAGCAGCTGGAGTGGGGCTGTGGGTCTCAAGGGCTCCTGTACGTCCAGGTCCCAGCAGCTGGGGAGACCTGGGTGTCCAGGGACAGCTGCTGGGCAGACCGTCTAAGCTCAGGAACTCGTAGGGTCCATGTTGTGTATATGTGTACATATATCTCCCACTAAAACACTTTCATCCTGATCAGCCAGCAAGGGAAACAGGATGAGGCTGCTGGTGCTGTCTGTGTTTTCTGTCCACGTTGACCTGTGCTGCCGGGTGCACACGTGTCCTTTGTGCCTTTGGGACATACCTGCTCAGCCTCCCTGCTGGCTGGCCACCAGATCTGGCAGCTCCTAACAATTTCCTCCCCAGCTTGCAGCTGGAGGGTGCAAACAGCCTCCCACATCATCTCACCAAGGAAGGTTTAACAGGACATCTTGCTGCTGCCGCAAGGTCCGAGTCCCCAGGCAGCAGCAACTGCTGGTCCGGCAGGTAGGTCACTTGTCTGCCCTGGTAGAAGCAGTGGGAGTTATGTCTGTTGTTGCTATCTGCTTTCTGAAGCCTGGTGTTCACTTAGATCATTGGCCTCAGCTGCAGTCCCCAAAGGGCACAACTAGAAGCAATCAGCCATGGTTCAGTACTCTTTGTCCTTAACCACTTAGCTGCTGGCACAGGGAGAATTCACATAATTTATGTTCTTCTCCTCAGCCTCACTAGCCAGCTTAACAGCTTGATTTGCTTTCCCTCCGGTGCTGAAGCCTTCTAGCAAATCACTTCTATGGACTCAAGAGATTGCTGTAACACCTAGAGAGCAACGTGCCACCAGGAGCCACTCACCCCTTTGCTACCTCTGCCTGCCGTGCTGGTGGCTTGGAGAGGAGACCTCCTAGACAGTCATGAGGCATGGATCCCTTCTTGCTTCCAAGTAGCAGAAAAATCTGGGGAGACAGCAGGAAGCAGAAGTAACTTGCCTGAGGACCAGAGACCAGGTGATCAGATGGTGACTATGGCTAGATCTTCCCAAAGAGTTTTAAACCTGTCCTTCCTTGAAGCTCAAGACCTTTCCAGCCCGAACACCGGATACAAGTTTCTCTAGTGAGTGTGGATAAACCAGCAAACAAACATGTCACAAAATGCAAGACTGATGGTCTGTTCCCTGCCTGTCCCAATTTTTACTTATTTTAAAGGAGGAAAAAACGAATAGGGGTTATTTTTTTATTTTTTAATAAAATCTAATTTGATGTCTGTATTATTACCAGAGGCATGTTATAAGGAACATAAATCTGACCTCATAGTTCTCATTATCTTCTGTTGTCTGGTAGCAGTTTTTCGGGTTTTTTTCCAGTCACTAAAGTAATGAGAAAATTTGACCTATTTTGTTTCAGTATACCGATTTGCTACAAAAAAGTTGGTATTCTTAGACAGCAGATGCTTGGAGTCTTGCCAAATGGAAGAAGAAAATTGTCATAGGTTTTCTGTTGTTGTTACAAGCGTACTGTGTATTTATAGGTCTATAACATATCCTCACCTCTGTAACAGTCTGTCAGACAGCTGGAAGGTTGCTAAATTGTATGAAAACACCAGTTTTAGGTTCTGTCACTACAGATACTTAGAGCGGCCAAATCCAGAGAACAGAGCAGAAGTCTAC
Organism: Rhinoptilus africanus; assembly: GCA_013400135.1. Taxonomy (NCBI): domain Eukaryota; kingdom Metazoa; phylum Chordata; class Aves; order Charadriiformes; family Glareolidae; genus Rhinoptilus; species Rhinoptilus africanus. The sequence goes on along the minus strand of VXBO01001644.1, from coordinate 437,379 downwards.
ACGAAAAGGATGAGGCAGATGGAAGGGCTCTGCATGATGGCAGAGCCCACCAGACAGTCTGACTGCACAGCGAAAGCTGAATGAATTACTGAGGTAGTTTTTCCTTAGACATCCATTCATGTTTGCTGTAGTATATGTGAGCCCAGATGTTATCTCCTCTTGTATTTTAAAAGAACTCTTACTGCAATGGAGGCAACAGCATATATGTTTAATCCCTTCAACAGCTGCTGGTGAAGAGTGCAATGGTTCCAGCTACTCTGCTGGGGATGAGAGACAGCCTAATGAAATAGAAACACCAGGAGGGAGAAGGCCTTCGAGGTCAATTAATGCCTTGTACCCTTTGTCTTCCAAAGCATTTCCCCTCAGCCTAACCCGCTTTCAAGTCAAGAGGTGTTAGCCAGCAGGAGATGCTCAGGTAATGTCTTCACAACCAACGCTTTCTCCACATAATTACCACGCTGCTGGAGCACTGTGTGCATGAGGCTGCTTTTGCAGCTTGAGGCATACTCAAAGCAAGAGGCTGCGTTAGCAGGAGGACAGGCAACCAGGCCTTGGAGTTGCTAACGCTGTTTTATTTGATTCTATCCGCACTGTTATTTCACTGGTGACTGTACTACACATTGCTTGAGCGTTTATAAAGGCTGCTTTCTGGAGACAGCGGGATAGCTTTTGCAAACTTTCAGGGATCTTCTTTATTTTGTGTGCTTCTTAAACCTGTGGTAAAAAGTGGACTATTCCCAGTAAAACTGTAGACAGAATTAGTAACAAGGAAGAGAGCACATACCTGGAGAAAGTGACTTAGTCAGTACAAGACAAAAGCTAACAGCTGTGAGAAAACCAGTTGAACGGGATGACTACCGAAAACTTAAGGGATTCCAGTTTTCAAAATCACTTGACCCTTAGAGTAGTCTGTACTCAGACATGCAAAACAGAGGTATCGAAAAATTTCCAATCATTTCTGAAAATTTAAGGCAGGAGATCTCCCTCTCAAGAAAGGGAAGATGCACTGTCTCTAGATAGTTATTTTAATTTAGGAAAATGTGTTATCTTTATACAAAGATGTTTGCAGTCCTACCTAGCTCTTATCAACTCTGTTTAGGCTTTCTAACAAGACACAACATGGTGTCTTTGACTACAGAGTTAAAGAAAGTTTCTAGCTAAATGGCTTACTGACAAAGTTGTCTGCTTTCAAACTGCACGTAAAATACTCCTGGGCTCAAAGGTAAAATATATTAAAAGAAGAAAATAACCATGCATATGCTAATGTCAACCATCGTCAACCACTCATGAACGTCACTAAGTATCAGCCAGCTCTCACTCTTCTCACCCAGGAAATTTTGCAGCAAAACCTTTGGACGCACAAGTACAGTCCTTGGAGGATGAGCATAAAAGCTATTTCCAAGGTCAAGGTCTCTTCTGTTGAAAATATTGTGTGTCTCAACTTCCTTCAGCTGAACTCTGAGATGCCAGCTTTAAAGCTTCAGGCAATTGTCATTGTCACCAAATGACTCAAGAGAAAGTTGGCCTTTAAGGTATTTGACAACTTTAACTGCTTTCTGGAGTACTTCAATTTGCAACAACAAGAAATGAATTCAAGGCCAGTCTGTGATGCAGAACATGGGATTAATCACAATTTAACTGATGGACTTGTTCACACAAGGAAAAACAGTGCATCTGGAAAAACGAGGTAACTAATAACTCTTAGAAAGACTAAAACTCTTGTGTTGTGTACTGATTAGCAGAAACAGGGCAGGTTCAATTCTAAGAGGTCTTCTCTAAAAGCTTACACCTAGAAATTTGGAATTTAAATCGTACTTTCTGGGGACTCAAGAACAAGCTGAATGCAGAAGTGGTGTTATATAAATGAGCTTTAAATAATCAGAAAGGGAGAATAGGGGAGACAACACATCGGTGCAGAAAACCTGAATCAATCCTAAAACCTAGAGCATTCACATCTTAGAGGACAGCAGTAAGAGCCTTGACCGTGTCCTCTTTCAGCCCTGCTCCTTGTTGTGTCATGCTCTCGCTTTAATGCCTAAGTACGAATAAATCCACCTAAGGGAAAAATCAACCTGTTGCCCAAAGGAAATATTTCCTTTTGTAGACAGGTAAGGAAGCCTTACCAGAGTTGGTGCTCCAGGTTGCTAATCTTGATGATCTGACCCATCTGTCCATCACTAGCTGGGCTGAGTTTGGCCTCATCTACTATTATTATGAAGCATGTGTGCCACGAAAGTTTCACTGCAATTACTTCTGCTCCCTGTGGCAGCACCACTGAGAGCAGTCCCAGCCAGTTCCTTAGGTGGGTTGTACTATGCTCCTTGTGAAAGCCACAGAGACTCTGAGTGTAAACTCTCTCTTCCTTTCAAAAAGGGACAAGGTCCCTGTCAGAGACTTCTTTAGATTGGATATCAGGAAACATTTTTACACTGAAAGGGTTATTAAACATTGGTATAGGCTGCCCAGGGAGGTGGTGGATTCCCCATCCCTGGAGGTGTTTAAGAAAAGGGTAGATGAGGTGCTTAGGGACATGGTTTAGAAGTGGTTTTTGTCAGGGCAGGTTAATGGTTGGACTTGATGATCTTAAAAGTCCCTTCCAACCTCACCCATTCTGTGATTCTATGATTCTATGATTCTTTTCTTGCAGCTTCTGCTCCCAGGCAAGCAGGTTGCTGTCACTGACTAAAAAAGCACAGGGCGCTAGCCCACCTCCAGGCACACTGGGTACAACCCAGCCTAAGTGACTTGAACAGGGGACACAGACCTCTGCAGTCTCTGGACCAAACAGCCCTGAGCCTCCTCAGCAAGGATCCCAGGACAGAGGGGAGAGGTGATGTCCAGAAAGGATTTGGACTTCACAAGGAGTGAAATGGGACAGGTTACTGCTTATGTGTTTAGCTTTCCCCCCACATCCACACAGCCCTACCAGCTGAGGGAGAACAACCCATCTGGGTTCAGTTCCCCTTCCCCACCAAAGAGAGCCCTGAACAAAGCGCCTTCTCCCACAAGTGCTTCTCACATGGAAACAGGAGGACACTTAAAAACACAGATATATTCTTCTACCTGTGTATCAAGAAAAACTGCTAAGGTCAGGCCTATCAAGTTTCTAGCCCACACCCTGCCCCTTCTGACAGCTGGTGAAGCTGTACAGGCTAGCCAGGTATGGTCTCCATCTTCCCCACCCCAGACCTCTGCAGTCTCTCTCCACCTCTTCCCTCATCCCTCTTTGTCTAAGAGGAGGATTTATTTTTGGTTCTTTCATTACCCCTTTGACTGATTGTTGGATAAGACACCAATTCCCAACCCAAGCCCAAACTGGAAGGGGACAGGTACCTACTGGGTGCCTGAATAAATGAAAATGCTCACAAGAACATCAGGATTTTGAGACCGCTGTCTCAAAAATAACAACTTATGAATGGCCTCAGGGTGCTAACCTGTCACCTGCCTCTCCCAGGACCTGGTCTCCCAGTGAGGCAGCGCCGGCACCCCACTCTGTTTCCCTTAATTAAGAATAAAAAAGCCAGTGCACAGCTGCCTCCTCACATCTGTCTTTCTATTCCTTGGTCTCCTTCCTTGTCCTGCTCAGTGCCCTTCCCCACTCTGCTACACCTTCCTCCCCACACCCTACCACTCACACCTCTGCACAGTCTCTTCTCCTTTACCAGCTGCACCCTTGCATCAGCCCCATCATCTCTTACCAACTGTTTAGGGCAACCAGAGGTGAAGTTAGACTTACTCACAGGCAACTCAGGTCCTTACAAGTCTGTAGGAAATCCAAGAGGATTATACTTAGCAGCCCAGTCTTACCCACCTTCAGGGAACCCTGATATATATATAGATGCAGTGCTGAGGGTCGTGGTTTAGTGGTAGGTTAACAGTGGGACTTGATGATCTTAAAGGTCTGTTCCAACCAAAACAATTCTATGATTCTATGGTTTACGAGACAAGACTTCAGCACAAAATCACACTAACATTTCTGTTTGTCGTTTTTACTGCCTGTCCACTTATTCTCTTACTTTTATAGTTTTCCCAGCACAAGTGTCAAATTTACCAGCCTACAATTTCCCCTCTCTCCCCTGGAAACCATTTTTAAAAACTGGCATCAGGCTTGTAACTGCCTTATAACAGCAAGCTGGTTTTAGACAAGAGATTGCACATTGCTGCATGCAGATCAGCTCTTGCATCCTTACATTCTCCTTTAGGGTGTTTGGGTGAATATCTTTTAGTCCTGGTGATCAGGTAATGCTCATTTTGTCTATTCCTTCCATAATCTCTTCTGCAATCACTTAAAACTGGGCAACTCAATGTGTCACTTCTCTACGAAGTGCGAATCGAAGATGAACTCTGCTGTCAGGATCCTTTCCCCTGCAACGTCCACCCTTTTCCAGATGGTGAGAACGGGGAGCAAACGCTCTGCTCTCTCACACACCCACTCTCTGCCTACTGAAAATGTAATATTTTTATGCCCACGCTCAGCAGGAAGAAATAGAAGCGCTGCAATTTCTGTATACTCTTTTTGTTGTGAATTTATGCAACCTGCTGGCTTTCTGCTTCCCCCACCCCAAAGACTCAGAGAGCCAAGTGAGATGCTTTCAGCCACTGCTGGCAGCTGACCCCAGCCACCAAGGGATGCCGGCCTCCGGGGCTGCATTTCCCTGTTGCCGCGCAGCCCGGACCGACCGTGACGTGGGCTGGTGGTACGGCGCAGTCATGGCCTCTGTACCAAAGAGGAAAACTTAGCAGTTACATAAAGTACTTGGGATTTCCTCTGTCATGCAGAAGATGTCTTTGTTTAGCTCTAATTCCTGCCCTGGAGGACTGCACAAATGAGATGTAAATCCATTCTCCAGCAAAAGAGGTGGATCCTGCCTGCTCTCTATTTCGGAGGAACGGCTCTCACATGCCTTTACACACTTGCATTTTAGGGGTGGGGGGGTGCCTGTCTGCCTCACGTCACTGTCAGTTACATCTTTTTCCTTCCTTAGAGGGCTGTTACAGTTTTGAGAAGGCCTAGCTCCACTCCTTTGGCTTTGACAGGAGAAAAAGCCTCCCTTCCCGAGCCTCATGCTTACAGGAAAGCCCATGCAGACTCCTTAAATATGTGTCATCCCGCTGCCTTTTATCGAGGAGGACTGCTGTGGATTTCCATTGCTTCATTATGCAAAAAATATATAATCAAATATTCTGCCAACCAAACTAGCTGTGAAAATGAAATGTTACAAGTGACCCAAATAAAATTTAACCACTATGTTTCTCATTCACTCGTAGCAAAGGTACAGCCGTCGCCAGCTCTGATCCCTGACTACAGATAATGGAAGCAAGATTCCTGCTGTACCTCAGCTGTTTACATATCTTCAAAGAAAACCAAAACAATTAATTTGGTTTAGAGTGATTCAGCTATAGGATTCTAACCTGCATTTCTACAGTCTTTCCAGAAAACACTTGTTTCCACCTAAATGGGCATAGGTTTGCCGCCTGGATGATAATCCTGACGCGATTTCACACTGATTATTGTCAAGGGCTTTTACTGTGGCATAGCTGATGGGAAGGGAAGCAGGCTCACAGGTGATTCTGAATCTGTCCAGGTGGTCTGTAAAAGCATCTTACTTCCTTACTTCCCCATTTTGAATACTAACCAGAATTGTTACATATAATGCACCAAAACAGAACGAAGAAGCGAGAATATTAAAAATTGGTTTATGTAGTGTAAGCAGCAAGGTGGTGATGAGACCCCAGAGGAGCCCGCTGATCGATTTTCTTGTCGGAGAGCAAGACAATTTCATTCCTGAGAAGCGCTGCTGAGGAGGGGGGAGCTGCTAACAGCACAGCAGCTCCATAGAGCATCCATACTTCTTAGCCGTGGGACTGGGCAACAGTGTGGGCAGCAAAGCACAGAGATACTACCAGTGTCCCCAAGACCAGATGCTGGTTAAACTCAGTACACCCACAATAGCCATCAGTGCCCCCCCGATGCCTCACCATGCTGCTTCTGGCCACCTCACCTGCTGGACGGGGAGCCCGTGCTCAGCTTCGTGCCAACCCGCTGCGGCCAGAGTCAGGTATTTCAATGCCTCACCTTGAGCTGATTTCTATCAGCTCCAGGCCCATCCCGAGTGGAAGGTTTTAAAGAAGATGACAGGCAGTTCCCCACCAGCTGTTGGCCTCTGCCTCCACCCCACCTTCCCCCAGAAGTGCCTGGGCCGAGCTGCTCCTGCCACCTCTGTCTCTCCTTACCGGCCGGCCCTGACACGGGCAGCTCTCCTTCCCTTTCCTCAGCTTTCCCTTTCAGGCCGGGATCCAGGACAGTTTCTCCCCTCTCTAAACAGAAGCTCCTCAGCAGTGTGGAAACACAGACGATGCTTCTCACCCTGCACGCAACAGTACTTCAGCTTCCTCACATCGGCTACTAGGGACTGGCGAGCGCACACCCAGTCTGGCTGTTTAAGTCAAATAATATCCATGTACTTCTTTCATTCTCCAAATGGAAACATTTTTTGTACTTTCTTACAAGAAGCTGAATATTGAGGTTATGAAACTGTTAACAGTGTTTCCAGAAACGCTCATTGTGCTGTTTTTTGCAGGACAACTTAAACACAGGGCAGCAGCAATCAGGGTGCATCAACTTCTAAGCCAAAAATAGGACACTCTTCAAGCAGTAAACTTTCTTTGTCACTTAATTCTGTAGCTATATTGTTTAATTTTTTTTAACAGTTTGGGCCACTTTTTGCATAAAAGTTGTTTCAGAAAGTTACACTGTATTAGATTTCAAATTATTTGCTAATGCACTCCCATACCAATTTCTGTTATCTTTGCTGTCTGTCTCCCTGTATCAGGAAGTGACTTAAAACAACTATCCTAATTCCAGAACAAATAAGATAGCAGCACCAAGATACATTCCCTCTCTCCACTCCTGCCATTCTCAAAATCACTGAATTGCCCAAATTCATTGCTGTCCAAATTCAATTCTTTTCAAAATCCCATTTCACAGTTTCTCTTTTGTTCCTCAGATGCATGGATGAGTTTCCAGATGATACTAAGGTTCAGAAAACCATTTAGCAAGAACACCCTACACATGTTCTGCGCTCCTAATAACCACAGAGATTTTCACCTGCCCTCTGGTAGCTTTACCCAGTGGATAAATAAGACTTTTCCTCCTTCAAAGCCCACAGCAGCCTCTCCAGGAAAGCAGCACCTCCACAGCCACCCTGCAGACAGGTAACCCCACTCTGCATGGAAATGCAGGATAATGACAGCTTAATTGCAGCAGGAGCTGCAACTCATTAACCCACAGACACTCGCCATCTCCCAGGGAGCAGAGGCAACCCACCTTCACCGAGAGAGAGGCCCCGTGGGGAAAGCGCAGTGAGAAGGGGAGCCTGGGGAAGATGTTTAAGCCACGCATTAAGTTTTGTTGCTGCTACATCTGTTCTCTTTGCTCCGTCTCTCCCCATAGCCAGGGATCCGCAGACCTGCTGATTTCAGCTCGGTACCCGAATCATCCTCAGGTTTTCTTCACCCAGGTGGGTGCCAGGTGGGCGAGTATATTGCCGGCCAAAGGCCGACAAGTGGTAGCCGGCATCCTCACAGCCAGACTCCCGAGCACCTGAGCCACAGCTTCCCTTCTGCACGTTCTGCATTGCAGCTTTATCCCTTTCCTGATCACCCTGGTGCTGCATTTAAATGTCTGATGCTCTCCACGTAGCGCTCCTCCGTTGGGCACCTACACCTGGTCCTTTCTGGGGTTATCCCACACCTCAGGGACCCTTGTCAGCAAATGACAGTGTGCACGTAGCAAGCTGTGCTGCCAGCCTGGGCCAGGAGAACTGCGGTCCCTTTGTCTTCATTCGTCTGCTGCCATTAGCATTATTCCGCCCATGATAGGAAATCTATGCCATCTATTTTTTTGTGACTGGTCTTAGATTTTAGTTACTAATAAAACCAAGCCAGGCTGGAAAATGCACTTTTTCACCTGGCTGAGAATTGAATGGAGACTAACTGCTTAACCAGCAAGAAAGCAGTTTTATTCTTTCAGGTGCTTTTTCCTTAGCCTAATTTCTAAGGTCTGTTTTATATTTTAAATAATGTTAATTGGTTTGCTCAAGCAGTTTCAACTTGCCTGTTCACCTCTCTGCCAGTAGGAGGTGTCCTTTGTGAATACAATCAATCCTGTTTGTAAGACCAACAGAAAGGAAGTCGTAATTTTAAAATGAAGCGTCTTGTAATCAATTAGAAAATAAATACATAAAGTGTTTTGAAACTGCAGTCAGCTAGTCCCTCTACCGAAGCAGAATTTTGATGGAGGAATGGGGACATTGTCTGAAGAAAACTGAGGAACAGAAGTTTAGTGTCATGCTGAAAATTTCTGACGTAAAAAAAAAAAANAAAAAAAAAAGAGAAATAAAGCAAAGTTGTGATCTGTATGCCATTCAGCCTGCTGGAGGTCTACATGCATTACCCTCTACATCTCCTTCCCTCCTTAATTATCTCACCAGCTTCACTGGCTCTCAGTCTCAGGGTCACCAAAGCCACTTGCTAGTAACCTGATTGCCAACGACAACAAAAGTCTCGGAATTGCCTATTTTGATTATTGTTCCATTTCCATTCAATTCACAGCCAAACGCTAATGAGAAGGGCTTCTAAATGTCTGTCTGATGATGTGGAAATTCACACCATGAGTGAAAATAGCTGCCCCTTAGAAGGAAGTACAAGTCTGGAGCTACCGGTCACTTGAGGACCCCCTAACACCAGCAGGAGCTATTTCCTCCTAAGTGCCGGTCTCAGATGTGCACTTCTTCCTCAGCCCCTTCTCCACCACACTTAGGTGATACTTCAGCTTCCTCTGCTGAAGCCATCTGAAAAATATATGCTGTGTAAAGATCAAAGAGAAGCAACAATTAAAACCAGGCGAGGGCGTTGCTGAAGTTTGAAGGAGAAATGCTGGAAGACGGTCGGAGACAGAAATGCAGAGATGATGGGCGTGTCATTTTGCAACATCGGAGCTCGTCCTGATGTGTGATTTCACATGGCCGTAACTGGTGGAAAATTTTCACAGACCTTTTCAAAATGAAGTAAGTTTCGGAAATACTCCAGGCATCCTTAGGCGCTGCTCAATCAGCCTTGAGTGGGGACATGAGAAGGGAGAGATTAAAAATAATAATGGAACACAGGTCAGTATCCCTCCCTTTGCTTTCTATCTTTTCTCTACCCACTTGTCAGGTAATAGCAACGCTAAGGTGGCTGCTATTGCAAGCACCCAGTTTTCTCTGGGCCCTCCGGATGGGGTTGGGATGACAGCCTTACACAACAAAGCTGCGGGGATCGCGGCACGGAGCCTGTGAAGAAAACGACATCAGTGCTGAATTGGCAGCTGGGTGCAGGAGGCAGAGCTGGCAGTGATTTCATTTATCTTCCTCACAGAGGCACATCCTCACTGCAGACACCACCAGGGTCCCCGGAAGAAGGGCTGTGAGGATGAAGCGCGTGGGAGAAAGAGTAAAGTTTTGCTAGTTGGCCAGTGCCTAATGCTCCTCTTGAAATATTCAGGGAAAGCAAAAGGTGTATTCCTTCAACCACCTCTTCTCTTTCGCTTTCTGAAACTTGATCTCAGTGGTTTTCATACATGAGAGCCTCTACCTACCTAGTAATGCCTTTGAGCTATTTAAGGTCTCATCCTCATGACATAAACACAAGGAGGACGTTGATAGTTTCAAGGTGTTAAGGAGAAGGAGGTGGTGGGATTGCTGCATAGAAATGGTAACAATCTCATTCACAATAACTGTTGATGGCCAGAGATGTGTCTTTTAATGAAAAAAAATATAATACCAACAAATATCTGTAACACAACTCCAAAGAGGCTCTCAGAATGGCTTTTAAATAATTGAAGAGGGAGTTTAGATGCTGCTGAATGGTGATGCTCTGGCTTTCAGCCTAAGTTTTCTGAAGTTTACTACAGATTCCAAAGATGGAGTGCATTCTAGCTTGAAAACAGAGCTGAGCGAGTATTGAGCTGCAGTGGGATCAAAGTTTGTTAATATTTTAATGTTTCCAACACGATGCAGAGTGCATGAAAAGTCTAAGCCTTGGGGACCATCCTGCTTAATTTATGTGGTGAGTCACTACTATAAACCAAAGCTGTAGTTCTGCCTTCCTGATGGCACACTGAATTCTTGCAATTCTCAATAGTCCAATATGGATTAGTAAAACAACCTCTTTTCCCCTTCTACATTTTTAACAAATAAAATAGAAAATTAATCTGGTTCAGGGCAATAATAGGCAATATTGAAAACACGTTGGAGCTGACTGTCATTAGCTACACCGCTTTTCAGGCTAATGTAGAGATAAATCAGATCAGTGCTTGGCAAACAAAACAGTCATGCTAGCACTGGAATAATTGCATGCATTGTCAGAAATGCAAATGAACTTCAAACGTTCTGCCTACCTACAGTCAGCTCTGGTTGATTTAAAATAGATGTCTATGGAGCAAACATGATGCAGTGAAAAGCAGCACCGCGAGGCATGAATGGGTAACTGTAGTCACAAGAAAGCTGGTGTCAGCAGCGCACTTGTGAAGGACTCCACCCTTGGCCAAGCAGGAGCAGGCCAAGAGCAGGACACGCAAGTGGACTAGGGAGGAGAGAAAGGACTCAGGGCTTTCCTTTCCCCCTAACAATCCCGCATAAAAACAGGCAAAGCACTCATCCTCCACCTCCATGGGCTCCAGAGGTGTTAGGACAGGAATCTTTCCAGTGAGGAGGCACAGATGCAGTGATGTAGCACAGATCTCTATGTAGCAAAAAATTTTGTTAGCCTTAGCCTGCAAGCCTTAACTCTGCAGTGAGAAGAATGAAGAAAAGTCCAAAGGTCCAGATAGCTTTGGACACTGAAAACCACTGTGTCATCCATGACACATTTTGGCTCTCCTGCTGCCCCTACTGCCTCTTTTAATTCCATTTTTCTCAGACCAAAATGCCAAGGTGAAACCCAGGACAATTCATGTGTGGCCACTGAAATAGGAAGACAGTTCATGAGGAGGGCTGTCCCTGTACTCTTGACAACGAACTTGCTGCAAGTCTGATGTCTTGGGAGGCGTCCCCCATCCAAGAACTCCATATGGACCACATGGGGTTGCAAAAATTGCTGCTGCTTTCCCCCTCCCAATCCACAATACTGGGAATTGGGGGAAGATCTTCTGTGCAGTGGGCATTTGGGTTCAGTTCCAGTTTCTGGAACTCTCTGAGCTATCTCGTCCTGCCATGGCTGCTGCCCCACGGTGTTTACAGTGGGTGGGAGGGAAGTGCTGGGTTTCCACAGTTAGGGTGGGAACTTGTCACTTTTTGAAGTGAATTGAATGCAAGCAAAGACTATGAGTTTGGCTTGGTCGCCAGCCCCAGAACCAGCTCATTCAGCTATTATAGGTGAGCTTTAAGCCTCAAAGAAGAAAAAGGCAAAACAGACTGATGTTCTACTATACCTGATAAAGCAGCAAACCTCAATATATGCATCAGACAGTCTTTTAACCTGACAAATAAAGAAGCAAAAATTGTGCCATTTCATGAGTAGCGGTATGGCTGGCTTCTACCTCATTATGGAAGACTATATACAGTGATACAGGTTTTTACCCTAGTTTGAAAAGACAAAAGGAGCTGATGACTTTGTTACAGCTTTGCTCATCCCATCACAACACGATACCCCAGAAGGTTTCACTAAGCATGATGCATTATATTGTTTGTGTCATGAAAGACTATCACATCTCAGAGATGTTGCAACAGGACATCGGTTCAGTGTTTGTAAAAGACTTCACAGCAGCTAGACAAGCCACGGGCTTTAGGAGACAGAATGACACCGTGTAGGGGCCAGCTAATCCTGCGTCAACCTGGAGAGCACTATCGCCTGATGCTTTTAAAAACGCACCAATCATTGATCTGGGCCCACAGTGTATCTCCCAAAATAGCCTGGTACTGACTATCCTACTGGAAAAGAGAATAGCACAGCCAAAACCCTGCGAGCATCTGGCACCAACATGCCTCCACATGTCGTGAATGCCTGCTAGCAAAGCTTCGTATGCCCATTATCCTATGAAAGGTTCATTTGCATATCTGTGCCACTTGGGAAGTGAATATTGTTTATGTTAGCCAACAGCTGATGACACAAAAAGGGAACGTCTGCCTGGGACATGGTGTGCTTTCTGGCGCCAAAGTGAATTGGTCGTCTGCAGACACACTGCCATGAGACAGGCCAAGCTGCTGTGAGATTCGAAGATGGGAACGGTGTTGCGGTTGAAGTCATAACTCTGGCCAGTTTCAGGTGCCACCCTGTTGACAAAATATTGTACAGGCCTCAAAAAGGATTTCCACCGGTCAGAATGGTGAGTGAGCAGCTGCGGTACAAGGTGGGAAGAGGTCTGTAAGAAAAAGACCCCAAAGAAGAACGAGCCCAAGCACCCGCAGCCCAGCTGTAGGAAGACCAGGCTTGTCACCACCGCTAGCTGAGGGGATGGTGCAGAATATGAATCTCACATCCAAAAGCACATGAACCTCTATATTAACCTCTGAGCCTGCTGCACCGGCAGCGCTGTCAAGATCTACTCCTATCACAGGGTGAACTACGTCCCAGTGACTCAGACAGTGCATATGGCACCTTTAGAAGAAAACAGGGATACAAGAGCTTCTTCAGAAGCATATGTTCACCTTTCTCCCACACCTACGCAAAAGTGCAAGGTGCAGAACAGGCTCCACACACACATCATCGTCGTTGCCACAGCAGAGCACGGTCTGCTCCCAGGCAGGGAATGGGGGTTTGCAACCACTGAGCTCTTAAGTAAATCCCAAACCTCTGCAACATTTTCATTTGTTGTGGTTCTGCCACACTGAAGCGGTGCTCAGGCTGAAATCGGGCATTTTTGCCTGGTTTGGGCTGGCTCTTTGCCTGTGCTTGGAATACCAGTTCTCACCCTCAATCAAACAGTCATCAGGGAGGAGGGATAGGGACAACTCCGAGCAACGTATTTCTAATATTTGTTTCCACTTACAGGCAAATCAAAACCAAACTTTAATTTTCTTCCTCGAGACTTGTGGACACAAATGGGTACTGCCTTTTTATGTGACTTAATGGACAGTAGACCACATTTTGGTGTCTTACAGATGATGACTGGTCAGCCCCAACACCACCATAACAGAACAAGTCTCAGAGACCAACAGCGCAATCTTGTAAGCCCTTCCTTGCTTTTGGAGAACCTCTCTTAGCCACATTATAGTGAGTGAGTTGTGGAGGAGCAAGGAGATCTTTCAAACTTCATTTGCTTTTCAAAAGATCTTCCTGGATAACAAAGTGCTGCCATGGAAAAAAAACCAACCCACCAGTCATTGCACTGCTCAGTAACTCAGCAGGGTACAATAATTCCTTCTTACGTTATGCAAAAGGACAAGCTGAACAGTGACAGCACTTTCCCTGGACTTAAAAAAATCAATGATATATTTGTTTTTAAATCTGTAAAATCCTATGGAGACTTTTTCCTCTTCGCTAATTTTGTTGGCAAGGTCAACTGGAAAAGGTTTCCGGCATCTGTCACGTCTGTTGGGAGGCCTTCTACATGGTGTGAAAACCCCTCTCCTGACGTGGCTGGAGAGGCTCTCACCGAACCACAGCAGTCACTCACCAGCCTCCTCTATTTTTACTGAGTCAATAAAGGAAATTCTCACCACTGTGATTGACTGAGTCTTTGACAGAGCTGCAAAGACGCAGGAGGCATAATATCAGCTGCTGCGCAGACTTCCCAAACATATGCTGCCAGTACCTTCAGTCTTGGGTTGCAGCTACCCTGTTATTTTAGTATTAGCTTTATCCTTTAACAGCGAGTGCTAATTGTTCCACACCATGCGGTGATTCTGGGGCCCCCAACACTTTTCACTGCGGACCAGAACGGTACTAAGAAAATCAATTTATGACTTAAATGAGGAAAGAATAAAAAGTCCAACAGCAAGAAGCTGCACTCTCTCACAAATACCTAAAAGACAGCATTAAATTCACGTCACGTGCCTTAAATGCTTCAAATAAGAAAGTTTTGACTTGTTTCAAAACAGGACAAAAAAAAAATTGCCAGTACTTTAAATAAGCAGTTTGGTTTACTAGGCACTCCCAGACAAATATTAATAGAAGAAAAGGTGCAAAAGAGTACTAAATACTTCTTTATTGGTAGAAATATTGTAGTGCTGAGAAAGAGGCAGTATGTTTGATGAAAGGAAAAGTAAAGCTGCCATAAAAGGGACACTTAATACAGCAGGACTATTCAGACTGGAAAAGAAACCCATGGGTGGGGAATACGCTAGAGGTCTATAAAATCAGGAATGACATGGAGAAAAACAACTAAGCCTTCTCTTTTCTAGTACATTAACAAACAGGCATTAAATGTTCCAAACAAATAAGAGATGCATCTCCTTATTGTCACAGGGTCAACTATAGCATTCTTCTCCACTAATCAATGGGGGAACTGCGAGTTTGTATGTTTTCAAAAAACAGTTGGACAAATCCATGGAAGGAAAAAGAAATTCCTCAATAGCTAATAGGCACAAGGATGATTCCTTTGGTTTAAGATGTTTCTGAAACATAAATCCCTGGATTTCTGGGAGAGTTTCGCCTTATGACAATACGGTGACAAAATGAAAACTTCAACAACTTAAAGTAAAAAAATCACAATTTTTTTTTCCATCTCTTTCAGATGGAGATGTTGGGATGAGAGAGAATTTATATAACAGAAGAGAAGACCCTGTGTAATTAGGAGGTGCTCATAATCTTCTGAAGTTGTACAAAGTTTCCCAACTGCAAGACCAAAACAGGAGAAAGAATGCTCTCAAAATCAGCATTTCACGATGAGAAATGCTTATCGCTGAAACATTGCATTTAAACAACCCAGAGGAGACCAAATACCTGTCTTCGAATGTATTTGTAATTTTTTTTTAATTTTCAGATATTCATGGCAGGTGCTGGAGAGGCACACTTATCCTTTTTCTTATATTGCCACCTGGTGGTCCTAGGCATATGGAAGCAATAAACTCACCGATTTTTCAGTAAAATGACCACAGTTTAAGCATTTTAAATAGCATCCATTTCTTTTCCTCTGAGACAGAAGACAAGTACTTTTTAAATATAGAATGTGGAGGAGTGAGGGTCTGTTTGGTTTTACCACCAATACAATAGTTCCTATGTGTAGAGCAGGCAGCTCGTGATTATCTAACTAAATGGCTGCGCTGGCTACCCCAGTTCACAGGGAAATGGAGAATATGGATTGCGGCTCTGGACACCCACCTGGGCTGGGTGCGATGCTCCCCACAGGCAGGTGCCCCACGCTCGGATGGAGGCAGGGGACCAGCAGAGCTTCCAGCCAGAGACAAACCATCTTCTCTTTCTTCTGCCCTTTCCACTTCACCAGTGTTCAAAACACAGCTCAAGGATAATTTAGTACAAAGGGGGCTTTTTTGCTCCCAGAACCAGCCTAGCCACATGGTCGGAGTGATGTCTGTGTCTCACAGGAGTTGGAGTACATTGCACAGTGGGTACAGGGAAGGTGTTACAATTTGCAGCCTTCAGTCTCGGGCTTGCATTCCCACCACACACAGTCAAGTGCATGCAAAAGAATATTGTAGAAAAGGGGCCTTGTAAGGCTACTTTAAAGAAGAAAGCATTATAGACTTGGACTTCATAGGAGAGGAAACTGTACAATAGACTTTAAACTGATCCATTGCAACAAGACCACGTACACCAGTCCAGTTTTGGGTCCCCTGATGCAGGAAAGATATTGTTAAACCGGAGCAAGGAGCAGCAGTGGGCAATCAAGGTGGTGAGGGAGCTGGAGCAGTTGCCCTGTGAGGGGAGGCAGAGGGACAGGACTGGTTGAGTCTGGGGAAGACGGGGCTTTGGGGACACCAGGTAGCAGCCTTCTGATACCTAGGAGGAGACCGTGAAGAAGACGGAGCCCAGCTTGTCACAGTGGTGAGTTGCAGGAAGATGAGAGAGGGCGTAAGTGGAAACAAGAGAGGTTCAGAGCGGATAATAGAAATAAATTTTTCACCATGAAGACAGCCAGCAGTGAAACAGGTTGCTCAGGGAGGCTGCGCACTCTCCTGACCCTGCCTGGAGCAGAAGTTTGGACTAGAGACTTCCTGAGCTCCCTTCCAGTTTTAATAATCCCATGATCTTATTGCTCTGTGAAACAAAATCTGGGTTTATTTCAGTTAACAAAAGCTCTGTGCTAACCATTTGCAGTACTACTCACCTATGGAAGCACACTCGTGGGCAAGTAATGGGAACTGCAGAATNAGCAGTTGCCCTGTGAGGGGAGGCAGAGGGACAGGACTGGTTGAGTCTGGGGAAGACGGGGCTTTGGGGACACCAGGTAGCAGCCTTCTGATACCTAGGAGGAGACCGTGAAGAAGACGGAGCCCAGCTTGTCACAGTGGTGAGTTGCAGGAAGATGAGAGAGGGCGTAAGTGGAAACAAGAGAGGTTCAGAGCGGATAATAGAAATAAATTTTTCACCATGAAGACAGCCAGCAGTGAAACAGGTTGCTCAGGGAGGCTGCGCACTCTCCTGACCCTGCCTGGAGCAGAAGTTTGGACTAGAGACTTCCTGAGCTCCCTTCCAGTTTTAATAATCCCATGATCTTATTGCTCTGTGAAACAAAATCTGGGTTTATTTCAGTTAACAAAAGCTCTGTGCTAACCATTTGCAGTACTACTCACCTATGGAAGCACACTCGTGGGCAAGTAATGGGAACTGCAGAATTTCACATCCCAGGCATAACTCCTGTTTTGAGCTAGGATAATACTTTTTACATAAAACATACCCAAATTCTTTTTGATGGGTAGAAAAGCTGAAGCTGTCCTTTGCCTAGTAGTAGCTAACCAAAAGCAGTATTTTCACCTTTTTATTGGCTTTAACAGACTACATTTAATGTAGGTATATCTATTGGGGTGGTCTACCGGTCTGAATCAATGCTCACCAGTTGTAGAGGGGTAGAGTTGCCCACGTTGACTAATCCCAATAGGTTTAGTGAACTGGAACTGTTCCTGAAGGCGCAGCAGTGTTTGCAACACAGAGAGACTGTATGTGCACATCGAAGAAGCAGAAATTTGACCAAAGCACCCATAGTAGGTTCCTACATCGCACCTTTACCATCTACGCGGGTCAGACAGACCCACCCTGAAGACCTACACAGAGCAACCTACAGACATCTTGGGTGCTTCCCTGCACTGCAGATTTCGCAGCCTCCCCGGCTGAACCTCTTCTGCAGAGAAAAATATGTGGCTTAGCTTGGTGCTCTCTGTGGACAGTGGTGACGACTCATAGCATCCAGAGAATCGGTAGGCAACTGCCCCATCTAGGACTGCCTGCCTGCCATGTCAAAGCAAAGAGCTTAAACAGCAGAAGCTCCTATGCTCTAAAAAGCATGTTCTCTCCAAGAGGTACATCTTTATATGAAAACTCCTAGGATGGAGACTCTCCAAGATTATGAAATGGAAAGGCAAACATAACGATTGCTTTACCTTGAAAAGTACTAGGAGAGCTTCCCTTGGGGAGACTGCAGTCAATTCATTTTTGTAGAGGAGAAAAATTTCTCCCAGTGGCAGGTAGACAACTTATGCTTTAACAAGGGAGGGAGGTTATGCTGCTCACATATACACCAGTAATTCGCTGCCAGGGAAAAAGGAGGTAATGAGACTGGACATGCTGTGTAAATACCAAAATCCCAAAACCCAGCAAAGGAAGAATCAGACACAGAGAGACAGAATGCTGAAGAGGAAATACCAAGAGGATGTTATACTTGCTATGTATAAACTCTCTTAGGATCGTGTATTAAAAAGCATAGGATTATCTTACAAGAACAATAGGAAGAGGACATTGAGAAAATAAGGATTCATTATATAAGGATTTATGAGCCTGCAAGAATGGAGAAGGGACTAAGAAGGCAAAAAGCCTCCTTAGAAGAAGAGTGGGTGAGTCAAGAGAGAAAGGGCTTAGAAAAAGCCCCCAGGATCAGGCATCCTTGTTTGCACAAGCTCTTGATTCAAGGGGAAAGAACTCCTCTGCAGTACAAATTCTGGTTGCTGCATCCCTTGTTATTTCAGTTGGGATCAGCTGGAGTCTATATAAGGGTGACACTACTGTAATGTGGCAATTACCTCAGGCACAACACCTCCCCTCCTCTCCTCTGTACAGCAGTGATGTTGGCTAAGTCACGCAAATACCAGTTACGTGAAGCAACTCTCTTAGAGGAGTTCAAGTCCAGGCCCTACCTGGTTGGTACAGCTACCCAGGGGTACTGGAGCTAGTCCCGTTATTATGGTACCCTAAACCCCTTCCAGGAAGAGCAAGAGATCATTTTTAGCATCACTGCTGCATGACAGCATAGATTAGTTACCGGAGAAAATAAAATGATGATGCTAGCAAAGTTTTAAAATGCCCCTGGACACAAACTACTCTTAATAGAGTCAGCAGAGCTGGTCACACAAGGTAAGGGCAGGAGCTGTGCTTGAGCGTGAGCATCAGGGGCTGCCAAAGGGAGCCCACAGCCCTCCAGGCTTCTACCAGAAACGGCAGCAGCAGGAGAAGGGGGATGTGGTGGTTGGCACGGGCAGGAAGGCAGCCCCTGGCTGGGGAAGAGGAGTATCTGAAGGTCCCACAATCGTAGGGGGATGTGCTGGTACACAGGGCAAAAGTGGGAGTGCTTGGAGGGTCAAGGGCTGGGAAGGTGATGGGGTAAACACGCTGCCCCGCCACCTCGAAATTACCGCTACAGATCCTTAGAAAGTGCCGCTGGTGAAACAGCAGCAGTGGAGCACTGCTAAACTGTGCTCAACAACTCCCACCTCCGAGAGCTACCCCATGCACTAAAGGCAAATTCTGATTTTTCTACTGTCAGAGATTTCATCTCATCCTTTGTACAGCTCCAGATGCTCCTTAAAACAGAGCAAGCAGTATTTTTGCTGCCCATTTCAGTTATTTTAAATTTTTCTTATTTGCAACAGCCACTTCTTCTTTAAAGTGAGATTGGAGTCTAAATGAGGACACAGCTGTTTCCTCCTCTTCCCTCATCTCCGCAATAGCTGCAACCGGCAGTGAGCCTCGCAGCATTTTCATCTTTTCCCGTTAAAATATTTGGGAAAACAGAGATTACTCAGAGTTGCCAAAGTGATGTTTTCAATAGCTGAGAGCTTGAGAATTGACTTCCCTTGAAATTTTCACCAGCTTCTAGTTACTTCTAGAGTCCAGCCCACAAGACAGGTGACAGCAGAATATTTTTTTTTTTTTAAGGCTTTGAATGATGTGGAACCTGTTCCTTCTTTCCCGGTTCATAACTAAAAAATGGGCACAATCGATAGCTCGCCGCTGGCAGCAGCGTTTGGAGCCACGTGGAGCTCAGGCAGGTGTTCCTCAGGCTGAATGTCAGCATCTCTCATCTCCCCAGCTCACAACAGCAGCTCGTTTTGCCCTCCAGGTCCCAGTGGACTCCCCAGCATCCTCACCACCGAAGTCAGGATTAGCACAGCTTTTTGGTCCAACACTGACTTGAGGATTGTCTGCATTTTGGACTGACAGATTTAAGATAGCTTTGGATAATCTCAATAAACATGGGATTTTGGTTCTAGATCTCAGATTACAAACGAGACTCGGGCCATTTCTTGCTTTCCTTTCAGAGGTGCCTCTACTGTAGGACGAGACAACCCTATTCCTTTAAGTCTGACTACAGGCACCAGCTTCTTCATACCCTCGGCCATCAAGTCTCCTCAGACCAAGCATAAAGCTGGTAAAATACTTTTGATAGTGTGCATCCAAAATACCGATGGGGTGGCTTTACCTCAAATATATCATGAGGTATTAGAATATTCTTTGCACCACTTCAGGTTTATTCCATCTTCCTTTTTTTTTTCAACTCCATTCCCAATGGCACTGTACAATGAGCATGGAATTTTGAAGCACCATGTACATTGCCAACAACTCATTTCTTAATACAGACTAGTCCAGAGGACTACAGCTTATTACACTTTCTTCTAGTGTGTGTGTTATCATCAGTAAAAAAAAATAAAATTCAGTTATTTACTTGACTATTGTCAAGTCTTTTGAGATTTGATCTTTAAACGATTCTAGAGCTTCACTTGCAGTAGCAGAAGATGCATAAGGGCTCTTACATGTTCACCAAGACAAAGGAAAAAGCCTCAGACAAACTATGAATTGCTTTCTCCTTATCTTTGCTGAATGTTAGCTCTTTAATTTGTAAGTTTAAAGAAGTCTTTAAACATCTTTTCTCTGAAATAAAAGGACTATTTAGTCCACATAGCAAAGAGCTTAAACAGCAGGCAGAACATGACAGTCTCTAACAGTGCTCTTTCCAGGAGGGAAATTCTTCAGTGGGACATTCTTTAATGGGACACCTTGGAGATGTTGATGGCACCACCTTATTTGCATTGCCTTTGACTCAGGTAGGGGGGGCTAAAGCAGCAATATAACTGTACGATGAAAATTTGAGGGGGAATAAACACTATGGTGTGTATCTGTTTGAAAGCAGATGCCACAGAGATTCAGACTGTGCTGATTACAGGCTTCTGAAATATATTTATGGCTATAGTTGATGCAGAAAGATGCAACAGCTCATCTTTTAAAGTGAAAAAAATAATAATAATTTGGAAACTTACCCACCAACTGCAGTGTAGGAAGCAATTTGCTTCCTGGAACTGAGATTTTAGGATAAAAGCTGATACCGCTATTGTGGTATTTTCCAATAGCAACCATATGGACAAAACAATAAACTGGTTTTAAAGATAGATGTTCTGTGTTGTTTTTCTCTTGGTACCACACAAGCTTTACATCTGTTGGTAAAGACCACCATAAAAAAAAGACAATTAAAGCATTAATTGCATAAGGGCAAAATACGAGCTGAGTAATTGGGTTTAGGTGTTTAACCTGGTCACTTAAGAGCACACCAACCTTGTTTCTCAGTTTACATACATGGGCACACATACTTATGCGTTATTTTAATCAAGTGGATCATTTCAACCCGAGTCTGTCTGAAAGGCAGAGTGTTCAAAGGTGAAAATCTACACGTTTTATAAGCCTGACGTAGAAGAAGAAAATTCCATCAGTGTCTAGGCAAGAAGCTGCACCTTGAGCTCACACGCTGGAGAAAAAAATCCACACATGGAAGCTTTAAAAACTAACCAGCCACAGGAAAACTAATGAAAACTCGGGATCAGCAAAGCGCCCGTATCCGTGGGAAACAAGGCCTCATCTACTTATGGAAACACTTAAATGCACACTATTATTTAGTGGTAAGGGACACGAGCGCGTACATCGGTCAGCCCACAGCACTGCAGAAAGCAGCACCTGAGGGCTGCAGAGGCGCTAACGCAGCTTAGCTCTAAACCCGCACAGACCCAGTTCTGCGCGTTCAGGATGCAAAGGTTGGATAAAAAAGAACCCCACAAACCAGACAGTGAAGTGTAAATAGGACTAAGGAGAGCCTCGGTTTAGAGGGAATGCTGCATCAGCTTTTAAAGTAAATACACACTGCCCTTGTCCAACTTGGTAACAGAAACGAAGACAGAAACTCAGAAATAGACACTACTAGAGTTAGAAATTCATGCGGAGGATTAGGCTGCTATAAACAGGTGCATTTTGATGTGTACCATTTGCATCCAGACTTTCATCGCTGGAATAGCGTCCTTACACCTTACCTTAGGACTACCAGGAAAAAGTAGTGCAGAGCTGTGATCATGATGATTCCAGGCAGCAAGTTTTCACTCTGACCATTGGACATGATCTTGCACCACACTGTTAACGGAAAACAAATGCAATATCGGAGACTGTGTCGTGAAAGGCTGGAGCTTCCTAAGATTGGAGTTGGTAGGGCTTATTTGATAGTCCTGAAGATAAACGGGGGGAAACAAATAAGATTAAACCTACCCCAACTTTGGTTTTATTGTATGACATTGAACTATCTGCTATAAAGAGGGTGATACGAGAAACTTGAAAAGTAGAGAGGCTAACTCCATCTTACAAAACACTCCCCAGTACAATTAGAGTTTTCATTTAAGGGACGTCACGAACAATACTCACATTTTTAGGAAAAAAGGAATGGAAAGAGGCATGGCACTTCATAAGAGAGAACAGCAATGACAGAGCACCAGGGAAGTACAGAAGAAAATGTAAAAATAAAACCAGACGCATATAGCAGTCAGACAACTTAAGTAGATAAAAGGGATGATGGTCAGGTCAGTCGGGTGAATACAACTGAAGCTATAATTTTTATTGTTTAATATATGAAATAGTCCGTGAATATATGCACTACTTCTAATGAATCAAACAGAGTCTCTCTGAGTAAGTACATACAAAAGAAACATGCACAGAAGAAAATAAAAGCAATGGCCATTGAGTGGGCAAAACAAGCAGTAGATTCTTTCAAATTAAAACCTAATTAAGACAGTTTGGGGGGAAAAGGCAAACAGGAAATACAGCAAGAAGGCACTTGATTCTGGTAGTATTTATGAAATCAATAAAACAAGAAGTAGAATGAATATAGCAGATGTCTGGCAAATGCTTGCTTTTCTCCATTTTTGAAAACAAAGAAACCAAACAAAAGGCGAAACAAATTTCTAGGGACTCTTGTAATAATCTTAAGGAGTACTATTTTGCTGTTTGAAGAACTCTATTCTTCATTAGGCAGACAATGCTACCTCCAAAATGATCGCTATAATTACACTGATTTTTCCTTGGTATCACACTTAAGACTGATCCAAATAATTTTCTGTTATTAGTTGAGATAATGAAATCAGTATCTGACTTGCTACCACCAAGCTGATTTACATGCCAGTTTGAGAATACTTCAGTGGATTCACTGAGAAGATAGAGGCGTATGTAAAAGTCACGCCCACTAAATGCAAAGTAAAGTGATATGTGAACAAAGACAACATCGTACATTAAAAAAAAAATATTAATCATATGTCGAGGTGTCTCCTGACAACCTCTAACTTAATTGAAAATAAAGTGTCTATTACAAACATTTAGACTTGGGAGATCAACAGACTAATTTGATGTATTTAAAGTTGGGATAATGAGGTATATTCTTCAATGTGATTGAGTCACAAAAATCCCCAGGGTAATGGAATAGATAGCTAAATCATGTAATAGCTGATGCTTGTTTAATGACGATATTTCACAAAATAAAAAGAGAGGGACAACATGACATTTCACTTTTGCCTACAGGCAAGAGTGGCTGCATGGCAAAATGTACTAGTACTGGAAAGCATTATCCAATATTATCATCACATTGCAGTTAAGATTCCAAATTATAAATTGCGACACAGAATAAAGTTCCACAATTGGCAACTTTTTGATGCTTCATGAATGATAAGTTATGTCTTGTTTTTGACAGGATACAGTCTATGGTTGTTTAAAAATTCCCGGACAAGTAAAATACACTAATCAGATGCTTAAAGCACACAGGTAAGGAAAGCACAAGTAAAATGTAGGAAAGTATCTTTATTAAGAAGTTGGGGAGTTATTCCCCTAACACAGTTTAAATAATTTTTTAATGCTGAAAACCAGAATTGAACATAAAAAGCTAAAATATAAAAACCTTTAAACATAAACTACAATTATTCTGAAACTAATCTGGTCCATTCTGAATGAACTGTACTCTTTAGCTAAAGATGTAACAGTAAAAAGTTAAGCACTATTCCAATTATTTCTGCACTACCAGTTTGGGTAGCAATTTGTTCAGGAACAAAAATAATTTCACTCCCAAAGTTTAACTGATTTCTAATTAGACTCTGGAATTGGAGACAGACCTGATGAGGTCTATTATGATTCTATTTAAATTACAAGACAATCAGGCAAATAAGTTAACCAGTTCAACTTCTCACCAGAACAGGTAAGGAGGACTCAAAAGTCAGGAAGAGTTCAAAGGCAATCTAAGGAATAGCTGCCACCTTTCAACTCCTAAGCTCTTCCAGCCCAAACTGCAGAGGACAGCCCTCAAGGAGAGTAAGAGGTGGCTCTTCTAAGGCACTCTGCTCAGAGAGGACTCACGGGTCCACAGGGGAGACCATCAGAAGATTTAAGTGGTCTGTGAGTTCAGATTTAAGCCCCACATGACCAAGAAATATGAGTCCGGCACCCTGCACACCAGAAGGAAGAGGAATACAGACAGGAAAAACAAACAAGCAGGCCTGTCCAAGCATGCAGACACAAACTACTCCTTCTAAAGTGAGGTGGTCTAAGGCTTGGACCAGGGCTGCAATATACGTCCAGAAGGGAATCAGAGAAAGCTGTATATTTGATCTCTGGTTACTGCAAACATTTAAACACATAGTGTCAGCATTGTCAGGTCAACTGACAATGAGTTTAAGAGGAATAAGGAGTTCAAAACAATTCAATATTCCACTCACAATCCCAAGTGCAGAATCCCCCAAGTGCTGTCAGCTTCCTGCCTACCACCAGAGTCACGGCGAACAAAGCTGTGTCATTATCCTTCTCCCATGCCCTACCCCACCGCCCAGCCCTCAGTTCCACGATATTCACCAACCAAAACATATAAAATACTTCATATTCCTGGAACTGCAAAATTAGAAAAATATTTGACATTTCAAACTACCACAAAAGTTGCTTTAATAAGTTTTATGTCAGATGTTTCACCTTCCACAGCAGAAAACAGAAAATTCAACAATCAAAATGGTTAAAGCTGAAATAAAATGTTGTGAATTCATTCTGCAGACAGGCCTGCTGCCTTTGCTACAGAGCAAATCTGTTGACATTGAATATCTTAACACAGTGATCAGCTCCACAACTTGCAAACTGCAACCACTCGCTGCTGTTCTGATCATTATGTCCAGCTCTGCCCGCATGGCGTCTCCAACATAAACGTTTCACAGCAAGAGCATGGCTTTGGCTGCAACAAAAAGAAATCCATACATAACTGCAAAATGTCAAACACAGTTGGGCATGTGAGCATAAACATCAACATTTATGTAATTAGTACTCTTCTTTTAACACTACCAACTTGAGGAAAAACTGATTTGTGACAACCAGCAGGTATTAAGTTCTTAAAATAAGTAGGGCCATTAACACTAATGACATTTTATCCTCTCGCTCATCAATAATTTAAACAGCTATTGATTTCAAGTCTTATCACGTTAAGCTGCAGGTCTAGCATCTCAGTTACTGAGATATGACAGTTTTCTGGCTTTTAGCCTGCTATTTCCTGTTATCTGGTGTCTCTTTCTAATTCTCTTCAAGTACACACAGGCCAAAGTCACAATCAGCTTTCATTTCTGGTACTATCAATGCCAGTATGTGAAGGAAGAATCTAGGAGACTGCTCCAAATGAAATATTCAAAGTGTCTCTACTGAGCGTTTCTCTAGCTGTCACTGCTGTAGCACCACATCTAGATTGTCATTCCTTTGGTTTATGCTAGAAACTGCTCTTGAAAACTTGCTGTCATCCACTCCAAAATGTGTTGCTAAAGTATACAGACAGTGATTCTTCTTCCCCTGTTAGGTGTTTTCTATCATCTTATTTTATTGCTAAAGATAATAAAGCTTTTTTTTTTTCCTTCTCCTAAGTGGAGCCAACAAAGGGTAATACTTTTCAAAGCATTTGCATAGCATGAAGTATTTTGGGACTTAACATGCCCCTTGGTTTTCATTGGGGTTCGTTGTTTTTTTTTTTTTTAAATAAGTCTAAATAACCAATATTTTTATTTCCAGGTTTTGCTTAAAGACATGTTTAGACTTTCAGGGATCAACCTTTTCCTAAAAGGATAACAATTCTGATACAAATAAACCAGCTTCATATCATTTCACAGTATAAGAACAGAACTCCAGAACTATTAGTCTCAAGAGTAATGCTTCCTTGCTCCCAACTTACTTCAAAAGACATACCTGTTATCCATCTCCACACAAGTCGTCCAATCAGCTACTGCTGGTTCTTGCCCACTCTGTTTCCATGTGTACAAGACAATCTTCCCATTCTCTAGGCCTACTGCCACAATATATCTAGCAAGAGAACGACTGCATTAGTTCTGAAGAGATTACAGTAGGCAGTTCAGTGAAGTTGGCTCTAATGCAAGAAAGAACTAGCACTCAAATGGTGTTGCACCTTGCCTTTCAAATCAGTATTTACTTTTCCATTTAAAAGAAAAAAGCACAATTTAAATCAAAGCTTCTTCATAAAAAGTGAGCAAAGCAGAAACCTGCAAAATACACTTGTTTAGTAAAAAATAAGGAGGTTATTACAACATCGGATCAGTCGATATCATTGGAAGAATGAATGTGTTTCAGGTGTGTTGTGCCCCCCTCCACCCCTTGTTGGTTTTTTTTCTTGTTAAAACTGTTTGGAGAAGTTACCATACACCTAAAAAGAAAGCTAGGAAAGAAAAAAGTAATGGTCAAAATATTTGACAGGTAGATTTTAGGAGGCACAGGAAACTGACTAAAGGGGAAAAATACCAATTTCAAACACAAAATGTCATTATAGAAAAACAGTTAATACCTTCCATCAGGAGTAAGCACACGGCTGATACTAACAGCAGTAACAGAATCTCCGGCATCCAGTACTGTTGAACAGGGCTTGATTGAATCCAACATATTCTCTTCAGCAGACACAGATAAATCACACTGGCCCCAGATAATGACCTGTAAGAAAGAGAACCATCTAGGAATTTTCACTTTAAACTTCTTGTAAAGGCATTTACAAAAACGTATGGAATAACTTAGTTAAAATACTTCCAGGGCACAGGACAAAGTGGATGCCCCCGAAAATAGTAGAAAATGTCTTATTTACAGAGATTCAACTTTTTAGACAGTCTGTCTGATTTCATTAAAGATACTCACAACATAAACAGTTATGTTTTGTTATGAAAGTGAAAGAAAATCTTAGAGACGAATAAGAGTTATGTGACATATGCTTGTCTTACTGTATGAAAAGAGAGGAAGTCCAACTGGCAGACCAGTCTTGCACATACATATTCAAGCACTTTATTTAGCATATGAAAGTCTCACCGATTTCTGTGGTGTGGTGGTAATACACACAATAAGCTTTTTGTGTATTTATAGAATATGGGCTCATTAGAACATAGCATTTGCTAATCTAAAATGCATTTTAAATTATTCTGGGCTTTTATACTAATTACCTTTTTGTCCCGACTGCCAGTAATAAAATACTTGCTATCTGGTGTCCAATCACAAGACCAAATGATTCGACTGTGAACAGCTGTATTTTTGTCTGTGTATGCACAGCAACTGAAGACTGGTCCTGGAATAAAATACAACGAGGAAAACCCTTGCTTCAATTACTTTACATATAAGAAGTAATTGTTACTCAACTTTATGTAAAAACTGCAATAATAAACTCGGACATTATTCAACTCATCTCCAAAGCAATTGGGAATACTTAGCACCACATAAGTATTTTTTTCCAACACTTATCACAATGATACTTAGCACTTGTTCAAGATCCTATCAGTCAGCCCTTCTAGCACTAAACAGTAGGAACACTTTGATCTTCTACACACATACCTGTTTCAGAAGAATTTAAGTTCATCTATAAGACCTTCAAGTTCTTTCTGTACAAGTTTTTCATAGCAACAGTGACTTCAAAAGTTTTAGTATAGTGCAACATTTACCATGTGTACACATATCCCCAGTAATTTCACTACAGTTCCTATTTACCAGTAAAGCCCCAGGAACTCAAATCATAATGATCCAATTGGAAAGATTCATCTGTTCCCAGAGACAGGCTGCCATTTCTATATGGATACAATCAGGCAATAAATCTTGTCAGCAGATCAGTAAATGGGAATGCTTTTCCTAAGCAGAAAAGGCTGTAATTTTGGAGCGCAGACTTTGAATAACCACTTCTTGGGATGCCAATACCAGCAGTTTTGCTTTACGTTGATAATGATGCTCTTTGTAGACAGAAAAGTTATTGATGAACAGATGAAAAAAGGATTTCCTCTGCTTCCGATGAGAATTCATACTCCTTATCCTGAAACATTGTGTAACTACTGTGGACAATATGTCAGGCTTTAGAATAGGAGTCTGAATAGAACAGAAATTTCAAGCCAGTATACAACCGGCCAAAACTCACTGCCAAGTCTCAAGGAAAAGCCTACAGAGCCCAGTAGTGTTTATGTGCTACTAAGCCAACAGTGCAATGATAATAATTTTCAGCACAAGCATCTGTTCTAGGAATCCATTAGTGTTCAATTGCAATCTCCTCATGATTTTGCAAAGCTCAAAGTCGTAATGAGAAAGTCAACTGAATCTTTACTATCAGCTCTTTTTCCAGACTGAGCCAGTCCTAGTCAAATTAATCAATCGTGTAGGATTATCAGAAAGCTACACCAAAGACAGAGATTAATCCTGTCAAGAGCCTCAAAGTGTCATGCCCTGTAAACAGGGACAAGGCAGCTCTATGCAGGACACGGGTGTTGCAACGAACCTTCCAGCCCAGCCTGCACAGGTCACTGAGATGAAGGTTTTCCTCGATAGAATACCTGTTTGAGTTCAGGCATTACGTGCCAGCCATGTATACCTGATTTCAGTAAATGTGAAGGATACAATCACAAGCAGAAGGCAGAAGGACAAATAGCTGACTCCATTACATCCATCAAACAGCATTTAAGGCCTCTTTATGTGCTTCTCCACATTTTAATTCCTTTTCTAGCTTTCCTATACACCATTAATTACAATTCTTAAAGCAACGGGAGCCTAGAATACAATTCTTAAAAGTTGTATGGAAAATAGTATTAAAATATTTTAACAATTCTCTTTCAAACATTTTGAAGTCATAAATATTGAACAAACTGCAAAGTCTTCAAATGTGTATATCTACTTTACATATCTTACCTGACTCTGATAAGCCTTGTTTCCTCCACAGTGACCAATTCCTGTCTCTAGAAACTGCTAATAAAAACTTGTCATCAGGAGAAAATGCCAGTTGAGTAACAGTCAGACTGTGAAATGACAAACTCTGCAGTTTTTTCCAAGAACTAGTGCTCCACAAAATAATTGCTGCATGTTCTTTTTTGGAAGCCTGTATTGATGGAAAAAATATCAGTGAGAATTAATGAAAGCAAGCGTAGAAGTCACACGTTTCAAAATACTGTTAGGGGGCTCCTTTTAAGGCTTGCAATAAAGTTAGAAACAGCTTTCCTCTGGGAAGTTTCAACATTGTTTCACTACTTTCTACTAATGCTGATAATATATTGGTAAGAGACTGTTTCATACCCATATTTCTTAGAATTTATCTTACTAATATCTTAAAATGAATCATACAAAACTTACAAACAACAGCTTATCAGCATTCACTCTCATCTTCACAAGGCAACTGTCATCTATACAAAATCTTTCACATTTCAGTCAAAGAACAGAATCTAGCCCAAACTGAATTCTGACTTATGCTTTGTCAGCCCTAGAAATCTGGTGGCACTTTTCACTAGATGGTGCTAGAATCTTGTCTTACCTTACATGCTGAGGCTATTACAGTGTTTGAATTATTGCAAGCAACACAAAAAATTTCATATCCATGTCCATACCTGAAATAAATGTGAAAAGATATTTAACATATCATAGTAATTTTTGCAGTATGTATCAAGGTTCTTATGTGAACTTAAACCCTTTTTTTCCAAAATGAAAGGCACCTGCCAGGAACTTCTCACCACTGTTTCAGTATTATGCCCCAAATAATTCCTAAAAATGTTCAGCATTCAATTTAAACATCTGCATAAATTCTTTAATATTTAGGGATGGTCTACAGAACACTCTCTCCAGCCCATTTGATAGTTCTAAAGCATCAGCACTGCAGAAGCTACACTAATGATTAACAAAGCAGACTGAAGCAGCATTTAATGTATTCTTATCTTCCTGTGAAACAATTTTAACACTACCAATAAAACTCAGAAGCCACATAGTTGAAGATCACCAAAGAAATGCACCGCAACCACTCAGCCACAGGATACCTGTTTGTGAAATACTGAAAGAATATTTCTGAACTAGAGAACAAGAATCACATCAGAAAAGGAAAACAACACTGTAAAAAACCCAAAACCTCTAGCTTCCTCCAGAAATACACTTTTAATCAGTCTTTGCAGGAGTTCTGCTGGAATTCAAGCTCACGTATCAAGATTGGGATTTAACTAATAAACAGAAATGCCACACAGACAAATTAAAATCAGTCACAAAACAGACTGGAAGTAGTGTAAAATTGGAGAGGCAATCTATAAACAGTGAACAATTATCAGCTAAAAGCCGGTTTGGGTGGGGGGAGGAAGGGGGGCTTTGATTCCTAGCTCTGAAGAGATGGGCAGTTCTCTTAATAAACTCCTTTGGTTTGCAGTGTTGCAAAGTTCTTAAATGGGATTGATGTTCATGGGATTTCACTTGCAGCCAAAACAGACATCTGTTTAAATGACAAATTACTGTCTGCCTCTGTTGAACTGAGACCAGAAGAGCTGCTGCTGGGCATATCCCCATAGACAGACTCCCACACTCATGTGTGAAGAGTGGGGATGCACTGAGCTCTTCACAAACAGTAACTGTACCTGGGCCTTCATCGGGAAGAGGAACTTGTGGCTGCACTTAATTGGAATGTTAATTTGCAAATTTGACTGTATCTTATAATGATGAAGGTATTACTTTGTGTCTTCCCCTCACCCTTCCACTAGCAGGAGGTTTATCATAATGCTTACTTTTAAAGCACATTCCTGGAGACGATTTTGTAGTGAAAATGACTGAAAGTCAAGTTTCTAAAACTGAAAAGTATCTATCCCATGAGAAGTATAAATTTCCTGAAATTCCATGAAGGAAAAATAACTTGTGGAACAATTTGTGAAATAAGTCTTCAGTTACTTTGGTTTTATCTCCTAAATGTAGTATTGAAGAGCACATAACAGAAAAATTTTTAGTTTCTGCATGCAACTTTGTTCTTGCTAAACAGAAGCATTAAAATGTAATCTTTCTTTTCAAAATAAAACCTAAAATACTATTTTTCGCAAGGTCACAGAAGCAGGACTATCGCAGGTCAGTTCAACAGCCTACATAGCCCAGCGCTGTCTCCAGTAAAGAGAATAAAGTTAGTGGCAACAGGAGATGCTGTCTACAAGGGTGCAGGAACCTTTCAAGTACAGAAGCTTCAGTACAACTCCTTCCCCTGTCCCCATACACACAATCCAATCCCTTCATTATGTAGCACAACACTAAAAACAGGTTCACAATGGAGAGAAGCAGCTACATGAATGAATAATGAAATGACATTTTCTACCTGTATTGGGTTTGCATGGCAAGCTTTTGGTAGCGGTGGGGGTACAGGGGTGGCTTCTGTGAGAAGCTGCTTGGAGCTTCTCCCATGTCTGAGAAAGCTAATGCCAGCCAGCTCCAAGATGGACCTGCCACTGGCCAAGGCTGAGCTCATCGGCAGCGGTGGTAGCACCTCTGTGAGAACATAGTTAAGAAGGGAGGGGAAAAAAACCCCTCTGTGCAACAGCAAATGCAGCTGGAGAAAGGAGTGACAATATGCAAAAGAAATAGCCCTGCAGACACTAAGGTCAGTGAAGGAGAGGAAGGAGGTGCTCCAGGTGACGGAACAGAGATTCCCCTGCAGCCTGTGGTGAAGACCATGGTGAGGCAGGCTCTCCCCCTGCCATGGTGGAGCAGATATCCACCTGCAGTCCATGGAGGACCCCACACAAGAGCATGTGGATGTGCCCAAAGGAGGCTGTGACCCCGTGGGCAGCCCATGCTGGAGAAGGGCTCCTGGCAGGACCTGTGGAGAGAGAAGCCCACGCTGGTGCAGGTTTGCTGGCAGAACTTGGGACCCTGGAGGGGACCTACGCTGGAGCAGTCTGTTCCTGAAGGACTGTGCAGCCCATGGAAAGGACCCACACTGGAGCAGTTCATGAAGAAC